>OW964829.1:25000-586538 GCA_943142095.1 Ophonus ardosiacus | reverse complement strand
TGTGCAACCTGTGTTACTCATAGACAAAAAAAAATATTATTATTTTTTCTTGGTGTTACTTTAATGTGAAATAAATGTGTATGCAACCAGTACTATATAGTATCCTAAATAAAAATAGGTTATGTATAAATTAAATTAGATTGTATTAGACGTGTTTTAACTTGTTTGTTTTTTTTTAGGTACTTATACAACATATTCAAATAAAAAAATGTATAAAAATATTACTCATTTATCTGTAACAGAAAATGTTATCTCTTTAAAATTAATCTTCAAGCAAACTTGTAACATATTCAAATAAAAAATGTATAAAAATATTACTCATTTATCTGTAACAGGAAATGTTATCTCTTTATGCATTAATAATAAATCAATTTTATAAAACTCTATAAATTTATTGTAAAAATAACTGCACCATCGTATTGTACGTACCCAAATTAGTGGAAATAGACATCCAACTCAACACCTTTTAAGAAATAATAAAGAAAACGTAGCATGCAAAATAAATAAATCTTATCTCTAGCAGGAAATGCTATCTCTTCATGTAATAATAATTAATTAATTTTATAAAATTATAAATTTATTGTAAAAATAACACCACCATCGTATTCTACGACCCCGAATTAATGGAAAAGACACCAAACTTAATACCCTTCAAAAAATAATAAGAAAACATCTTATAGAGAATCTTAAGAACTAATAAAAACGTCTTGAAGAAATCTTAAGAAATGATAACAACGTCTTGAAAAAATCTTACAAACTGATAAGAACGTCTTGAAGAAATCTTAAGAATTGATAACAACGTCTTAAAGAAATCTTAAGAACTGATAATAACGTCTTGGAAAAATCTTACAAACTGATAAGAATATCTTGAAGAAATCTTAAGAACTCTTGAGAACCATCTTCAAGATATTCTTAAAATCTCAAGGTTTGTGACGCCATCTCTTGTGACATCATCAATCCTTATCTGTGACATCATCACTCTTATCTGTGACGTCATCACTCTAATCTGTGACGTCATCACTCTTATCTGTGACGTCTCTTATCTGTGACGTCATCAATCCTTATCTTTACAATCTCTTATCTGTGACGACAATCTTAGATCGTTATCTGGTCTCGGACCGCCATATCTCCCCTACTACCCTGTTTACCACTTGCGTTTTTAAAATATCTAACCCGGTAGCTGTAACCTGATGAACAGCTGTTTACAGTTTACCGGTATATACCGGTAACAGTTCACCGGTAGAATTTTCTTAAATGCCTAATAATTTAATTCTTTAAATTTACTCATTAGATATTCTGTTGCACTTAAATGCTTCAAGTTGAATTTGTAGTATAATGTAGACATTACTTTCATTGTTGAAAAATGTAAAGGTAATTATTGTAAGTTTGAATCTCGATTTACCTCACATACAGTGCCGGTTTTTACATAAATTTTGCCCCTAGGCTAAAGCATTTATAGTGCCCCTTATAATTTTTAATAAATAATTAGGGTATGTATATGAGTGGAAAACGAAAAATTATACTTTTTATAGTACTTTATTTTCTGTACATATAATTTAAGAAAATAAATAAATTGTACAACATAAAATAATATTTCCTAAATAAATATTTATAAAACAAATATTATTATAATATACCTACGCTAATAGAACAATAAGAAAATTGGTTACTGTGTGTTTTACACCGCAAAACGATGAAATCTGATGAAAAAACTGTGCAGTAATTTCAATACTATAAAACGGTACTTCGACTGCATAGACAAGGGCACCACGGAAGCCATTCAAAAGCTTGTATACACTAAAATATAGTGTAATCTATCATATTCAGCCATAAACAATCATATTCCATCAAAATATAAGAAACTACGTCCCAAAAGTTTTACTTAAAAAATTTGTTTCACGCCGAGAATCGTTCAAATCGCATCAGAATGTGTTTTCTAGGCGTTATACGTGTTTTTAGAGTGTTTTACACCGCAAAACAATGAATTGCTTCAGAATGCATTTTCTATACGAATGCCAGCCATAAAGGCAAAAAAACATTTTTTTTCAAGTTTTAAATTTTTTTTTTGCTTGACATCTAATTATTATATCAAATAATTTTTCTCGGCGCCCCTAGGCTATAGCCTAGTTCGCCTATTATGTAAAACCGGCACTGCTCACATACAGGCTTATTCTTGTGACTCTTGTAATTATAGCAAGATGGCTAAAATAACAATTTTCCTAACAAGTGTCCGCGCTAAGGTAGTTCAGCGGTTTGCTCATAGGTGGCTACGCACAGTGTGCTGTCATCATCAAACACCAAATGAATAAAATCCATTCTAAGTATTTTGCACTATCTGTAAATAATAACAATATTCGTTATTTGTTGACAGAAAAACTATATATGTACAAATTTATATATTTCATGTATTAAAACACATATTTAAGCATTGGTTATTATTAAAAACCTTAAATTAAGATCTTAACTTACTTTTCCAACATTATTTTGTAGATATTTCAACTTTTTAACACATAAAAAACAAAATTTATTTATTGACTTTATTCATTTGCTGTTTGATGATGACAGCACACTGTGCGTAGCCACCTATGAGCAAACCGCTGAACTACCTTAGCGCGGACACCTACCGCTTAGCGCAGACACATACCGTGAATTCAAAAAAGTTCAAGCGTTTGTTGTAAGAGGCGGATAAACTATTTTGAAAATTTTCAAAAATTTGTAGATTTTAAAGAATAAAATATTAAAGTTTGAAAATTTGGGCATGTATGCAGAAAAATATGTAGATTCCAAAAAAGTGGGTTTGACTTATCTAACTCTACCCATTTTAAGGTGTGATATCATCTCCGGCTAAACTATTAAAGTTAGAAAAAAAATTATAAGACAAATATTGTTCAGAATTATGAGTCATGTATGAATCAATCAAAAAAAAAATTCAAATTTTTTATTTTTAAAGCCGAAAATTACTTACGAAATTTTTTATTTTTTATCATAAAATTTTAAAAAAAATGATAATTCATGAACTAATTTAGATATTTACCTGAAATTTGAAGTGTACATAGCAGTTATACTATACTTTAATATGACATGTAAATTGAACAATACCTCCCTGTTATTAATAAAAAAATGTTGAATCTACGAGTTTCTTGGTAGTTTTTACTATTTTTTTACTACTTCTTTGCGGTAACACTATGTAAAAAACTATGCTAAATCCATGTTTGGTAGTTGTAAGCACATATTTAAAATAGTTTTTAACTTGTGCCTTAAAAATATTTATATTTTTGAAGTATAAAATATGTATTTTTTGAAACAGTTTTTCTTGGACTTTTCAGTTGTTTATTGAAAATACACATTTCTCATATTTTCATGCAACACTCATACACGGTTAGAGATACAATAACGCACGATGAAAGTCTAAATTCAGCATAAAATTATCTTTCTTTTCATGTCAAGCATGATTTTTTTACTTCATCGGATCTCGAGCTACAGCCATTTAAAGTTAGATGGTTTTTCATCGAAATTTTGTTTTATTGAAAAAGTTTTTTTTCAAAAAATTTCTTTTAAATTAAAATTTACAGCCAGTTATAAACCAAAATATTTAAACACCCTATATTTAAAAAAAAAATGTATCAATTTCTACTAAATCAAACATGCTGATTGCGGAGAAAATAGTAAAAAAATTCCCAGGATTCTAGTTTTAGAAATACAAAGTTTTATTTCCACTGGAAATCTAACACGTTTATTTCAATTTTCCGGGCTATAACTAATGAACGGTAAAAGACACGTTAACGGGCATTGCGGAAATCAATTCTACGGACTTTTCTACATATGTACACCAATTCTTAACTTTCGTGTTCAGCTGATATAATAGTACCATGCAATAAATCAAAAAATGGTACCTTGGATTTTTCAGTAGACGGTTATAAACCAAAATATTTAAACACCCTATATTTAAATAAAAATGTATCAATTTCTACTAAATCAAACGTGCTGATTGTAGAAAAAATAGTAAAAAAAATCCCAGGATTCTAGTTTTATAAATACAAAGTTTTATTTCCACTTGATATCTAATACGTTTATTACACTTTGCCAGGCTATAACTAAAGATCGGTAAAAGATACGTTAACGGGCATTGCGGAAATCAATTCTACGGACTTTTGGACGTATGTACACTAATTTTGAACTTTCGTGCTTATTTCCACTGGAAATCTAACACGTTTATTTCAATTTTCCGGGCTATAACTAATGAACGGTAAAAGACACGTTAACGGGCATTGCGGAAATCAATTCTACGGACTTTTCTACATATGTACACCAATTCTTAACTTTCGTGTTCAGCTGATATAATAGTACCATGCAATAAATCAAAAAATGGTACCTTGGATTTTTCAGTAGCCGGTTATAAACAAAAATATTTAAACACCCTATTTTAAATAAAAATGTATCAATTTCTACTAAATCAAACGTGCTGATTGCGGAGAAAATAGTAAAAAAATTCCCAGGATTCTAGTTTTAGAAATACAAAGTTTTATTTCCACTGGACATCTAACATGTTTATTTCACTTTGCCGGGCTATAACTAATGAACAATACAAGATACGTTGACGGGCGTAGCGGCAATCGATTCTACGGACTTTTCTACGTATGTACACTAATTTTTAACATTCGTGTTCAGCTGATACAATATGACCATGCAATAAATCAAAAAATGGTACCTTGGATTTTTCAGTAGCCGGTTATAATCCAAAATATTTAAACACCCTATATTTAAATAAAAATGTATCAATTTCTACTAAATCAAACGTGCTGATTGCGGAGAAAATAGTAAAAAAATTCCCAGGATTCTAGTTTTAGAAATACAAAGTTTTATTTTCACTGGAAATCTAACATGTTTATTTCACTTTGCCGGGCTATAACTAATGAACGGTAAAAGATACGTTAACGGGCCTAGCGGCAATATATATATAAGAAAATAAATATTTTTTATAATAAAAATGATTAGGCAAAAGACGTACGTTATCATATATTACTAAAGTAATGACGTCATATACTAAAAACTTTATTTTTTCTTGCTCAACACTCATCATCGGTTAAAAACATCTTCATTTCGAGTGCAGAATCGTATTTCTTGAACTTAAAAAAAAATCACAACATTTTCACCCCTTAAAATTGTTTACTAAAGATTCAAAAACGATTTTGTTAGATTGTTTACTTATTAATACATAAAAGTTACTGAAATTTATGTAGAATATGTTAAATTAAATATATATATATTGCCGTTTTGTACGGAATACTTCGAATTATATTCATATTTTAATTTTATAGTAAAAGAAAAAATTGTGTAAATCAAGCTTTATCCTAATATGTAAATCAACCTTTATACTTCAGTGCCATCTATTAGACAAATTGTAATATAGGCATATTTTAACCTATGTACAGGAATATTAATAAAAATATTTTATAAGTTAATATGCCATTTGAAATTATTATTTTAAACAATATTTCAGTATAAATATAGATAAATTATTAATTAGAATATAGTTAAATTAGTTGGAGCATTTTACCGTTGTCATAACGAATGTTATGCAAGTTGGGTATGGATAATACATTTTAATTTAATTTACAGCTATCAAATGGATAAATAGTCTAAGGAAACCGATACTGCACTCGAAATGAAGATATTTCTACCCGTTAAAGACTTATGAGCAAGAAAAAAATAATGGAGTTTCACCGCAAGAGGACATTTCAAAGATGCCACAAGAGAAAATCGTTTTAGACTCTTATATTAAACAGTTTTAAGTGGTGGAAATGACTAGATTTATATTTTAAACCACAAAGAATCTGATTTTTGACACAAAATGAAGATATTTATAACCGTTGAGGAGTTTTGAGCAAGAGAAAATTATTTTTTTCGTGCTTTGTTTTTACATGTTTTTAGGGCAATATATGTTACCAAAAGTCAACATAGCTGTCTATATTTTTTTGTTGGCAAATGATGTTATTGCAGGGAACACAATTACATTCAAACAAATATCTGAGTTTGAGTTCAGATATTCTTTCTTCTCTACATGTTTGAGTATAAAAATAGGGCCATAATTTTCAGCTATTATCTCACCTTTTTCTATATTCTTTACGGCCCTCACAATAACTTTCGATCCGCTGAAATATCTAAGAAGGAAAACACCATTTTTTAAAGTTAATTTTGTGTGTGAAAATAGGTTTAAGTTTAGACAAAATGGATGAAAATACAACGTTAAAACATGTAGTCCTTGAGCTTTTTACACCCTATACCCAACTTTTTATCATTAACGGAGGAGCGGTTGAAATTTTATTCAAAAATTTGTAAAGTATGAACAACAAATATACATTTTCTTAAATAATTTCTAACTCACTCGGCTGTAATTAATAAAAATTGGTATAAACATTCATTAAACCATTCTAAATATTAATAATATATTTTAACTACTTGCGAAATTTTGTGTATTTTCAATAACACAAAATTTCGATGAAAAATCATGTAACTTCAAACGGCTGCAACTCATGGTCCGGTGAAGTAAAACAATCATGCCTGACTCGAAAAGAAAGAGAATTTCATTCTGAATATAGACTTTCATCGTCCATTATTCTATCTTTAACGGTCTATGAGTAGTGCATGAAAATATGAGAAATGAACAAAATAATTTAGTTCATATCTCATATTTCCATGCACCACTCATACGCGGTTGAAGATAGAATAATAGACGATGAAAGTCTATATTCAGCATGAAAAAAAAAATATCCATGGTAAATACAAGAAGTGTAGGTAAGATTTGAATGAAATATTTGCACTGTCTTGACGGCGGAATATCTCGGATTACACTCATATTTACCCATCTATTCTCTCATCATTTTATAGGGAATTTTATGCTGAAAAACTATTTTTATAAGCACTTTCCTTGTAAAATTAATATTTCAGCAGATATTTTCAAAAAACTGAAAAACTATCAAAGAATTTCATTTTAATAAAAAGTAGAAATTGTGTATATCAAGCTTTATTCTATATTATGTAATACAACCTTTATCATTTAGTGCCATCTATTGGAAAAATTGTAATACAAGCATATTCTATTCTATTATGAGAATCCAAGTATCTGACATCTGGTGGCAAAATTTAATAGTTCCCAAGTAAGGAAAACAAGTTGATGTTTACATTGAAAGAGATACGCGTTTCATAAAGAAAATGAGTAAATGTAAAAAATATTGCTCAGTTCCACAATGTAACAATTAAAAATAGGGAAAAAGGTTACAAATATATGAATGTATTTGTATGAACACCATGTATATCTTCATTACAATAATATTCTATCGTACTATATAACATTACTTATAAGTTAATACCTGATTTTACATAAATGTTTATTCTCCACTTAAACTTATTTACATAGTAAGTTTCCATCAAGTCGTCGAAATTATAATTGAATTTAAAACAGCAATGTTAAAATTAATTAAAATTATTTAAAATAATGCGCATTTATTAAAAATAAATAAATTTACTGTGGAAATAAATCTCAGAGAAGAATTTGTTTATAAAACCGGACCTAAAACTTCTAACAAATTAAATGTTAATAGTATACATTGTTCTTCCAGGCTGCTTAAATTTTAATTAGCACATTCAATATTAATTGGAGTGAAAAAAATACCTATTATACCACTTGTCATCGTATCAAAAACTTTATCTTGAATTTCAGATAATTCTTCTTTGGATGGAGAATTTGGATTCTTTTTCTTCACTTCCGGGTAGCAGTATTCGGAGATTTACAAATAATTTCTTGCAATTCTTCATGCTTACAAACATATTTGTGTCTTTACGAATTATTATCAACAACATTAAACTTTTAAATGCAATTTAAATTAAATAACTACGAATCACTCATGAAAAATGTTAATCCATAATAAAATAAGTTGCATTCAGTTAATGGATATACAGGGTGTCTCTTAAATAGAGGGACATGGCTTAACCACAGATTCCTGAGGCTAAAATAAGACGATTTAACCAAACTTGCTTCTACCGGAAAGTGTACCATTTAGCCAGAATTCTGCTTCAAAGTTCTTCGAAAAAAAATTAATTATGCTTATAATAATCGGACGCTTTATTCGATTTGGATGAAATTTGGTACGACAGTTTATATGGTTACAAGTCATCTTTTAATGTGATACTTGTTATTATTAGTGAACCACTAGTGTATGAAACTTAGGTCTCCCAACATTAATTAGACCGTAACTTTTTAATAGCAATGCCGAAAACGTGAAATTATTTTTCTTCAGAAAGATACATTCAATAGTAAACTTTTGTCTCTCTGTGTAATTTGTGATATCTTTTACGGTTCACACAGAAAATAATAAAATCTGAGTGTCTGCACTGCTAAACTTTTAAAATAAATTTAATCTAGCAGTCTATCCAAATGTCAAACAAGTAATTTTTAATGACAGTAACAATTGTTTTACGGGTTGTCAAAAATTTTCTTCGCAATTTTCTAAAATTAGTAACATCCGTTTATTCGGCCTAATAATGGTGGTAAAATATTATTAGGCCGAACAAACGGATGTTACTAATTTTAGAATATTAAGAAGAAAATTTTTGACAACTCGTAAAACAATTGTTACTGTCATTAAAAATTACTTGTTTGACATTTGGATAGACTGCTAGATTAAATTTATTTTAAAAATTTAGCAGTGCAGACACTTAGATTTTATTATTTTCTGTGTGAACCGTAACAGATATCACAAATTACACAGAAAGAGAAAAGTTTACTATTGAATGTATCTTTCTGAAGAAAAATAATTTCACGTTTTCGGCATTGCCATTAAAAAGTTACGGTCTAATTAATGTTGGGACACCTACGTTTCATACACTAGTGGTTCACTAATAATAACAGGTATCACCTTAAAAGATGACTTGTAACCATATAAACTGTCGTACCAAATTTCATCCAAATCGTATAAAGCGTTCTGTTGTTATCAGCAAAATTAATTTTTTTTCGAAGAACTTTGAAGCAGAATTCTGGCTAAATGGTACACTTTCCGGTAGAAGCAAGTTTGGTTAAATCGTCTTATTTTAGCCTCAGGAATCTGTGGTTAAGCCATGTCCCTCTATTTAAGAGACACCCTGTATAGTAAATATTACTGTAATTACATTCTAATTAGTTTACCTATTGGCATAAATTAATGTAGCGACAATTTATGTTTGCATGTACCACTTAGACCAGCTTTGCAAGAACAGGTAGCACGCCATTCGCTAACATTATTTTTGAATTTAATATTAATATTATGTGGTGCACCCTGTCAATTAGAAGTTTGAAGACACAATCTTAACAATTCCTTCTCGTCGGTATCTGTCTTTAATCCACATAACTTAATGTCCCGCTATAAAATATTAATAACATCATATTTACAGGTTATATTTTGTGTACAACACATATTTACCTTTAAATACAGCTTCTCCTTCTACAATCGGCCGTATTTTTCCATTTAAATATGAAAGAATATCTGCTAATGATATTTCCGTATCAGAAAATTTTAATAATCACAGATATTTATAAAAAAAATACAAGAATAACACTTAACAACACGAAACGTTCGTTTACTACAATGGTTATCTGAAGTTTGTTTTCCCCATTACGGTAAGCGATTTTGCTGCCATCTACATTTAGATTTTTTCGCGGATAATATCAGTTCTTTAAAAAAAAATCATTTGACAACTATGCTATTTACTGTCACTTTTCGATTGTTCTGGTATACGGAACAAAACAATTTTTATCATAAAAAGCAAAGCATAATAAGTTCTCAAGTTTGAAGTACAGATATGCAGGAACATAATATAAGAACAAGAAAATAATTTCGTAAATATTGTACAGTATGTAATACATACATCATCACAATTGTTGGCGTACCACATATTCCCTAAGGATCTGAATAAGACAAAGCATTGGGGTAACGAATTGAAAATTGATACAGAATGATTGAAAAAAACTTTATAAATATCTTATGTGGTTTTGCACATTTCTTTTGACTACAATAACAGTTGGCTTTAACGCACACAACTGTATCGCTTTCTTCTAATATTTTGATATCGTGTATATAACCTTCTTTAGCTTATATCTTCTTTTCTGATTTCCATTTGTTCTTCCTCTCTTTTTGAAGTATTCATCGCAAGTACTATACCTAAATTGAGTCAGTTTTATTAAATTTATTGTACATGTATTTGCTGCCATTTTTTAAATTCAAATAATTGAAAATTCAAGATTTAAAGGAAATAGATGAAATCTGGAAGAAAATACTACAAGTTCTAAATTATGATGAAGACATTACAATTGAGTATCTAAATAAGTCAATAATTCGTATAAATTGTCTTAAGCGAACAACAAATAAACAAAATGAAATTCAAAAATGCGACAAACTAATAAGATATTTGGAAAAATTACGTCCTGTAATATTTAATGACCTTAAGACAGAAAAAATAATTAGCTCAGAATCTGAATTACAAAATACAGATATTTCACAAAATTCTCAATCATTTTACATTTCGAAAGATTTTGTAAATAGTTTCGAAAATATTTCGTTGAATAAGGAAACAACGGGCAAACAATTTAAATTAAATGACAATTATGAAAATTTAACGACTACTAAAATTAATCGAAATATGGAAACTAATTTAATCAATACTGAGGATTCATTAATGGCGGAATCAGAAATTGTAGAGATTGATAGTTCCCAGGAAACATATTGTAGTGCAGTAGAGACAGAATTATTAAAATCAGAAAATGAAACGACAATTGAAAATAATATGAATTCGGAAGTAATTGATCAGAAGTTGAAAGAAGTACAAAAAGAAAAAAATATAAATTCGAACAAAGTTAATAAAATTACTGATAATTTGGTGTTATTACAAATAACAAATAAGGAGGTCAATACTGAAATAACTGAACAAAAACAGAACAGTGAAGAAATTTATGATACGAGTATATTAGAAAGTTTATTTGATCCTGATAAAATTGAAAATAAAATCGGCAATTCAATTTTAAATGGTACAAAATATAAGACATCAAATGAAAAACCAAAATTTTTAGATTCTAGCGGAAAAAAATGTTTAGAATTAGCTAATGAAGAAACAAAAGTGAATACCGGAGCTGTTAAAAAAGACAATAAATATTCGTTGAAAAAAATACCAAATAACAATAAAAAAGGAACAACTGATAGAAATATATTATATTGTGTTTTATTAAACAAACACGAATTAGCCGATAAGTGTGCAAGTAATAACAAAAAAAAATTAGAAATAGCCAGCATTGAAACAGTTAATAGTATATTATGTGGCAAGTGTGTGAAGTTGAAATTTTTACATGAGGGTGGAGATTGCGACACGAGCCGAAGGCGAGTGTTGCAAACCACCCGAATGTAAAATAGGCTTCACACACGTGTTACATACTATACTTTTTCTACGACCTTGCAATAAAATATATTTTTTCGTCACATTGTCATTCTCCTAACGTAAAGCCTCTATATTATCGACTTGTGAAACCATGGTTACCAACGTTACGGGTGTTTAACAGCTTTGTTTTATTAAAATACAATTCAGTTTGTAATATTTAAAATAATGAACGGTGCGTGAAGTGTTATTTCACGCACACTGTGCGTGAAGTAACATTTCACGCACTGTGTGTAAAAAATCAAACTTCACACATAAAAATTGATGCGTGAAGTACTCACTTCACGCACGGGAGTAGAAAAAAAGATTAATAAAGATGATAAAATTATTCCAAAGCTAACTAGTTTATCAAATATAGAAACAAATTCGGAAATAAAATATATTAGTGCTACTTCTTCAATAAATACTAGGATTAAAAAAAATTCACATTCAGAAATAAAAATAATTGTAGAACCTAAGAAAAAAATATCGAATGTTGAACCAAACCTATCTACACCCACCAAATACCTTAAATCTAATCAAAACAAAAAAGAAAAAAATATGCGTTCACAACAATTTAATTTTAGTCCAGATGAATCATCTTCATATTCAGAACAGTTTTTATATCATTCAAAATGTAATAAAACAATGGATATTTCATCTGATATTAATGATTTGTCTGAAATAATTCCTGTAAACACCAATCATTCCTATGAAATGACTGGTGAATACTCGGATATGTCTGAAAAAATTGCTGAATATGAATTAGAAAAAAACAAAGAAAATGTGAAACACAACAAATTAAATATTAAACTACCCTGTAAACTTGATTCTGTGCAAGAAACTGAAAATTCCTGTTCAACAGAATATTATTTTGCTGATATTTCACGTCAGAATAGTGAATCTACCCTGAATACAGATTCTGAAAACTCCCCAATATCTGAAAATGCGAAAGAAATAAATATCAATAAAAATGAAACCAGTAAATTTCGTTATAATACCCAATTGTCACTTCTAGATAACATAGACAATTATAAAACTGTCATTGTGAAAGAAGTTAAATATGCTCAAAAAATTTTTAATCAACAAAACAAAACAGCTCTATCTGAAAACCCAACAAATGAATTTAGCAAAGGCGGAGATAAGTCGACCTTGCTTAAAAGTATCAAAGATAAAAATACACAACGTAAGTCAAATGAAGATCAAGATATTCAAAAATTCTTAGACCAAAATAACTTTGGAGCTGTGAAAGAAAGTGACGAAATTGAAAGAATTAGTTCAACAATGTGTTCAATGGATATAAAAGATATTTTGTATAATTATCGCACAAAAATTTCTAAAAGGTTCTAAATCCTACATTTGAAGAATAATTAATACAACATATATTTATGTTTCAACGCGAGTAAACACGTTTTTGTTGCTCCGTATATTTTTTCATTTTTTAGTGGAAATTTGTGTATTTCTTTTTTTAAATTTTTCCTAAAATGACCCGTGGAAGAACCGCCAGTGCTCTGGAGAACGAGGCGTCAAAATTATTTGACGATGAGGCCTTTATAAATAAGCTGGCAGACAAATTATTTGCTCGTCTGGACCAAAGGTTTGAGGAGCAAAAAATCTACTATGAGAAAATAATCCAGGAACTCACGGTCAAAAATCAACATCTGGAAGAGGAGGTCGACAAACTGGAGCAATATTCAAGGAGGAATTGTGTTCGTGTCTTTGGTATTCCCGAAGAACCCTCTGAGGATCCGGAATATAAGGTGCGTGATCTTGCCAAATCCAAATTGAGTATTAGTGTTTCCCCAGAATCTATTGACAGATGTCATCGTGTCGGCAAACCCCCTGTGAAAAGTGCGAGTGTTCTTAGTGATGTGCCCCCAAGACCACGTGGTATTATTATCAAGTTCACATCGTACAAATCGCGTCAATTGTTCCTGAAAAACAGAAATAAACTAAAAGGTACTGGCATCGTAATCACTGAAGATCTTACCAGACTCCGGCATAATTTATATAAAGCTGCATGTAAAAAATTTGGAAATAAAAGTGTATGGACTTATGATGGCAACATCTTCCTGAAATGTGATAATGGCAACATTAAAAAACTATCATTGGCTAGTAATATTGATGAATTGTGAATATCTAATTATTGTTACACAATCATACCTTTAATATTTTATGGAGCAACTTTGTGCTTTGTTTACTTTATTTGACAGATTTTTTTCTCTGTGAGATTTATTCGTTTTATTCTTTGTTAATTACTACACCTGCTTTGAATTGTCTGAAGTTGTCTGTTCGAACTTGTATAGTTTGTATAAAATAATAGTGTATCTCTATATATAGGCTATTCAATTTATGAATATTTTGTACCAAAACGTTAGAGGGCTTAACACAAAATTGGAATGCTTTTATAATAACTGTAGTTCCTTAAACTATGATATTATTGCAATAAGTGAATCTTGGCTTACACCCGCCGTAAATAATTCAGAAATTCTATCGTCGGCATATGAAGTATATCGTCATGACAGAGACAAAGGTATTACTGGTAAAAAAACTGGTGGAGGTGTGCTTTGCGCTGTTAATTCAAAATTTAAATCTACTCCAATTAATATTAATCTTCATCCTAACTCTTCAACCGACATTCTATGTATAAAAATTTTTCATTCTCCTATTGACTATATATTTCTTATTGTTTTTTACTGTCCTCCTCCTGTTACCTTAATTCAATTAGAGTATTTGCTCGACGCATTGGAAACTTTCTTACCCTCATTGAACAATAATTTTATTATCCTTGGAGATATAAATATTACAAATCTTGTCACTGCCGTAGACGAAGGTTCTGGCTGTCATTTGTCACGCAGGTTCAGGGATTTTCTAAGTTTTATGAATGCATCTCAGTACAATTCAATAACCAACTCTAAGTCTAGAATTCTAGACGTCGTAGTATCAAGTAACCCTTGTAATGTCGCACACTGCTCTGATCCAGTTGTTGTGGAAGATTCTAATCACCCTGCTCTTGATATTCACTACGCATGCTCTGTCAATCTTAAATCTATTAACTCTTCATTTAATTCTTCTCTTACTTATAACTTTAAATCTGCTAATTTTCCCCTTCTGTACACCTTACTGTCTGAAACCGACTGGGATGTTTTAAAGAATTTTGACAACGTGAACGATGCGTTTAACAAATTTTATAAAATACTGTACGACATTTTCGATCAATGTATACCCAAGATCAGCAGTAAACAACCATCTAACTTTCCTCCATGGTTCACGAGATCTATTATTCGCAATATAAAGCTCAAAGAACATTATCGAAAGCTCTTTATTAAAAATAAATTTGAGTTTTATAATTGTGAATTTAAAAGATTACGGGCTCTTATTAAAAAAGATATTAAATCTGCGTACAGTAACTATATATCATCTATTGAGAACAAAATTAATGATAATCCTGCCAGCATATGGAACTTTATAAATACGAAGAAAAATAATACGCGTATACCTGGGAAAATGCATTTAAATGATGAAGATTATAATTCTACTCCTGAGATTGTCCTTGGATTTTCAAGCTATTTTTCTAGTGTATATGAAAATAATGAAGCTTTTTCTTCTTCATTAATTAATATACAAGATTCCGGAGGTTATGTAAATATTACTAATATATCTGAAGATGATATTAGGCAAGCAATTAATGGTATTAAACCGTCACGTACTCCTGGTCCTGACAATATTCCGGCTTATATCTTGAAAGGATGTCGAGATATATTTATTCTACCTCTACACATCTTATTCAATCTATCTTTATCTACAAATACTTTTCCTTCTTTTCTTAAAACTTCTTTTGTTACTCCTATATTTAAATCTGGTGACAAATGTGATATATCTAATTACAGACCTATCTCTATCCTTTCTAATCTCTCTAAAATTTTCGAATCTGTTATTTACAAATACATTTATAGCGCAACGCAGAAACACATTGCACCACAACAACATGGCTTTATGAAAGGTAGATCGACTACTACTAATCTTATGAACTTTACTGAGAAAACTTTAAGATCACTTCGTAACAATAGACAGACAGATGTAATTTACACAGACTTCGCCAAAGCATTTGACAAGCTTAATCATGCAATCCTTCTTTATAAACTTTCTCATAATTTTAACTTCTCCCCTAACCTTATAGCTTTTCTTTCTTCATATCTAACTAACAGAAAAATGCAAGTACACTATAATAACTACCTTTCTAATCAGTATACCCCTACTTCTGGCGTACCTCAAGGTTCAAACCTAGGTCCTTTGCTATTTATCTTATTTATTAATGACATTACTACCTGTGTTAAACATTCCGATGTATTACTCTATGCCGACGATATGAAGATATCTAAAATAATAAATTCACCTGAAGATAGTTTAATGCTGCAAGAGGATATAAACAACATTCTAGAGTGGTCCAAATCTTCTAAACTATATTTCAATGTCAAAAAATGTAAAACCATGTCATATTCTGTAAAAAACACCTTAGCCTGTTACTCTTATAAAATGGAACAACATCTACTTGATAGAGTTACAGAGTTTAAAGATTTGGGTGTCATATTCGATGTTAAGCTCTCTTTCAATGCGCATATAAATTACACAGTAAGATCTGCCTATAAAAATCTAGGCTTCATAATTCGTAATTGTCGTTCCTTTCTTAGGTTAAGAACCTTAAAAATGCTATATTATTCATTCGTGCGTTCAAAATTGGAATACTGCCTACAAATATGGAATCCGTTATATAATATATATACCAACAGCATTGAAAGAATACAAAAAAAATTTGTGAAGTACTGTTATTATAAAACATATGGTGTTTATCCTACTCATGATTTGTCATACAATACCTTACTATCCATTTTCAATTTAGTGTCTTTAGAAAATAGAAGAAAAATGCAATCTTCGATCTATGTATATAAATTAGTAAACAATATTATAGACGATCCTATTTGTTTAGCTAGTATTCCATTTTCTGTTCCGCGCCTCTCTTCTAGAAATAAGTATACATTTCAATATTCATTTGTAAGGACTAACTACGAAGCAAGGTCGCCCATCTAATCAGACGATTATGCTATATTTTTAATAATACTCTTACAGATATTGATATGTACCACTTGTCACTTAGACACTTCAAGCGAGCATTGTTATATACTTATAGTTTAACATGATTATCATTGTTGCAAATTTTGTTTTTTATATAATTATTATTATTTTTTTGTGTGTGTTGAAATTATATATTCTTTGTGTATCCACCCCGTAATTGGGATTTCGATCCTGTGGGATGGATGGGATAATAAATAAATAAATAAATAAAATAAAAAATAAAAATAGTATTTATAGCGATTTTTAACATAAAAACTAATTATTTGAGAATAGTTAGGTACTTATCTAAGACATATTACATATAAATGTTCATACTTTGTTCAAATTTGAATAAAAATTTATAATATTTATAGAGGTAGTTACAGAAAAATATATTATTTAAGAATAATTACTTATCTAAGACATTGTAAATAATTGTAAAAATAAATATACTCATTGTTCAAATTGTATGTCAATTAATTATTTAATAATAATAAATATTATAATCCAGGAAAGTATAAAATATAATATGTACTCGTAAAGCCTGTAGACGTTCAATAATATTACACAATATTTGTTATTGTACAGTATTATTAATAATATGGGGTCCCGTGGCCTCGTGCCTGAGTGTCTGGTCGCGAACCTGGGGGTACCGGGTTCGATCCCAACCGACGCCAAATATTTCGAATTTTAAATGGCATAAAAGTGACCCCTGTGGTGCACTCTCCACGCCAGCAATGAGTGCCCGTGAGGTGACGCCTGGTAAGCGCCCGCACGGTACAAATATGTCATCATCATTACCGATATCTGCAATAAAGCAGATTGGCACACCCAGAAATGGGTAATATGCCGTGATGATATATATTTTTTTTTTATTATTATTAATAATAGTTTAACATTTTGCCAGTTTTAAAGCTGAAAGCGTTGATAATAGAAAAATGTTAATTATAAAAAAAAGCTTGGATAGCAAATAATTAACTGTATTATTATTGCACAGCTTATTTTATTGGACCGTACATGCAGGGATAGGATCATTATTTTCGCATAATAATATTGAGTGTATAGAGCCGCTTGTATTTCAAAATACAAAACTTTATTGTTGTTTATTGAAAATAATATATATACAGTGTGTCCCATTTAGAAGTGCCACCATTGGGATCTCGAGAACTATAAGAGATACGATGTCGGTTAAATGGAATTTTTTGTGCGCCTTTGGAAGGCCATCTCAGATGTGCTTTTGTTTTTCCAAAAATTCTCATAGGGCACTAGATAATGACGAAAAACTGAATATTGTTGGTTTTTTCTTTTTCAAATAAGTTCTAAACTATTAGTAATTGAGGAAAACGTTTCAAATATAAAAGATAGATATTTTTATTAACTAACCAGTGGCGTACGCAATAAATTTTTATATCCGTAAATATTCGAGATATTACACAAACTTATATTTTTTTAAATGGAACCCATATCTTATTTTAGTCTCAAAAAAATAATTATTTTTTTCTCTTTTCAATGATGTAAGGGTTGTTATGTTTCATATTTGTTTTGCCTGCAAAATTATTATTTTTTCCTTATTTTGTATTAAATTTACAATTATTTTGAAAATATTGGTAGATTTCTATTAAGAAATACTCTGTATTTAAATAATTTATTTCGTTAGAAAAATTTGCTCAAAACTCGTATCAAATTAATTTTTATAATATTTTGTATCAGGTCGCCCTTTGCACATTATAGTGTAATTTGGAATTATAAGTCTAGAATAAAAATATTAAGTAATAAAGGCATAAAATAAATTATATCGATCAAATACAATATAATTAATAAATAATAATATATATATACAGGGTGTCCCATTTAGAGGTGCCACCATTGGGATCTCGAGAACTATAAGAGATACGATGACGGTTAAATGGAACTTTTTGTGCGCATTTGGGAGGCCATCTCAGATGTGCTTTTGTTTTTCCAAAAATTCTCATAGGGCACTAGATAATGACGAAAAACTGAATATTGTTGTTTTTTTCTTTTTCAAATTACTTCTAAACTATTAGTAATTGAGAAAAGCGTTTCAAATATAAAAGATAGATATTTTTATTATCTAACCAGTGGCGTACGAAATAAATTTTTATATCCGTAAATTTTCGAGATATAACTCAAAATTATATTTTTTTAAATGGAACCCATATCTTATTTTAGTCTCTAAAAAATTATTATTTTTTTCTTTTTTCAATGATGTAAGGGTTATTATGTTTTATATTTGTTTTGCTCATAAAATTTAATTTTTTTCTTAATTTTTGTGAATTTTCTTATTATTTTTCAAAAAAAAAATTTTTTTTTTTTATTAATTATATTCTATTTGATCGATATAATTTATTTTATACCTTTATTACTTAATATTTTTATTCTAGACTCAAAATTACAAATTACACTATAATGTGCCAAGGGCGACCTGATACAAAATATTATAAAAATTAATATGATACGAGTTTTGAGCAAAATTTTCTAACAAAATAAATTATTTAAATACAAGGAGTATTTCTAAATAGAAATTTACCAATATTTTCAAAATAATTTTAAATTTAATACAAAATAAGGAAAAAATAATAATTTTGAAGGCAAAACAAATATAAAACATAATAACCCTTACATCGTTAAAAAGAGAAAAATATTATGATTTTTTTGAGACTAAAATCAGATATGGGTTCCATTTAAAAAAATATAAGTTTGTGTTATATCTCAAAAATTTACGGATATAAAAATTTATTTCGTACGCCACTGGTTAGTAAATAAAAATATCTATCTTTTATATTTGAAAAGTTTTTCTCAATTACTAATAGTTTAGAAGTTATTTGAAAATGAAAAAATCAACAATATTCAGTTTTTCGTCATTATCTAGTGCCCTATGAGAATTTTTGGAAAAACAAAAGCACATCTGAGATGGCTTCCCAAAGGCGCACAAAAAGTTCCATTTAACCGACATCGTATCTCTTATAGTTCTCGAGATCCCAATGGTGGCACCTCTAAATGGGACACACTGTATATATATATATATATATATATATATATATATATATATATATATATATATATATATACAGGGTGTTCATTTTAAATGGGCCACCATTGCTATCTCGAGAACTATAAGAGCTATAAAAACGGTTAAATGGGCAAACAATTTCTATTATACAAGACAAATTTAGGGAACAGA
The DNA here is from genome assembly GCA_943142095.1 of Ophonus ardosiacus. Classification (NCBI taxonomy): domain Eukaryota; kingdom Metazoa; phylum Arthropoda; class Insecta; order Coleoptera; family Carabidae; genus Ophonus; species Ophonus ardosiacus. The sequence continues at coordinate 566,788 of OW964829.1, read as the reverse complement.
AAAAAATTTTGAATATATTTTTTTTATTTGCTTATTCGATAGAGAATTTAATTCTGAATTCAATGATATAATATTATCATATCCTTACATAACGATTTTTTTGAGTAAAATAGATATAAAGTTTTAAATTAATTTGATTAAAATATGATATTACTAAGAGTGCCATGAATGGAAAAATTGAATATGTACATGTGTTTTTTACGCATAATTAGAGTGCCATGATAGAAAGAAGTGAATAAAAGTATAATGAATGAAAAAAACTGTTATAATTTTTATTTTAATATTTAATTATAATGAAGAAATATTTACAAAAATAAAATAAACTCCTATAAATTTATAAGTACTGTTCAAAATTGCCTCCATTTTCATTTATACATAACTGTACTCTATAAAATAAACTATTTCTAACTAATCTTAATTTTCTTCCGTCAATATTGTTCAAAATATTTTCAATGCTGTTTTTTAATTGTTGTAGATTCTGATGCACAGTATCGTAGACTTTATCTTTTAAATAACCCCATAAGAAAAAGTCTAAAGGGTTTAAATCGGGTGATCTTGCAGGCCATGCAATGGGTCCTTTGGTACCAATCCATTGATTTGGAAATGTTTCACTCAGGTACGCGGTTACTTGACGAGAATTATGGGCTGGTGCTCCATCCTGTTGAAAGTGTAGATTTCTAACGACATTTAATGGCAGATCATCCAATATATCAAGTCTGTTTCTTAAAAATTCTAAGTAACGATCTCCAGTTAGAGTACCTTCATACATGTGAAAAAACATTGTATCGTGCAAAATTGCACACCATACATTTATATTAAATTTTCTTTGAAAACTTCTTTCACGTACCATAATAGGATTCTCGGAACTCCAATAATGTTTATTTTTTACATTAAACATTCCATTATTGGAAAAATTTGCTTCATCCGTCCAAATAACACATTTTAAAATATCAATTCCTTCATTAATGATTAAATGGTAAAATTCAAGTCTGCGGTCATAATCACCAGGTTGTTGAACTTTATGGAATTTGTATGGCTTATACTTGTGTCGTTTTAAAATTTTATGCACCGTCCCTACACTTAATCTGCATTCATCAGAGGCCATTCGTACAAAAGCTCTTGGATTGGCTTCAAAATATGCCAAAACATTTATTTCATTGTTTTCATCCACCGGTCTTCTGGGTTTATGTATAAATGCAGTAGTATTACCACGTAATATTAGGTCAAGTTTTCGAAAATATTTCCGCGACGGTACTACTCTTTCAGGATATCGTTCCCTGTACATATTAACTGCAGCTCGCGAATTTTTTTTTGATAAAATGTATGTTTCAAACATCTCAACTTTTTCAATGTGAGTAAAATTATACATTTTTAAAATTAAATTAAATGATTTTGAACTTCACTTGACAGTTATGATCACTTAACAAAACAAAATATTCACTTATTTCATTCAGAGCACTCTAATTCCAGGTTAAAAATTACTTGTATTCAGTTTTTCTATTCATGGCACTCTGCTTTGTATGAGGAACTGCACCGAATAACTGGTATGGATTTCACTAAAATTCCTTAGTAATATCATATTTTAATCAAATTAATTTAAAATTTTATATCTATTTTACTCAAAAAAATCGTTATGTGACGATATGATAATATTATATCATTAAATTCAGAATTAAATTCTCTATCGAATTAGCAAATAAAAAAAAATATGTTCACATTTAAAATAAAAAAAAGTTGAGTCCCGTTTTTTGAGAACCACTGGTCGAAAAAAATTTTTTTCTGTTCTCTAAATTTGTCTTGTATAATAGAAATTGTTTGCCCATTTAACCGGTTTTTGTAGCTCTTATAGTTCTCGAGATAGCTATGGTGGCACATTTAAAATGAACACCCTGTATATATATATATATATATATATATATATATATATATATATATATGTATATATATACAGGGTGTATCAAGTTAATGGAACAGTGCATTTTATTCATGTATGTGCAAAGTTACATAAAAATGTGATTAAAATATTTTGTAAGGTATAGAGGGAGGACACATTTTGGCATAACCACTATTATTTTAAAACCAGTGGTACTCAACTTAAGGATCAATGTTATATTTTTTTAAATGGCATTATATATGTTTTATTAACTCATTAAATAGGGAATTTTCTTCAGAATTCAACAATTAAATAATATCATACCCTTACATTGCGAAAATTTTGATAAAAATCAATTCAAAGTTAGTATTTCATTTCTATTTCAAAAATTTTGAGTAGGTTAAGCAAACATTCAACTATTCATCAAAGAAAAGAAAATTATCTGTCATTTTCGTATATACCCAAATCATTCAAGCAGCCAATGCACGTCATTAATAAAAATTTAATAAAAGTAACTAGACGTGTGACGTCATGTACTGGTACGTTTGCAGAGGTTTTAGAATCTTTATGAAAAGAGTTATAAAGATTGCAATCTGTATTATCGACATGGTCATGAACTGTAGCATCTACAAAATAAATACTATATTTTAGTCACTGTCCATTTCTATTTAAATTATATGTAATACTAACCTTATTTATACTTATGTATGCCATATAAAGGCAATAAATAAAAGTGAGCCGAATTTCAAAGAAATATACCGAATTCTTCTGATTGATTAGAAGTGCTACCTTTGGCAGATTCACAGATTTTGTGTTTGTTGCGTTGCGTTTAATATTACTTTATTATAAATAGGCCTTTCAAACGCACAAAAATGTTTCAAACACGATAAAAATATTTTTCAAATAATAACTTTGTCAGTATAAACATACAAATTATCAATGTTGCCAACTATAGCAACAATGATATTTCAATCTTTGGTTATAGATTTGGTGAATTATACTGGGAATAAATATTTATAACCAGAAGGAATTAGTTTCCCATAGTTTCAACAGTTTTCCACAGACAACGTTTTTTTATATGCATTAAAATAGTTTGTTTTTATATTTTGCAGATATACAATGGTCGCGTTCAGCCGCACCTAGCTGCTAGCTCGCTAACCTAGCGAACGTCGTTGAACCCGCTGACCGGCCGCTAGATTCTAGCTGCTAGTCTAGCGGGCTAGCGAAAACAAAACGTGCTAGTTGACCTAGCGTACTGCTATAACTGTCAAAAATAGGAAATTCACAAACATATTCAATCTGGTAAACTTTTACATACTATACAGGGTGTCTCAGGACGAGCTTACGCTATCTATATTTTAAATACTATTTAATATAATTTAACGAAATTTGGTATCTAGGGGTTATCCAACATGCCCGTTTTAACTAAAATATTTTCAAAGCAGTAGCACTTCCGGTTTGACCGGAAATTGACCTCAACTTTCTTATTTTAAATGGAATACGCTATATTTTATTTTACCATTGAATGCAGCGGAAAATTTTACATATGAAGCAATAAAAACATTTTACTCATGATCAACTACTTTCGGCGTTATTCAACTTTTTTTGATTTTTTGTCTGAAATCCGGCACATTTTCAAAACTCTGTATATCGGGAACGAGATCGAATTTTTATAATCTGAAAAAAGCCTTTTATAAAGGAGACTTCACGCTACATTATCCATAGAAGAATCCTCGATTATTTATAAAAATGTGACGGGTACGTTACACCAAAATTACAGTTGACAAACTTCAAAAAAGACAATTTTTTTAAATGGAACCCCCCCTTTTTTATTACATAAATGTGTTCTACGGCAAAAAATAAGGGTACTTTATGTAACATGTCCTTTGTTGAAAGTTGATAGAATTTCAGTAAATTAGAAAAACATGTAATCTGGGTATAATTATAAAAGTATTTATTCTATGGCTATTGTGGGGTGGAGCGCCATCATGCTGGTACCATATTAAATTCCTTTGATCCAACGGTAAATTATCTAGAAACCAAGTAGATGAGTTTGTTTTTCCATGGCTTACTTATCCGTATTAATAAAATAATTATACCCAGATTACATGTTTTTCTAATTTACTGAAATTCTATCAACTTTCAACATAGGACATGTTACATAAAGTACCCTTATTTTTTGCCGTAGAACACATTAATGTAATAAAAAAGGGGGGTTCCATTTAAAAAAATTGTCTTTTTTGAAGTTTGTCAACTGTAATTTTGGTGTAACGTACCCGTCACATTTTTATAAATAATCGAGGATTCTTCTATGGATAATGTAGTTTAAAGTCTCCTTTATAAAAGGCTTTTTTCAGATTATAAAAATTCGATCTAGTTCCCGATATACAGAGTTTTGAAAATGTGCCGGATTTCAGACAAAAAATCAAAAAAAGTTGAATAACGCCGGAAGTAGTTGATCATGAATAAAATGTTTTTATTGCTTCATATGTAAAATTTTCCGCTGCATTCAATGGTAAAATAAAATATAGCATATTCCATTTAAAATAAGAAAGTTGAGGTCAATTTCCGGTTAAACCGGAAGTGCTACTGCTTTGAAAATATTTTAGTTAAAACGGGCATGTTGGATAACCCGTAGATACCAAATTTCGTTAAATTATATTAAATAGTATTTAAAATATAGATAGCGTAAGCTCGTCCTGAGACACCCTGTATATAATATAAAATTTTATTATGAGGTGAGAATAAATTTTATTTTTAGATGGACCGGTCGAATTACCACGACCGCTGTTAGCTAGTAGCTAGATAGCTGCTAGATGCGGCTGAACGCGACCAATGTCAAGATAATTGTCCATTAAATAAATATTTTGTGATACAATTTGTCTTTTTTTAGTTAAGGTCAATTTGTGAAAACGAATGTAAGATTTAATTCTGAATTTAATACCTAAATTTATTCTTTTTTTTAGAGATATAATTAAATGTTCAATTCATATTTTAATTTCGTTTCTACAAATCGACTATAAATTATTAATCACCTTACTTCTATTTCAAAGTGGGAAAAATAATGCGCGCTAAATTTTAAAATAGTTCTCCCAGTTAGCAATGGTGCGCTGCAGTCGAAACTTGTTGCCAACATTTTCTATATAATCCGCACATCTCTTATAGTATTATTTTATCTATGGTCTCCGACTTGTGCTAGTTCATTTAGCGTTACCCAGGGTGCATCACGAGGAGGCGAACTAGCTCTGCATCCCAAAGCTGAAAGCTGACATGATGATAAACAAAGTTGACATTATAAAACGGACGAGACGACACTTGAGATCGGTCTTGTCTTGGTTTTGACTTAGTCTCGACTACATTGATCTTGTCTTCGAGACGAGACTTGAAATCAGTCTCGTGTTGCATGGTGCCTCGAAAAGGCTCTCGACTTTGCGTCCATTAACAAATCTCTAAGAAAAGCAGTACAATTACAATTCAAACTTTATACTTGATTTCTTCAAATAATTAATATAAAAATATATGTACAGTAAAATTTTTGAAAGAAGTCCGACCAAGGCCATCTACGAGTTGCATCTATGAATTAAGATTTTATGCTGTCAAATGTAGTAGTGTCGTTTACATAGTTTTTATGAGGTACACAAGATATTATGTACCCTCATAAAAACTAAGTAAAAGACACTACTAAATTTGACAGCACAAAATCTTAATTCATAGATACAATTCGTAGATGGCCTTGATCGGACTTCTTTCAAAAATTTTACTGTAGACATATACGGGACCGAGAGTTTTTGTTGAAGATATCAAAATAAATGTTCAAGATGACATTTGGAAGAATTGACACCTTGTTTTTCTTTAATAAAATATAATTAAAATAGTAGTTGAAAACAATAGAAGTAATGCTGGCCAGTCGAAATCAAAACAAATGAAACGATGTTTTGTCTAGTTATATTTCGTCGTTGGGTATATTAGTTAAAACCTTGACGACGACATACTTCAGGGTTATAAACAAAAATCAGTCATGCCACTATACCACCACTATACTGATTAAACCGAAGATGTACTGACAGGCATATTCAATACATTTGGCTTCAATATTCTAAATAATTTATCTTACAAACAAGTCAAGAGAAAATCATATTGAACAATTTAAAATATTGAAGCCAAATGTATTAAATATGCCTGTCAGTATATTTTCAGTTTAATCAGTATAGTGGCATGATTGATTTTCTTTATAACCCTGAAGTATGCGTCTTATCGTTAGCACGGTTCTAGCTATGCCCACGTCATTAATAAAAATTGAATAAAAGAAACTAGATGTGTGACGTCATGTACTGCTACGTTTGCAGAGGTTTTAGAAACTTTATGAAAGGAGTTACACAGATTGCAATCTGTATTATCGACATGGTTATGAACTGTCACATCTACAAAATAATTATATATTTTCAGCACTGTCCATTTCTATTTAAATTATTTTATAATACTAACCTTATTTATACTTATGTATGCCATATAAAGGCAATAAATAAAAGCGAGCCGAATTTCAAAGAAATATACCGAATTCTTCTGATTGATTAGAAGTGCTAACTTTGGGAGATTCACAGATTTTGTGTTTGCTTTAACGGTCAAGTTGCGTCGTTGCATTGCATTTACCATTACTTTATTATAAATAGGCCTTTACAACGCACAAAAATGTTTCAAACACGATACAAATATTTTTCAAATTGTCAAATAATATCTTTGACAGTATAAACATGCAAATTATCAATGTTGCCAACTATAGCAACAATTAAACGAATAATATGACGCTGATGTACATTATTTATATATTATTCATGTCATATACGATAATTAATGAACTCCACTATTCATCTTAATAATAATTATATAAGGCTACACACTTTTTGACGGTTAAAAATGATTGAAATTTTATTTCATTTTCCACTATTAGTGATTTTAATGCATTAAGGTTTTTACACTAAGTGATGACGTGAATTGGCTGCTTGAATGATTTGGATATAACACTGTGACACCGGTGTTAGAACCGTGATCGTGGTACAAGCCAAACTGTTCACACAATTTATTTTATATTTAATTTTATTTTATCGTTATTTTCCATTCTTCTTGAGCTATTGCTTCAATCTAATCTAAGCATTTTATACTTTCGTTTTTGTAAATGAATGCCCTATTTTATTTTCACAACAGTACGGTATTTTGCTTGGTTATGTAATATGCCGGCAGAGCATATGTCAAATTGACTTGTGTATGTACGTGGTAAATGTGTAACTACAACACAATGCCATTAGTTCATCGCTGTGACAGGCATTTAACTACGGAGATTCTGAATTCTGATTGGCGTGACTAATGAATTATGTCCTCTATTTTATAAATCCCGGAGCCTGTTTTAAAGATAAACACAATTCCGTAGTTACACAGTTCAGATTTCAAATGTATCAAATCAAAATAACGGGCGACAATGGGGTCATGGCACATTTTCTGTTTTATTTTTTTCCTGGAAATCTACCGGTCACAGTATATGTAAATAATATTTTCACGCCATTTGTGTGCATTGTTTTGTAGATATAATTTTTTAAAAATAGGGGTCAATTTCAAATCTCAATGAGTTCACGTGAGCGCATACGTCATGTATCTGAACGATTCCAGTTCACCCTGGCGGACAAAATGTAAATTAAGATTGTTTATAAAAAGTTTTTTTGGGTTTTTTAATAAATTGTTTCCACAAGTTGGAACTGCACAGTTCTTCTTCACCATGTTTTATCATTATTATCATTATAAATATACAATTATTGCACTTTTATGTATTAAATTATATATCAAGCACACAAACCTGCAATTACAAATAATATTTCTCTAATGAAGTAATTAAATCTTTATGAAACAAAAAGATTGATAGAGCGCACTTTTCCTATGACAGCTTTAAAAATATTTGGTTAGTTTACTCTGATCTTACGTTTAACTTTGCGTTTGAAGTTTGTGACATTGTGACCATGTACGTGTGACTAGCATATACCTATTAACTAATATATTGCGGATCCTTTGCTTTTCTTGAAGGAAACACTGTGAAATGGAAATATCATTGCTGCATAAGTCTATCTCACACAAACACCCAACCGCGAATTATGTGCATGCTTGGAAACCTTGACTACTATTGGCTAACGAGGAAATCATGATCACTTTTTGCGAATCACAAAGTTCTGTTCATTAACGACTAGCACGAGAAATTTTAAATTTAAATTTGAGAAATTAAACAATGTACCTACTATTTATTTTGTATGTAAATTCTTGAATATAAATATTAGTAATAATAAAAAACATAGACATATTCTAGTGCTAAATTTGAATTAAATAATTTACTTTGTTGTACTGTAAAAATAATAGGAATACAATCTGGTCAGGATTAATTTATTTAGGTGACAATAAATTACTGTATGAAACACAAAGCAAATGCTTTCGAAGTGCAACTTCAAACAGAAATGAAATCAAACGTCAAAGTCAAACCATGTGCTCGCTGCATCACCAGGGCAGCGTTCCAAAACCAAGAATACCGAGTTTTGGCGTAGAGTATGATGTGTTGTGGTTTGGAACAAATGAGAGTTTTGTTGAAGTAAAATATTGAAACTAAATTAAAAATAATTTTATAAAACTAATAAAACTGCTTATAATTACAACATTAATGTTTTCTTCCTCAAGAAGGCAAATTACTTTCATATGTTGAAAATCGTGAGCATCTACGTTTGAAAATATTGTGGAGTAATTTCTATTAGGAATGACGAATTCCGATAATTTTGGTACCCAAGTACCCGAAACAATTACCCGGATAGTATCCTTTACCCGTTAATTACCCGATACCCTTTAATTACCCATTATCCTTTAAGTACATACACATAATTCGTTAATTTTTTAATTACTAGATACCCTTATATTAGCAGTTTACTTTTTAATAAAATTCATAATTATTTTTTACATATATTTATTAAATAAAAAATAATACAAATAAATAATATACTGTATCTCTCTAAAAAACTTAACATAAATTATATTAATTACCTACGGTATGGCAATAAAAAGCTCTTCTTTTAGATACAATCTTTCCGTCAGCTGAAAACTGTTTGGGTAATTAAAGGGTATCGGGTAATTAACGGGCAACGGGTATATTTCGGGTAATCGGGTAAGAAATTTTATACCCGGGTACATTATTATCGGGTAGGTTCCGAGTACCCGGGTACCCATCGTCATTCCTAATTTCTATACCCTCCTCGTTAGTAGAGTAAGTAGAACATCACTTTGGAGTAAACTGGCTGTTTTGGAACAGGTTGAGTAAACTCTGAGAGTAAGGTTATTAGTTTTGAAACGACTTTGAATAATTTCGTACTCTAAGAGTAGTATTTTGGAACGCAGCCCAACCAGCGACGCTGTCAGCGTTAGCCAATAGTAGTCAAGATTTCGGAGCATGCGCATAATAGCCGGTTGGGTGTTTGTGAGAGATAGACTTATGCAGAAATGATATTTCCATTTCACAGTGTTTCCTTCACCTACTCTTATGGGAAAGATACGACGAGCATTAGCAATATATTAGTTAATAGGTATGTGGTGACTAGTGTCGTTGTGTGAGTAGCCGATACATGACGTCACAGAAAATCGTAGCGCGAATATCTTTTAAGTAAATGATGAACGAAAAGTATTATATTTTGGGATGTTTTATGTTACAATATGGATAATAAGTGTCATAGATTCTATTTTTATAAAAATATTAGCAACATTTTTTTTTTTTGGCATGACCCCAATTGGGAAAGGTATTATAGTCAAGTATACAGTTTATCTTTAATTAATGATTTTATTTATTTAAATCACATTTCAAATACAAAAATATGCTAAATGTATAAACAATAAGCAACTAAATTCTTTTTAAAACGTATTTCAGTTCAATTCAACAAATTGTTTAGTCAAAATTAGAAGAAACATATAAAAATATAAAAACAACTTGTCAAATTAAACAGTTAAAATTAACATTTAACAATTACAATGGGCTGAAATAAATTAATACCGAAATGGACAAATAAACTATCAACACGGAGTCATCGAATAAGGCACTACTTATAAAAATACCTAATTTACAATTCAATAAATATTTTTTCTTTTCTTGCTTGTTTAGAACATAACATTATTTTGATTTTTGGATATATTTTTGGCTTGGTCCGTGTTTTAACGCAATAATGTCTAAAATTTACAATATTTACATGAAGAATTGACAGAACTAAAAAATTGAAATTGGCACGATTTTAGGGAATTACAGTGCCTCTCGTACACTAATATTTTTTAGTGAATATCGGGCGAGGAATTTTATCAATGCTTCATGATAAATACTGCGAAAAAATAAAATGACTGGCGGATGAACAACTATATATGTATCGTATAAATTAATGTTTGGTAGAGCTTAAAGCGGCGTTCACAACCAAGTAATTTCAATATCTAATTTGAAATTCTACTTTGCGTCAAAGCTTGGAACATGTATCAGAATGTACTCGTTCACAACATAATAATTTTACTTTCCAATTTCAGCTTTTAATTCGAACCTTGCAAGGTCCAAACTTTCCAATTACAATTTGAGGTAACGCATGCGCACAATGTTGCTAAACGTCGAATGTCAAGCTCAGCTGTCATTATTTTGAGGTTATTGTGAAATATTAGAAATTAATCGCAAAGAAGCTCTTCAGCTTCAGTTATTTTTTGTCAAAAGTCTCGATGGAAACAAATGAGTACAGAAATGTGATAAGAAACCTAAAATACGCACGCAGAATTTGATAATTTGCACATGCGTCAAATTGAAATTACATGCTGTTGTGAATGCGACAAATTCAAAGTAAAAATTATACAGTAGAAATTCAAATTGGAAATTGTAATTATTTGGTTCTGAACGCAGCTTAAGTTACACTAAAGTTCTGTTGTTACACTCACAGCACTGTTTAAGTTTCAAGCACACTCCGATTCACTTTATTTAAGTGTTTCTTAAAGAAGGATTTAATGAATCTTTATATTATTGACGAAATCCTAGGTTTATTTTATTTTACGAATAGATAAGAATAGGTTTCATATTTTTACAAATAAAACCTATAATAATTTTCCAATTTAATTTATTTTTATTTCTTTAATTTTTAATATTAAAGTTGACATTTTTGGCAGCTAAAGTGGAGATTTGATAATACAAGATATTTTTATTTCAAGGATTTTGTCTGAAATGATGAATGACTTCAGATGACAAAAATATTTAGTTGAAATTAGTAGCACTGTACCCTATATTTACTTCCGGTTGTCAATTGTTGACAACGAGATAGAAATTTATTTTTTTCACTACTAGCCTATAAACATATCATTTTTGACTTATTATTGTTCCGTGATAGTTATTTATGTATTAAGAGCGTAAGGAGGCTTTTATGGCCTGCGACGGGATTTTGAGCCCGAGGCGTAAGCCGAGGGATAAAACACGTCTAAAGCCAAAAAAGCAAATTACGCTCGTGGTACAAAATTTTATGCACGGAGTGTTAGAAAAATTGTATCGAAAAGAATTTGTCCTCGTACATCCAGTATCTAGTGTTGCTATGAAAACGGAGAACAACAGTTTATTGTTTGTTTATTAGTTATGTCATTTGAGTTTTATTTTATGTACAAAAATTTTCGATTTGTAATAAAAACTTTTCATGTTGCCTGTTTAAATTGTTTATATTGTAGGTTATAATTTGGTTTGACGTTTCATTGTAGCCCAGCGGGCTATAAAATGACGTTTATGTCAAAGAAATTCGTGTATAATTATACGTCCGTGCATAAAATTGTTTTTCTATACCTAGAAATCAATTATTGACACCAAGGTTAATAATAGTGTCAAAATTATTGACATAGGTCAATAATAATGTTATCGTTTTCATTCCATTATTTTTCTAAATAATAATAAATAAAGGAAAGCAGTCTTAATGAAATGCTAACATAAACTTAAAATGTTAAATTGCATATTTGACAGGTTGTCATTTTGACATTTTATATTGTTATACTGTATAGGTTTCGTTTTGAGCCTGGTAATTTAATTTCACAAAACAACAAATTATATTGAAATTAATATTTTGTTTAAGATTTTAAGGGATGTCTTGCTGAAAATAGAAAAATAAAGTACATGTAACTGACTGCTCGCAGCGACAAAGCGGAATTTATTTGAACTCAAGGAGTTGAGATAAATTAACGTTTAATAATTTATTTTGTACTGTGTGTATTACTAAAAAGTACTGCATTTCTAAAAGTAGGTAATATAAAAATAATGAATAAAATTAATGTTTTTACAACCAAACTACCCAACCAGCGATAGTTCCGAAAATGACACCAGATGTCACATCGCCAACAGTCCGTTGCCAATATAATGGAATAAATTTCGTAATGGACCATTTTCACTGTCGATATGAGCATGTGCGACGACATTAGAAAAAGAGATCCGAACTGTAACATGAATTTAGTCGCAAGTGTCAAATTTTGCTGTTTTCATTTAACCTTGAGCTAACCTACCCATTGTATATTATTTTGACATTTGTGTGATTTTGTGATTATCAAGGATATTATCGTGGTAAAATATAAAATGGGTGTGTATTGTTGTGTCCCTGGGTGTAAAAACAACTCAAAACATAACAAAAATGTTTCGTGGCATTTATTTCCCGCAAATAATAAAATAAAGAATGAATGGATAAGACGGATAAATCGAAGAGATGAAAATGGATCATTGTGGCAACCAAAATATTTTCATCTGGCATTTTATATTAATATTCTTATTATTGAAACTTAACATTAAGTTAGTTAACTTTTGATTTTTGTATATTTTGTACCCACTAACGTAACTTTTGGTGTTTATTATCTGCGAAATTATTAATGTATTTCACAATATTTATTGGGAAATCTGAAAATTTTTGGTTCACTCAACATTTTCTATTGTTTTCATAGGTTCTCTGAGAAAAATCAAATTAATAAGTGGTAAATAAATTAATTTATTATTTATTAAACTTACTTGATAAAGTTTACACTCATCTTGCCGCCTTTAAATTCACATAACCAAAAAGAAGAACCTTATGACGCTTAGGTCTATTATTTTTAGTTTACAAACTTCCGACAGATGTCTCATTTTCAGTGAAAATGGTCCATTCTTATAATTAGGTATGTGCCAGTAGTGAAAAAAATAACATTACGTTCTTGAAACTATCTCGAAAACAATGCATCGTAACAAAAAGTGTGCCGAATCAAAACCTTCATCGTTTTTGGGGGGACATCAGATTCTGACAAAATAGCCCCCCGACCCCCCAGGGGGCGGGAAAGGGGGTCAACTTAAAAATCTGAAATGGGACCCCCTATTTTTTTATTGCTGATTGGGAAAGAGCGTAAAAAAATATGTTGGTTTTATTCGGAAACTTTTTGTACTCCCAACAGGTGGCAATGTAAATTTGCTAGAAAAAAATTAACCGATTAATATTTTACTAATAATTTGATAAAAAATGACGGTTTTTTGTTTCAATAAATACACAAAATTGTAGAAATATTACTGCTCAACACTCAGGGGGAATTAAGAGAAAGAAACTTTTTAAAAACTGACTATGGACAACTCGATTTCATCAGAAATTAGTTCTACATTTTTACGATTGCAGCGCCACCTGTTGGGAGTACAAAAAAGTTTCTGAATAAAACCAACATATTTTTTTACGCTCTTTCCGAATCTGCAATAAAAAATAGGGGGTCCCATTTAAGATTTTTAAGTTGACACCCTTTAAATTTTTGAGATATAACACAAACTTATATTTTTTTAAATGGAACCCATAACTGATTTTAGTCTCAAAAAAAATAACTATTTTTTTTTCTCTTTTCAATGTTGTGTTATGTTTAATATTTTTTTTGCCTTCAAAATTATTATTTTTCCCTTATTTTGTATTAAATTTACAATTATTTTGAAAATATTGGTAGATTTCTATTTAGAAATACTCCTTGTATTTAAATAATTTATTTCGTTAGAAAAATTTGCTCAAAACTCGTATCAAATTAATTTTTATAATATTTTGTATCAGGTCGCCCTTGGCACATTATAGTGTAATTTGTAATTATGAGTCTAGAAGAAAAATATTAAATAATAAAGGCATAAAATAAATTATATCGATCAAATACAATATAATTAATAAATATTTTTTTTTTTTTTGAGAAATAAGAAAATTCACAAAAATAAAGAAAAAAATTAAATTTTAGGAGCAAAACAAATATAAAACAAAATAACCCTTACATCATTGAAAAGAGAAAAAAATAATTATTTTTTTGAGACTAAAATAAGATATGGGTTCCATTTAAAAAAATATAAGTTTGTGTTATATCTCGAAAAATTACGGATATAAAAATTTATTTCGTACGCCACTGGTTAGTTAATAAAAATATCTATCTTTTATATTTGAGACGTTTTTCTCAATTACTAATAGTTTAGAAGTTATTTGAAAAAGAAAAAAAATAACAAAATTATAGTTCTCGAGATCCCAATGGTGGCACCTCTAAATGGGACACACTATACACCACGGTTATGAAGAGCATTATTGTACTCGCGAATTATAATCCCTGATATTCTTCAAAATCTTGTGATGTATTTTATACTCCGATAAGTAAAGCGAACGATTTTCGTATTTTATTTACTTTACATATTACAGAGCTACTACAAAGTGATAAAAAACACTGATCCAGTTGGCAATAATAAAAAATTACTTGAAATTGGTAACTCTGATACAAAAATTTATTTCCTGTTGTTGACAGTGAACATTTGAAAATTTAAATTTGAGTATATTTACAATTTTTTATTAAAATGGTGGTTGTTTCGCTTACCCACGTACTTTTATTTTTTACATTACCTCTAGAGCAATAATCTAAAACATTTCAATCACTTAGGCCTGATATCTTAATCTCTGGTTAAACTGCTGGTTATAAAAACAAAGAGGCATCAAAAAATTGACACATGTGTAATTTTTACAATGGGCTACTTGCTACTTTTTTATTTAATATTTTTGAAGAGCAGGTAAAAACTTGCTACCCATATTTTTTCTTTTGACAAAATTTTTGTTAATTAGCCAGAAAAAAAAATAATGAAATTTGATTATTTGAATTCCCGCCATGTATGACGTAGAATTACGCCGCACCAATGAATGGTCGTAAAGCCATTGCGTTTGTTTGTACGGGTAATGTAGATCTCCTGTTTGACGTTTCAACAATAGTTTGGAGGTTAGTATTTTATCTTTTTGGTATCAATATTTTAAATTACATGTAATTAGCTATGTGTTTATTTGTGAAGTAATTAATATATTTGAGAGACCAGAGAGAGAGAAAAATGAACTAATGTCAAATTCAAATTAAAACTTTCTCGCATGCCATCTATACGTAACATTTTTAAACATGGTTTTCCAGTTAAATATAATGACGTCACAGAAAATTTTCTTTCTTAATTTACTAAAAAACAAATAATTTTTTTAAAATAAAATTTATATTTTTATATGTTTTCAATATAACATTACATTTATAGTGATAGAAATCAGATTTTCAGTACCACGCAAGTAGCCCATTTAGGCTATGATATCGATGCTGTGTTTTTCTTTTAAATGACAGTTAAATTAGAAACGGCATGATGAATCTCATCTGCAATTCAGCAGTGAATAAAGAAACTCGCCTTTTCAATAATTTTGACGGGATAATTCCATCAACAATATAAAGATTCACTTTCAATCCTCTCCTCACTCCAACTTATGCGCAATGAGCGGAAACCTCACCACCCTCAATTCCTTCCCATAATCAGTGACCACCGACCCATCCCTCAACAAGAGGGCCTGTTTGACAAACACCCTATCATCTTGATGTCCGAGTTGTACGGTGCGACAAGTGTCCCCCGTACGCAAGTCGATGACAGCTAAGGATCCATGGCGTGCGGTCACAAGCAGGTGGTGTGTGAGCATGAGTGCTGGGGCGCAGTACCCACAGCCCAGGGCGATGCTGCTGAGCAGGTGGCCTTGGAAGCGCTCCCACACGCAGAGGCGTTCGTCCGTGCCGACGGATATGACGTAGGAGGAGGAGTACGTTAATGAGGTGATGCTGCCGTCGTGTGCTTGTAATGAGTACATGCAGAAGCCGGTGGTTAGGTCCCAGACGCATAGTAAGCCGTCCTATACAAAAGAAAATTGTTGCAGTAATCTTCAACTATATTTACAATATGATCACAGAATAAACATTCATATAGAAGCGGCAGTCAGAAAGAGAACCGAAAATTAGAGAGAGAAAGAGTATGCCAACAAATTTAAAAGGCTAATCGAATAAAATCGAATTGTTTCGGCATATCTCTGTATCTTACGATTCTTTGTTCTTTTCATTACCTCGACGAGAACATTTTCTGTTAGAGGTCAGTAATAAAAGTATATTGAGAATCACAAAATGATTTCTAATAAGAACAAATATGTTATTTTTTCAATAAACGATAGGAAAAATCGTTATCTTAATGAAAGTCATTATATTTCGTATATTCTGGAGGAGCTGCTGTCTCAGCTTGCCACGACCATATATTTTAGGCTTATGGCTAATTCAAGCAAACCAAACACATCTTCTCACTTTTGACATATGTCGTTTTGTGAACTGTTTGTGAATTTTAGAAGTGGTGTTAGTTTAAAATAAAATGGAACAAACGGAGAAGGGATAACCGGGAGGACTTATTTGTTCATATAAAAACTGTAAAAGTAGATTTAAAAAATGGAGAAAGGGAAATAGTTTTTTTTTTTCGTTTCCGAAAGATCCAGAAATATAAGTTATGCAAAACAACTACCATATTACGTAAAATGTGTATTCATTTAATAAATATAGGTGTAAAATGTGGCTCAAGGCTTGTGGAAGAGAAGATTTGATGGAGAAGGATATGGGACATATTCATCGAGTCTAACGTTTGAGTTTCCCGCATCAAAGATATAGAAAATTATGCATTGTAAAGGATTTGTAAAATTCACGTATTTGTTTAATAAAAACAATTATGTGTTTATTTTATCTGATTTCATTTTAATTCGTTAATAAAATTAAAATTTTAGTACTTTTGTTCTAATTTTTCTTTTTCATTTAAAACAATTTAAATTTCGCGCGTAAATTTGCCAACAAATTTAAAGTATGTTCGAGATTATTAACGTCAAATCACAAAAACAATGGTGCCGACAAGGAGTGTTGCTTCTGTATAAATGTCTATTCTGTGTCTGTGGTATGATTTCACAGCTTCGAAATTGACAACTGACACCAAGCCCTATGACATCTGGCAGCATAATTTGTAACAATGGCCGCGTTCAGCACAACACAGTGCGTGCACAGCGCTGAGCACCGAAGATTGCCGAACGTAATGAATGGACAATGGACCAATCACATACGTTCTTTCACTTCGTTCGTTAAACTTTGGCGCTCATCGCCGCCACACGCTGAACGCGGCCTATGTGATTTAGTACTTTGGCTGATTTGACATTAGAGCTCGTTTAGTAAAAATGAATGTAAAGGTAAAAACAAAACTTATTGGCTGGTAGCACAATCCTTGTTTTAACTAAAACCATCGACCTTTAAACTAATAGACGCAGCGTACGAGCAAAACGCTTGTCCCGCCATAACGGTGCAGACACAGTATCTCTATCCTTCAACAGTACGGAAGTTAAGAAAACGCGGCAAAATAAAAAAATGATTTTTTTTACAATGAGTACGAACGCATGCGCAGTATACTTTAACTGAGAACTTCCGTACTGTTGAAGGACAGAATATATATTTTTATTCTAACAAGAAAAGAATAGGAGACACTTGGTCCATTAGTTTAAAGGTCGATGACTAAAACGCTGTTTAAAAAATGTCAAATTTCATTTTTTAATAACAAAAATAAATAAAATCAAATTTATCACAATATAATTTTAAAGCAGAACATGGTTATTTTAAAAAAATCGTTCTTTCCACAGAAGGGTAAAATTAAATATTGAAGTTTGAATTTGACATTTCTTAAAAAAGCGTTTTAGTTAAAACAAGGCTTGTGCTACCAGCCATTGTTTGTTGTACGGTCGTAATCCTAACTATGATGACAATATTGTAGTTATCACTAGTAAAATCAGTACAAAATTAAACATTGACGGACGAAATAACGGGTTTGTATTTCGAATTAAAATATCAATAAAATAAAGTTTTAATGCATTATCTTTGTGGATGACAATCTCAACTTCATCAGAAGCCGATTTTAGTGTACAAGTTTGTAAACAGAGCAAATATGTGAAAGAAAATGCCTTACTTCTCCTAGAAATCACACAGTTATGTGTTGTGCGCTTATTTCGTTCTCGCCTAATTAAAAAATATACATATGGGCCTATTTTGTAATTCAGTGGTCAATTTTTAACAAGTGATTAAAACATTTATCCAATAGATATTGATTGACAACTAAAAATCCATTTTTTTTATGCCAACGTACTTGATTGGTTATAATTTTTAACCAGTTATTAAAAATTAACCACTGAGTTACAGAACAGGACCGATAGACACATATTTAGTAATGTTAAATTTATTAATGTTCTACAAAACATCTTTATTTTTTGTTAATTATGAACTTATTAAAATACCTTCTACAGTTAAATTTTCAATAATAATTTAACACAAATGGATTATATTTGCAAAATGGTACAATATGCCTGCAGGAGTAATACCAAAGATAGTTAAGAGTACTAAATCAAACTCGGCGACGGTGCTGCTATCAACGGTCATGTTAATTGTCAATATGATTTCACGTTAACGAAAACTGATTTCAATTAAATGAAAACAGCTAGTAAATAATAAAAAATAATAATATCTCATTCTAGTTGCTAGCGTAGTTAACAATCAAGTTTTATCATTGTTGTAATCAAGTTTCATCATTATTGTAATCAGGTTCGATCATTGTTGTAATCAAATTTAATATCAAGTAGGCTGTGAAAACAGATGAGGTAATTGTTTACTGTAACAAGTATTTTTTTGCCTTTTTTTACAAATAAAAAAATGATCAAATTGTTTTCACGGCATACCTGATTAATTCTTCATAATGAGCCAGTTTCACTTTTTTTAAAGAGTATTTTAAATAAAAATTTATGCAATATTTTTCACAGTAATAAAAAAATAATCAATTTATTTTTATTTTAGGAAATAGATTCGCGCCAGAAATAGTAATGAAAAACAACCCCCCACTCCTGTGATGTCGGAGTACATACAGCACGTTATTCATAGCCAATAGGAAAACAGTTTACGTTATTTAAAAAAAGTATGTACTCTGACGTCATATTCTGTTTCAGATCACGTGACTTTTAAAAATATTACACAAATTTCAATATTTAATTGTAAAATAGCTAATGGATATTTCGTGATATTTTCAATTTTGAAGCTCTTCAAAGAACAATATCTTTTAAAATTTAGTACTTAGAAGTTATAAAAATTCTTACAACGGCCCTATTCTCTCTTTAAAAAAAATTCACTTCAATCATATCGTAGAATTCGAAATTTTACGTAGATTCCAAATACATAAAAATATATAGGATATCCTACTTGAAATAAGAAAGTTAATGTCACTTCCGGTTAAACCAGAAGCGCTACCATCATGCCAAATACCATGATTTGTGAGCCTCTAAGCCTAGTTTTCAAATATGTAAAGAAAATTAAAAAATAATAAAATAATTTTTTTTTGAGTGGCCCGTTTTTCAATGTCATCTGTATTAGTATACCTAGTTTTCGTCACTAGTTTATAACCCATTAATAGATAGATGTACCGATTTGCTTTTTTATTGTTTTCATTTCAATTAAAATTTAATTTCTACCTCCCCATCTCACCTGAGAGCCACTTCCAGCAGTATTAGGCATAACCCTATCAATAAACGCACACGTTATAGGCCCGCAGTGTCCGTGTAGTGTGTATAGGGCGGTGGTATCTTCCAATCGGAACACTCGAAGCGTGTGGTCCTGCGAACCGGACAACACGCGACCTCCTTCGGCGTCTAGGACACTCACGGGCTGCCCGTGTGCTTTACATGCAGACACGCGGACACATCGAAGGTCTTCGCAAGAAGATGGGTAGTCGGCTATTGAACCTGTGCTGCCTGAACGCACATGCGCTAAAACAAAGAAATTAGTAACATTAAACATTTCTTCAGTGTCTAAGATAACATGTTCATGCGGATCTCGAGAACGGTTAAGAGATACGAAGTCGATTTCACTGATAATTACAATTTTTTATTGTGTATCTGGCGGAAAAGTACAAGTATAAAGTCAAGTCCACATGAAGCAATGTTTAATTATTATAATTTTTACCAGTTGTATAATTAAAAATTCATTTTTCTCAAAATGATTTTGTTATTAAGAATAACATTGTTTAAATTTCGCGCCTTTTGTAGCTCTTTTACATCATGATGTTTTTTTTAACGCGGACGTTTGTGGAACTATAAGGTTTTAAAGGAAAACAGTTGGCAACACTTGAATACACGAAGTTCGTGGTGAATGTGATGGTGCATTGAGTAAAACACGTGTTTATCATATACCTATTAACTAATATATTGCGGATCCTTTGCTTTTCTTGAAGGAAAAACTGTAAAATGGAAATATCATTTCTGCATAAGTCTATCTCTCTCAAACGCCCAACCGCGAATTATGCGCATGCTCGGAAACCTTGACTACTATTGGCTAACGAAGAAATCATGATCACTTTTATCATTTAGACTGCGAATCACAGAGTTCTGATTATTACCGACTAGCGCGAGGAATTTTAAATTTAAATTTGAGAAATTAAGTATTGTGCCTACTATTTATTTTGTATGTAAATTCTTGAATATAAATATTAGTAATAATAAAAAACATTGTCATATTCTAGTGCTAAATTTGAATTAAATAATTTACTTTGTTGTACTGTAAAAATAATAGGAATACAATCTGGTCAGGATTAATTTATTTAGGTGACAATAAATTACTTTGTGAAACACAAAGCAAATCCTTTCGAAGTGCAACTACAAACAGAAATGAAATCAAACGTCAAAGTCAAACCACGTGCTCGCTGCATCACCAGGGCAACGTTCCAAAACCAAGAATACCGAGTTTTGGCGTAGAGTATGAAGTGTTGTGTTT
This sequence comes from Ophonus ardosiacus, assembly GCA_943142095.1. Taxonomy (NCBI): domain Eukaryota; kingdom Metazoa; phylum Arthropoda; class Insecta; order Coleoptera; family Carabidae; genus Ophonus; species Ophonus ardosiacus. The sequence continues at coordinate 545,730 of OW964829.1, read as the reverse complement.
TGGAACGAATGAGAGTTTTGTTGAAGTAAAAATTGAAACTAAATTAAAAATAATTTTAAAAAACTAACAAAACTACTTATAATTACAACATTAATGTCAAGCCTGTAATAAAAGCGCTTTTATGGAGCACTCTCCTCAATATAATGTGAAAGTACGCTCCATAAAAGCGCTTTTATTATAAAAGTATGCTCGTAATACACGCCAACGTATTTACTTATGTTTATTTTCAACCAAAAGCATGTTTTCTTCCTCAAGAAGGCAAATTACTTTCATATGTTGAGAATCGTGAGCAATTACATTTGAAAATATTGTGGATTTTGGAACGAAGCCCAGCCAGCGACGCTCTCAGCGTTAGCCAATAGTAGTTAAGATTTCCGAGCATGCGCATAATTGCCGGTTGGGTGTTTGTGAGAGATAGACTTATGAAGAAATGATATTTCAATTTCACAGTGTTTCCTTCACCTACTCTTATGGGAAAGATACGAGCATTAGCAATATATTAGTTAATAGGTATATGGTGTTCATAAGTTATCTTGTGTTTTTTTGTGCAAATAAAGAATTAAACAAAACTTGTTTATATTTGTATTTAAATTTTATTATTTTTTTCTTCTTTTATCTTTGGTAAACTATAAGAATATAACAAGAACTTATTATTTAAAAGAAGAATCCAAACACAAGATAGTTTTACGTAACTATATGTTACTTTTAATACCGGATTCTCCAATTATGAGTACTTTGCACTAGCTCGCGCATACCAAAGTGCACAAATTTTATTATATAGTTTTAGAAAGTTCACAGCTATGGTGGCGCTATAGTTATTCTATATCACTACCGTCTGCTTCCAATGAAAAGAAAAACTTGTAAAATCGTGTAATGCACGCTTTATTCTAGATACTCTGCATAGAGGATGATTAAAAATATACAGAGAATTTATTTTAAAATGCAACATTACAGTTCATCACTTCCATGGTTACTCACTTTTGTCAAAAAATGACAGCAATATAATATTTGTACATTTTAAAATGCAACATTATAAATATTATTGCAGCACAGGAGATACCTTCAAAACACATCACAAATGGTGTCAGTTCTTATTACGACCAACTAGTATATTGCCTCAGAGTGATTGGGGGTATTTTTTAAAATTTATTACATGAAAGTTATGAATTTTTGTAAGCTAAAGTTTGTTAAGATTTACAACATTCATGTTTTGATTATTTGTTAATCGTATGTAGGCTAATTCATTGGAAATTAGTTTTGATAATACAAAACTACAAATTTTGTATGTTGCATTTTAAAATGGACAAATATTACATTGCTGTAATTTTTTGACAATAGTAAGTAACCATGGAAGTGATTTGCCATATTTTGCATGTTAAAATAAATTCCCTGTAGAGACTATTGGCTGTTTCTTTTATTATTAATTTTAGATGTAGGTATAGTTCAAATTACAAAGTTGGGGGCGAACTAAAAGCAAATTTTTGGTGTGGAATTCTACTTTCGGTTTTTCGCTGGAGCGATAATATTATTGTTAATTTTTTTAAATTCACATTGAGAAATAAAGAATGTACACTTACTTCGTCTGTAAGCTGAAGTGAAGCACCAATCAATCTGTCTGCCTTGGCTGTAGGATTGTAGTTGTAGGAAGTCGAGGGAACCATTCAATTTGGCCACTACAACTCGACTCCCGACAATTTTTAATGAAGTTACTCCAAGTCCACTGCCATCTTCCCAAATACACTATAACATATTATTACATTTCAAGAATTGTAGCACGAGCCCAAATTCATATTAAACAAAATTAATAAGTAAGGCAAAAAGTCAATGACCCGTATTATAAGCGCACTTTTGTAATAAAAGCGCTTTTATGCGGTCGTAATAGAAGACAATATATTTATGGTTTTTCTTACTTTGAGTTTGCCAGAAGTGCCTTCCCAAAACTCTAAGCGACCGTTGGCACAACCAAGAACTATCAAATTGTCCAAGTAGTCCATGCACCAAATTGGAGGTGGACTTGAACAATCCTCAACGCTGCTTGATTTGCGGACTCCAATAGACTTCCTGGACAAATTGTTCGAAGCCTGATTTATTATCCATCTATAAATAGAAAATAGTTTCAATCAATATGGAATTCAATTAAAAAAATTAGTAATAATTAATGTAGTTATAGAGCAGTTCAGAATATTTGACAAACAACAAAATGGGTTATTCTATTACATATACATCCTGTTCATTTTAAATTGGCAAACAATATCTATTTCAAGAGACTATTTCAATGAACAAAACAGAAAAAATTTCTACCAGAGGATCATTCACTCATTTAAAATAAAGAGTTTTTTTTATCAGTAAATATACAGGTGTCCCAGATTTAAACGGTATAACTTGAACCATGGATTAAACACGTAAAAATAAGGTGACAAGTTCATTTGAGCAAATGTCCGTAAATGCTTTGTTTCAGAGATATTCATGTTTTTACCTCCCGCTACCCTAGGTAAGGGAGGTATAGGGATCGTGCTAAAAATCGGATATACAGATTTTAGTGAATAAGCACGTTTTGATGTCCCCAGAATCCGATTTTATCATTTTTACAATGATGTCTGCAGGTGTGTGTGTGTGTGTGTGTGTGTGTGTGTGTGTATGTGTGTGTGTGTGTGCGTGTGCGTGTGCGTGTGAAATTTTCTATATCCATTCTATACTAATGTGGGAAGAGCTCATTAGTTTTTAGTGTATATCAGATAACCGGAAGTATCATTTATACAAGCTTTTAACAGTTTTTCTTGTAAAAAATTCATTGAATATAATTTTTTAGCAACTTTTACCAATACAAATTGAATATAATGGCACAATCTTCAATTCTACGATAATAGCATTTAGTAAATAACTTGAAATAACTTTATATTATATTATAAAATAATTTATTTTTGTACATTACTTTGCCTCTGCGTCAAACAAAAACAATACTTTAATAACATATTTGACATATTTAAACAAATGTCACTGTCACGAAGCAATTTTCATTAAAGTTAATAATGAAAACGAGTTAAGAAGAATTTAGTAGTTTAAATATGATTCTAATGAAATTAAGGTTTGTAAAAATAATGTATTTTCCATCATACATAAATATTAGATATACAGGATAATTCGATTTAAGTTGGATGTTTGCAGCATTATATATCAAACAGCTCTCAATAAGAACGTAATTTCATAGTGTCAAATAATAGTTTGCAACTACACATTTACGAAATGGATAATGTTCCAATGTTCGGCTAAGAATTTACACAGATTGCGTTTTAGAGCATAAGGAAGTTGGTGATGATTTTGACAATAATGTGTGTGTAACGATTTTTCCTTAAAATATATTAATGATGCAAAAGTTCGCAAAGTTGGTATTTAATACTCTTATATAATATGAAACAACATATTAGATTTTGACTATATATATGATAAACCGGATGTAATACTTAATTTGAAGCTCTAACAGATTTTTCAGGAAAAACATAATAAAATATAATCCAAAATTTCGTATTACAAACTTTTCTATTTATTGGAACAACAAAGTAGATTTTGTTTACAAACGATCAATCGGAAGTGAAACTTAACTTAAAGCTCATTGCTATTTTAAACATGGAATTGGCGGGAGGTCATGTGCTGGCCACATCAGATTTTTTTTTGTGTTTTATTCGATATCTCCGAAATAAATAGGAATTCACCCGTAGTTCATATAACATTTTTTGATCGTAATGACCCCCGGAATATATGGTATAAGTTTGTCGGTCGAGTCGTGGAAAACCCTGTATACAATATTAAGTTTTTAATGATTAGTCTTAACAGATTTTATTTATAATAGTTAACGTTCGTCGTGGCATCAAAAGTAGTAAATTATCGCTGATTTTTAAATAATTTTTGTCAACGCTTTTCTACAAATTCATGAACCACTTTGACCCGGTTAAAGATACGAAACCGCGGTTTAAAAATTTTGATTTACCTTGGAATTCTCCTTCATGTCATGCTAAACGATTTTTTTCTCACATGATCAATTTCAAATAAGTAATGGTGACATTTTAAAAAGAAAATAGTAAATATAGTAATAGTTATATGCAAAGGAACTTAATATAGTTTGCAGCATTAGTAAGTATAGTGCGGTACACGAAAGATGAACTATGAAAAATAAACAAATCACTGTCTAATATATGCGTTCCGTTTAAATCTACACGTAATACAATTAATTTACTTTCCGTATACCTAATATAACATATAACAGTTGCTCAAATAAGTTTTCAAGCTACGCAGCCTTTCTTATATTGACAGTTGATCTGTGCAATTGGTGTTCGTATCAGTTTCTGTCTTGTTTACATTCGTATTATAAGCGTACACAAATGAGTTAGAACCACAAATTTACTGAAATAATTATTATTTCACGGCGTCTATGGCATATCACGATATGAACATTTCTTTCCCTTAACCCTCAGGTCATGATTGTTGTCCCGCACTGTATGTAGGTATATGTATTTAAAATTATAAATATTAAATAGCAGGAGGTATTGTGTTGACCACATCAGATTTTTACCTTCCGTCACCTTTAGGTAAGGGAGGTATTGTCTTTGGTCAAAAAATTCGGTGGTGAGTTTTTAATGAATAAGCACGTTTTAAGTCCCTAGAATACGATTTCACTAATTTTACATTGATGTCTGTATGTGTGTGTGTGTGTCTGTGTGTCGGTGTGTGTGTGTGTGTGTGTGTGTGACAAATTTTTCTCCGACGATAACTCCAAAACTACAATTCTAAAAATTATGATTCTTTTGTATGGGGTCCCGTGGCCTCGTGCCAGAGTGTCTGATCGCGAACCTGGGGGGTACCGAGTTCGATCCCGACCGACGCCAAATATTTCGAATTTTAAATGGCACAAAAGTGACCCCTGTGGTGCATTCTACACGCCAGCAATGAATGCCCGTGAGGTGACGCCTGGTAAGCGCCCGCACGGTACAAATATGTCATCATTATTACCGATATCTGCGATAAGCAGATTGGCACACCCAGAAATGGGTAATATGCCGTGATGACATATTTATATTTATTTTATTTATGATTCTTTTGTATTCCTCTTCTTTACAACCATATGAAGGGCTGATTAGATTTTGGTTACAATTCGTTAACCGGAAGTACCCTTATTTGAAGTTCTTAACAGTTTTTCTGGAAAAAACGCAGTTAAATATTAATTTTCGACATTTTATGATCATTAATATGAAAGAAAATCTTATTCTCTATACGATTTAATTATACATTTTCCTTCATATTCAATAAATATAGAGTTATAGAGAGATTAAGAGAGGCCAACTTTTAAAAATCAGTCAGCTTTGTAAAAATTATGGAAACAGCAGATATATTCAAAAAATTCTAATTGACAGATGTCAGTGTCAAGTGCAAAACCAAAGTGGAAAGTATAGGATCAGAAAGTAACATAAGTGACAGAGTGTCCCTCGCAAGTGACTTGCACTGTGTAGCAAAATATTTGAGAGAGGAAGAACTGTGTGAAGAAGATGAGTTGGATAGGAATGAGGAAGTGTAAAGTGCAATTTACAGAATGTACATTCGTGTTATAATTATATTGGATTTATAGAGTCTTTTCAAAGGAATTTGCAATATGGAATTTGTAAAATATAGTGTATTCGTGTTACAATTTTACAGGATATATAGAATCTTTTCCAAGGAACTTTTGGTATCGGATTTGTACAAAATACATCGAATTGACGGAAGGTTTTGTGCTGGCCACAACAGATTTTTTTAACAGTTTTAGAAAAAAATATTTTGGGCGTAAGCCTGTTTTAGAGACATCCACGTGTATCAAGTTTTGCAAAACAGTTGAATTCACTTTGAAACCTTGGCTCCATTGTATGCTGACGCAATAATTTATATTGAAATATCACTTCCTGTGATTCTATTAAAATAATAAAATTATTTAGTTACATATGTTTAAAAATGTGATCTACATTTATATGAAAATGACCTACTGAACAAACAACTGCCTATTTTGTTTACTTTCGCGTTGCTGTGACATGCGTGTGCATCTTTACAAAGTTTGGAAACCAAGCAAATGATTTTCTTTTTTGCACTACTATAGTGTTCATATTTCAAAAATGTGGATTTAGCACCCTGCTATTGTTGTCCTTTTAATTCAAATAATTGTAATTTGCTGAAAATTACTGGAAACCTATTAGAAATATCTACCTACCTTGAAAGACTAGAGCAACTTGAAATAGAGTGGAACAAATTTGTAGGTATATAAGGTAATTTCATAATTTTCAATATTTAGCATGATCTTTTTTGCCGTTTACTTATAAATACTTTTTGGAATATTTGCTCAGCTTATTTGATAAGTGAGTTGAGATGAACTGACCTGAGATGTATATGTTTCATAATGTCAATTTTTTATTTAGGTACACCTCCATATAACGAAGTGACAATTTTTTGGAATATTTGTCAGTTATTCTTTAGTTATTATATAAAATGATTTCTATTCTTCATAAAATTGAATCTCATTTTCAATTTAAAACACCAGTAATTTGGAAGATTGTAATATTTATGCTTGTAATGCACATGTTAGCAGTATATGGAATATTCTTAATACCTACAGCAAAGATTTTAACGTTGATATGGGGTAAGTAAATAATTAATGTCGCTACAACTAGTAGATAATACAATACATAACTGACTAGTCCGTTATATTGCAGTAAATTATGAAATAAAAGTGGAGTTTAGTAACTATTTTTTCATAATTAAATATACAAAAACAATAAGTAAAGGGATGAAAGTAAAAGCTCCACTGAATCACTTAACTCTTTAATAACATTCTTCTTTCGCCTTGTCCAAAATCATCATAACATTCATACAAGGAACATATTAAAGTGACCGATTTTCGGTAGCGAATAACCGCATCCGGACCACAATAATAGTTACCCAACAATCATCCTTCGCCCCACATTCCTATCCATGCACACTTCTTTCACCCCAGCCACATTTATAAACATATTCATACATAAAAACATATTACGAAAGGTATTCGCGATGCTGTACTATATATTTTGAGTTGAATTTAATTGTGACAGCTGTAAAAGTTAAATGGATTTTATGGAGCTTGAGTAAAGGCTAGTTTATGTAAGCTGTAAACTTATGCATTTACCTTAGCATTAGCATCATGACTTTGCATTAGTATATATAGCGGAAACCTTAACCTTAGCATTATGCCGTAACCCTAGAATATGGAAATTTCAATATTTTAATGCAAAATGCTAATGCCGACCAATCAGAATTGTATATGTTCATTACGATAGCTTGATTCTGGCGATATTCGCGATTGTTAATTTGACGTGATTGATTACAATAATAAAAATATTGATGTAATATCAATGCATTGTATTTTTTTTTTGATAAATACAGTGAAAACATAACATACAAATTTATTATATTTCAGTTATTTTTATTAATATCAAAGGAAATACAATGCATTGATATTACATCAATATTTTTATTATTGTAATCAATTATTCTCAATTATTTTCTCTTTATTTATTACAATTTTATTATTGTTTTTAAATGATTGTAATATGGAAATATAAACTGATTTTTAAAAGTTCAATAATTTTTATGTAAAAAAATAAAATAATTACCCCAACGGGGAATCGAACCCCGACCAAAAATTTCCGACGCAAGTGTTAAAACGACTACGCTAAAGAGACATTTGTAAAACCTTTCATATTGCATAATAAAAATGTGAAACAATTATTTATTTGACAATTTCTGTAATTTATTGCAATTTATGTACTATTATCATGTTCAATAGCATGGCTTGAATTTTTGCCGAACACTTTAAAAACTGCTTCCCATGTTAAACGCCCATGTTTACTCATAAAATAAACGCTTCAATACATTGCTGTCAAACATTCATATCGTAACTATGGCAATGATATACCCTATGTTTACTGATAAAATAAACTCCCGGTATATGCTTTGAACATACAAAAACTGAATACTTTGTTAAAGTAACTAACTAAGTACAAGTTATAAAACAAAAACTGTGGTCCAACAGTCGGGTCATAAGAGTTCGGCCGGAATTTAATATTGAGTTACATCGCCGTCTTTATTAATTATAATTATCCTATATGTGTTGCAATGTATCTTTTAATTGGGATACTGTACGCGCCGGATGTTTCCGAAGATGTTTCTTCATATATCGCCAAAGGGACTCAATAGGAGATAAATCTGGACTAGAAGATGTCCATTTTTAAACTGATATTTCATACTCCTTGAACCATGTTTGAACATTTTGTGCCATATGACATGGTGCGCCGTCCTGCTGGAAGATGAACTCACCTTCGGTCGTTTCGCAATGGGGGATTCCAGCTCAATCGAATTAAAGGAAAATGGTAAAAAAAATACGAATGTATATGCTGAATAACGAATATTAATAAAAAAATGAAATGGTATAATTGAGATATTTTGGAAATAAAGGGTTTTTTGTTACAGCGTTTCGACACTAACATGAAAATATTTTGATTGGCGACCGAAAGACTGCCCATACATGCATTACAAATAGCGTGTTAGGAGGTGGGGATTACTACCAATGGATGTTAAGAAATTCAAATTCGAAAGGAGGGGCTAACATTCCTGTACTGCATTTTCCAAACAGTTTTTATTTTAACATAAATTTCTTGCATTAAACTTAATAATTTAAATACACCTGTAATTATAAAGTATGTAGACTTATACAGTGTTATAATATTCATTTATTTTATGTAAATATAACTTAAAATAGCATATATTTCAAGAACATTTAGGTCCATGATGAAAACAGTTTGATATTAAAACACATAAGCGTGGCGTCACGTCAATCTTTTCAAAATTCGGGAGACCATTTTTCCACCGGATTTTCATCAATAGTCTTAGTTTTCCTAATATTTTCAGATGAAATTATGAATCCCCCATTTTGATTTGGCGATATCTACCTATTAAATTTAGAACAAACGTGTAATGAAGAAAAATGTTCAGAATGAAATATTGCATATTGCATCGATTGAATACCAACCTTGTTGTTCAATTGTTTCTTATGTTAGTTAGATCGTAGCCTACGTTATTAAATACAAGACCAGGAAACATCACAATATCTGTCAAACGGAAACTCTAGTTCCAAACTCGCCGTTTTGGCGCGACTTATTCTCGATGTCATATGGGTGTCTTTTTTGACGTACGTGTTTTGCGACAGTCAGAGAGAGAAAGAGTATGCCAACAAATTTAAAGGGGTAATCGGATAAAATCGGATTGTTTCGGCATATCTTCGTATCTTAAGATTCTTTGTTCTTTTCATTATCTTGACGTGAACATTTTCCGTGAGGGGTCAATAATAAAAGTATATTGAGAAACACAAATTAATTTCTAATAAGAACAAATATGTTATTTTTTCAATAAACGACAGGAAAAATCGTTATCATAAAGAAAATCATTATATTTCACATATTCTGGAAGAGCTGTTGTCTCAGCTTGTCACGCCTATGTATTTTAGGGTTATTGTGGAAAATGAAATCAAGTTGTCTGTAATTAAATTGTAAAAATCGAGTCATTTTTGGAATACAAAAAAAAACGAATATATATGTCAAAGTGTAAAAAGGTATAAGTCAAAGTGTAAAAACGATTAAATAAAAACGATTAATATTTCAAAAACGAACGATTTCAAACCGTATTTAAAGCCTTGATGAAACAGTATAACAAGTTAAATAAATAAATATATCTAAGTAAGTCTGTTTCTCTTTGCTGTCTAAAACGTTTCTTACAGTTATGGCTAATTCAAGCAAACCAAACACGTCTTCTCACTTTTGACATATGTCATTTTGTGAACTGTTTGTGAATTTTAGAAGTGGTGTTAGTTTCTAATGAAATGGATAAAATGAAGAAAGTAGAATCGGGAGGACTTGTTTGTTCATTATAAAGACTGTATAAGTAGATTTAAAAAATGGAGAAAGGGAAATGTAAGTTTTTTTCGTTTCCGAAAGATCCAGAAATGTAAGTTATGTAAAACGACTACCATATCATGTAAAATGTATATTCATTTAATAAATATAGGTGTAAAATGTGGCTCAAGGCCGTGGAAGAGAATATTTGATGGAGAAGGATATATGGGACATAATTCATCGAGTCTGACGTTTGTGTTTCCCACATCAAAGATATGAAAATTCAGCATTGTAATGAATTTGTAAAATTCAGTTATTTGTTTAATAAAAATATAATTATGTGATTATTTTATCTGATTTCTTTTTAATTCATTAATAAAATTAAAATTTTAGTACTTTTATGTTCTAATTTTTCTTTTACCATTTAAAACAATTTAAGTGGCCTATACAGAGAAACACAGTCATAAAGGTTGTTACGGATCTAAAGATTGTTATCATAAAGTCATTTGTAACAATCTTTATGAATTTGTCAATTCAGAACCTACGTCGGTATTATTGGTCGCGTTCATCCGCACCTAGCTGCTAGCTCACTAACCTAGCGAACGTCGTTGAACCACTGAACTCTATATACCGGGAGTTTATTTTATCGGTAAACATAGGGTATATCATTGCCATAGTTACGGTATGAATGTTTGACAGCAATGTATTGAAGCGTTTATTTTATGAGTAAACATAGGCTAAATATCTAACCATGCTGTTGAACATGATAATAGTATATTACATCTTGTACATTATTTAATATTAATTACTTTAATAATATTGCAAAAATTGCAATAAATTACAAAAATTGTGAAATAAATAATTGTTTCAGTTTTTTATTATGCAATATGAAATAATTTACAAATGTCTCCATGGCGCAGTGGTTATAACACTAGCGTCTGAAATTTTTGGTTGGGGTTCGATTCCCCATTGGGGTAATAATTTTATTTTTTTTACATAAAAATTGTTGAACTTTTAAAAATCAGTTTATATTTCCATATTACAATTCAGGGCATCGAACCCGCCAAAAACTGGGTTTGGTTTAGGTTTAGGTTAATTTGTTTTTTGAAAGATGGGTTCTGGTACGGTTCTGGTTCAAGCGTTAATAAAATTTGCGGTTTAGTTCGCGGTTCAGGTTCGAAATAATGTAAAATGAGAGCCGGAATTTACGCAAAACGCAACAAGAAACGAACACAATTTTCACGAAAAGTCAGCCCAGGCAGCAGCGCAGACGCCTAAGACGTCGATTATCGGCTGTATTTACTTTTCGAACTAAAAATTAACCTGAACCGGAGTTGAACCCCGAACCTGAATTTTAATACTTGGTTCGGTTTCGACTCAGGTTCAATTAAAAATATATCTGAGGTTCGGTTCTCGGTTTGGGTTCCCTAAAATGTTACGGTTTGGTTCCGATTTTGGTTCGGTTCAGGTTCGGGTTCGATGCCCTGTTACAATTATTTGAAAATAATAATAACATTGTAATAAATAAAGAGAAAATGATTGAGAATAATTGATTACAATAATCAAAATATTGATGTAATAACAATGCATTGTATTTTATTTGATAAATACAGTAAAGACATAATATATGCACAAATTTATTATATTTCAGTTATTTTTATTAATATCAAAGGAAATACAATGCATTGTTATTGCATCAATATTTTGATTATTGTAATCAATTATTCTCAATTATTTTCTCTTTACTTATTACAATGTTATTATTATTTTTAAATGATTGTAATATAAAAATATAAACTGATTTTTAAAAGTTCAACAATTTTTATGTAAAAAAATAAAATAATTACCTCAATGGGGAATCGAACCCCAACCAAAACTTTCAGACGCTAATGTTATGACCACTGCGCCACGGAGACATTTGGAAATTATTTCATATTGCATAATAATAAACTGAAACAATTATTTATTTCACAATTTTTGTAATTTATTGCAATTTTTACAATATTAATAAAGTAATTAATATTAAATAATGTACAAGATGTAATGGTACTATTATCATGTTCAATAGCATGGCTTGATTTTCTGCCGCACACTTTGTATTTACAAAAACTGGTTCCCATGTTAAACGCCTATGTTTACTCATAAAATAAACGCTTCAATACATTGCTGTCAAACATTCATACCGTAACTATGGCAATGATATACCCTATGTTTACTGATAAAATAAACTCCCGGTATATTATATAGAGTTCAGTGCGTTGAACGGTCCGCTGACCGACCGCTAGATTCTAGCTGCTAGTCTAGCGGGCTAGCGAAAACAAAATGTGCTAGATGACTTAGCGTACTGCTATAACTGTCAAAAATAGGAAATATGGCGTTAGTAAATTCAAATGAAATACAATATAAATATGAAAATATGTCATATTTGGTAAATGAAAGCAGAGAAATTCACAAACATATTCAATCAGGTAAACTTTTACATACTATATAATATAAAATTTTATTATGAGGTGAGAATAAATTTTATTTTTAGATGGACCGGTCGAATTACCACGACCGCTGTTAGCTAGCAGCTAGATAGCTGCTAGATGCGGCTGAACGCGACCATTGACATTCTTTATAAAATAATACTTGTGAATGAACCAGATTATTTGACAATAGCTAATTTCATTATGCGTATATGAACTTAACCTAACCTTATATGTCAACGTTTTATTCTTTTAATAATGTGTTGCCAATTATATTTAAAATCCAAACATTGTGCCAAAACAATTAAAGAAGAATATGACATTTGTGTGATATTTGAAAACTTCTAAATTATTTAGAACGGGTATGTTAATTCCTACCACTGATCCCAACGTGATTGAAAAGTTATGGAAAGATTTTTTTAAATTTTGATTGAAGAAAAGGCACACAGCACCAAAATAAATAACAAGGTTTTCACGAATACCTACCACAGAATATAATATTTTCAAAGAAATATGTATTTACGTCAAAAGTAACTTTCGTCTACGAAGGTTTTTATCAAATATTAGAAATAACAACGTGATAACAACCATAAATACATAGTTTTAGCAGTCGTTATGATAAAGACTGTCAAAACACGTAACAATTGTTGACGGTAACCACCTTCAGTACTGAGAATACCAAGGGGCTTATTCAGAACACAATATTTGCATAGTCGTTATGGTCTTTATGGTTGTTAAGTACTGTAAAGATTGTTAAAATAAAAATTGGTATTCTCAGTACTGAAGGTGGTTACCGTCAACAATTGTTACGTGTTTTGACAGTCTTTATCATAACGACTGCTAAAACTATGTATTTATGGTTGTTATCACGTTATTTCTAATATTTGACATGTGACAGATTATTACATCAATCATATATTATTAATAATGTCCTTTCTGCTAAGTATTAGCAGAATGCAGTTGATTATTCGCAGGGATCCTGCTCCGACTTAAATAATGATAATAAGAACGATAAAAACCGTCGTGGACGAAAAGTTACTTTTGACGTAAATACATATTTCTTTGAAAATATTATATTCTGTAGTAGGTATTCGTGAAAACCTTGTTATTTATCGTGGTGCTAATGTGTGCTTTTTCTTCAATCAAAATAAAAAAAAATCTTTCCATAACTTTTCAGTCACGTTGGGATCAGTGGTAGGAATTAACATACCCGTTCTAAATAATTTAGAAGTTTTCAAATATGACACAAATATCATATTCTTCTTTAGTTGTTTTGGCAGAATGTTTGCATTTTAAATATAATTGGCAACATATTATTAAAAGAATAAAGCGTTGACATATAAGGTTAGGTTAAGTTCATATATGCATAATGAAGTTAGCTATTGTCAAATAATCTGGTTCATTCACAAGTATTATTTTGTAAAGATTGTCAATAATACCGACGTAGGTTCTGAATTGACAAATTCATAAAGATTGTTACAAATGTCTTTATGATAACAATCTTTATATCCGTAACAACCTTTATGACTGTGTTTCTCTGAATAGGCCACCAAATTTGATTTTAACAATCTTTACAGTACATAACAACCATAAAGACCATAATGACAACACAAATATTGAGTTCTAAATTTCGCGCGTAAATTTGCCAACAAATTTAAAATTCAAGGTCATAAAAGTCAAATCGCTACAACAATGGTGCCAACAAGGAGTGTCGCTTCTGTATAAATGTATTATGTGTCAATATATTTTTTTGACAGTCTAAAAATGACATTTGAATGACAGCGGGAATAAGTCGCGCCCTCATCAGCGGTTTTGGAACTAGAGTTTTTGGCCAGATTTTTAAACAAAATTTGAGTTGTTTCCCGGCAAAATAATAATTTTTTTCTATAGTTTCCATCTTCATATAGTAGAAAAATATAAGAAAACATGTTTAATAAAAAGTTTTAATTCATAATTTAATGTTACAAAATTGGAATTTTTACAGCTCTAGAAACGTCCTTGAAATTTGTGACGTCAAGTTGATAATCTGTTGCTCATTTCAATGTAAATATTTTCGTTTAAAAACACAGATGGAGCCAGTAGTTAACACGCGCGGGTATATTTCTTGTTTGACATTTCGTCCACTTTATAATTATTACTCCTATTTGTACCATAAACAAACACAGGACAAACACCGAAATACACGCTGCTACTAAAATCATATGTAAACAAGCAAATGGCTGTCATGAACATGTTGATTTAGGCGCTGAAGTTCGTTGCAGATGTCACCATCGAGTTGACGTCATAAGCGCGCCATGAAAAGAATATTTGAATTGCGATGAAATTTTTTAAAATTCATATCTCATGTGATGTATACATTTTCTTACTCAAAGTTAGATATTCAGAGTCCTACTGGTCTGTAATAATGTGAAAAAATACTTTTAAAAAATGTCGGAATAGAGTGCCATGAAAAAAAAACAATAATTTATATTTCTTGTTTCTGAGATATGACAGATTTGACATTTCTTTTTATTTTCTTCTTATTAGAATCTAGATTAACTCTTCTATTATTCTAATAATAATAATTAATAATAATAATAAATAACAATTATAATAATAACTAATAATAATAATCAATAATAATAATAAAATAAAAAGATGTCAAATCTGTCAGATATCTCAGAAATAAGAAACATAAATTAATGTTTTTTTTTCCACGCTTAAATCGTGTATTTTCACTATTTTATTTTGCTTCTAACTTATACATAAAAACAATTAACCAACAAACTTGGTAGTCAATCGATGCAGTTTTTCAGTCTGAACAATTTTCTTCATTACACTTTTGTTCTAAAATTAATAGGTAAAGAGATATTCCAAATAAAAATTTTAACATTAAATTTCCCATGTTGGGAAAAAACCAGACACGCGGTATAATACAAACATACGCAAAAAAATTGTAGTCCTGCTAAAACTTAAACATTACTTTTTGAGATATTTTTCAGTTTTAGAAAAAAATATCCAAAAGATATGGACCGGGTTGGGGTTATGTTTGTGACATATCTCGAGAATTATTAAATTTTGAAAAAAAATCTATTTACACCACGTTATTCTACGTAACGAACAGTATAAAAATCATCTAAATTTTTTTCTGTATCTGATAATAAGCGAGATATGAGGTATTTTCAATACAAGCGAAAAACAAGTTTTAGCCTTTAGCTCAAAAATAAAAGACGATGAAAAATTCCTGTGGTGCCTATTAAATTTTAGTGGATTTATAGAATGTTTTCCAAGGAACTTTTGGTATGGGATTTGTACAAAATATATCAAATTGGCAAAAGGTCTCGCGCTGGCCACAACAGATTTTTTTCATATATTTTTTATTAATTTTGGAACGGGAGAATTACAATTACAAGTCCTACAAGTATGCTTGCCAAGAACCAAGAAAGTTTCGAAATTGATAAGGAAACAAGGTCAGAATGGGGGATTCCAGCTCAATCGAATTAAAGGAAAATAGTAAAAAAATACGAATGTATATGCTGAATAACGAATATTAATAAAAAAATGAAATGGTATAATGGGGGTCCTATACCATTTTTCTTTCTTTTTTTTTCTGTAAGAACAGGATAAAATAAGAATTTTAGTGCAAACGCGACTTAAAAATTTTACGTAATAAGCGAGATATGAATTTTTAAAGTTTAAGAATTTGTGCGTGACGTAGCAGGTACTAACGAGTGATCGACAAACAATGGGACAAACTGTTAGTTATACTGGAAACAATTTTTTTCATGTTTGCATAGCTGAAATGTTTGTATATAAAAACTTATACGTTATATTCACGAAGAAATTATTATTAAGTACAAATAACGTAAATAATAAGCATATTTTTCCTAATAAATTATAGAACATTGAAACAGTTTGACAATATTATTACACAAAGTATGACGACGGATGGCGCTAGTGTTGGCTGTTTTGAAGTTTCAATATTAATTTAATTAATATTATTATTAATTTAATTAATGTTACAAATTGATTTAATTATAAATATATTATTATTATTAAAATTCATCAAACACAAAATTGTTAAATGTTTTGTTAGGTTATAGAATAACATGACAATATTCTTTTAAAGGTGACTCAAAGATGACCGCTGAAGACGCGCGAATCTCATTTTTAAAATCAGGCGACCAATCAAATTCTTAGTACCTAACGCGTCATACCCAATTAGTAATCAGCTTCAATCGCTTATAGTTTGTGACCTAATCAATATTTAAAGAATTTTTTTTCACTAATACTCATTAATTTATGTATATTTTCGTCTTCTTATTTAAGATAATTAAAATATGACTATGGTATAGGACCCCATTGAGATATTTCGGAAATAGGGGTTTTTTGTTATAGCGCTTCGACACCTATGTATATGAAATCTATATACATATATTTTGATTGGCGACCGAAAGACCGCCTATACATGCATTACATATAGCGTGTTAGGAGGTGTGGATTACTACCAATGGAAGTCGAAAGTCGAAAACATAAATTTCTTGCATTAAACTTAATAATTTAAATACACCTGTAATTATAAAGTATGTAGACTTATACAGTGTTATAATATTCATTTCTTTTATGTAAATATAACTTAAAATAGCATATATTTCAAGAACATTTAGGTCCATGATGAAAACAGTTTGATATAAAAACACATAAATGTGACGTCACGTCAATCTTTACAAAATTCGGGAGACCATAACTCGCTTATTAATAGGAATTTTTTCACCGGATTTTCATCAATAGTCTTAGTTTTCCTAATATTTTCAGATGAAATTATAAAAAAAAATCTGATCTGGCCTACATAAAACCTCCCGCTATTTAATTTTTATTAATTTAAATACCTACCTACGACTTACGTATTTACTAACGCTGCAAACTGTTCCATTGCAGAAAACTATTGCTTTATTTACTATTTTCTTTTTAAAATGTCACTATTATTAATTTGAAGTGATAAGTTTTCTGACAGTGACATTTACTGTCAGTTACATTCATTTGAAAAATGAACTGTGTAACAAAGGAATAATTTTTATCTTGGGCTTCGGGACTAATAAAAAAAATTATTTTTAAATTTATCTGTAAAATATATAGAAAAAGTATTAATGTATTCCTGTAGAAAATTTAATAATCTTTAATTTTCATCAGACATAAAATTCGAAAATATGGCATTTAATGGTATTTTTTGAAGAGAAACCATTATGAGCTTCAAGTAAAGTACCATTTCCGTTTATTCGATTTACATCAAAATCTAATGCCTTCTATTCCTATTAGAATAGGGTAAAAATACAAGGTTTCAGAATTTTCTGAATGATAGTATTTGAGTTAGAGTGCAAACAAAATTCGTATTCATACACATACACACACACACACACACACATACACACACAAACACACACACACACACACATACATACATACATACATACATACATACATACATACATACATACATACATACATACATACATACAGACATCATCGTGAAAATGTTAAAAATGGATTCTAGGGACCTTAAAACGTGGTCATTTACTAAAATCTCGATATTAGAATTTTAGCACGATCCCTATACCTCCCTTACCAAGGGTAGCGGGAGGTAAAAATGAGTTCACTGTTCCATTAATAAAGTGTATTTACCCACGCCCCTTCCAGACATACAATCTCAGACTATAACAGACGCTGAGAACTTGACTTTTTTCACTAAACAGTCGTTTTGGTAAGTCTCCGCAGATGTACGCAACACTCGTTTCCGCGAGTTTTCTACACAAACGTCTAATTTGGCTTCGTCACTCCAAATTACGCTGTGCCATTGTCTTTGAGTCCAGGTTCGGTGTTCTCGAACCCATTTCTGTCTAATACTATTTTGTAATTTTGTTAATAATGGTTTTTCTTTTATCTGTTGCAAAAATTAAATAAGCTATTGACAAATTGTACAAAAAAAGGTAGTAGAATATTACTTTATGCAACTTGTATCCTATATTTCGAATAGTTCTCTTAGTTGTAGACATCAAAACTTCCTTTGCTAATACCCTGCCTCTATAGCACTGTTATTTCTTTAGTATTTGACCGCGGATTTTTTTTTTTACTATTCTACGTAAAGCTAGCTTGTTTACTTTTGTAATAGTAGATGGTCGGCCGGTTTTGGTTATTTCATCGACTCCGCCTGTTCTTTTATAAATTAATGGTATATTACACTGTCGAAATAGGAACAGAATGCGAAACAGATATTCGACGTGACGAAATTCTCTTTTTATGGGCATTAATGATAAGCGCAAGTCTTTACTTTGAGAATTACCACGAGGCATTGTGCTTGAAAACCATTAATTATTAATTACTAACCGATAACTTATACTGAGAGGTATTTTGTTTATTTGTGCAATGTTTGTTCTGTATTAACAAGAGCGCATTATTTTTATGACTAGTATGATAAGTGGCCGAACTATTATGACCCATCAGTTGGACCATACTTTTTGTTATATAAATTTAGTTTATTAGGCGATTTTAATAAAGTATTCAGTTTTTGTAAGTTTAAAGTCTATATTTTAAAATAGACGAAAAAGATTTGTAGAAATTATTGACCATTTGGGTAGGTGTAATAATCTGTTAAGACGTCTAGTAGAAAATGTGGGCCGGCCGAACTATTATGAGCCTGGGCTCGTATGTTATGTAAGGTTTGTTTTGATTTGTTTATACTATAAACTGTAACTTGAAGCACTGCATCTGTCAAAATTATAATTTATTAGTTTTGAGTGATATTTATGTAATATTTCTTGAATTATAGATTTATTAATAAATTGATTTTCCCATACCATACGTTCTCGTAGTTTAAATCGAAAAGAAAAGCTTTGAGCTGACTACACCATTTATATACTAATTTATTTGTGGTCGTTCCATCTAGAGTTCGTAGGCGATTATATAGTTGTTTAGTTATTCTATTATCTGGAAGTTTAAGGATCTTACCTTTAGTTTTATATAACAATGATAATATTGCTATACACAAAAATTACTTTGGCTATTTTACATATGTATTTATTTATGTATTATTAATTTACTATTATTGTCAGAGGCGTAAATAGCCTATGGCCGATATGGCCGCGGTCATAGGCGCCTTTTTGGAAAGGCGCGAAAATGATTAAATTGCGATCGATATTGTGATAGAATTTTGAATTACATGTCACACTTTCTATATCGACTGTACTAAACATAGTTCCCCGCATGAGCTTTATCCCATGCTAACTTCAGACTGTATTTTATAACGCAATACGCATGCGTCAGTTTGAATAGCTGTCACATTTCTGGCGGTAAATATGAAATGTGACAGCTATTCAAAGTGACGCATATACGCACTTTATTATGAATTTTAAGAATGGGTTTGCGGGTTGCGTCGAATTTGTTGCCATTTTGTATTTTTATATTAACCGCTAGAAAGAAATGTGAAACTATTCAAATTGACGCATACGTACTGCGTTATACAATAGGGTAGTTGCGAAAAAAATAAATGTTATTTTTTCCTATTAATTATGAAATATAAACTAATTCTAAACATATTAATGTAAAAATTATTAGAAAATATAAAACTTTTCATTCATAATTTCCGTAAATAAAGTTCGCGGTGGAATTCTTGTGACGTAGACTTTTAATAATTATATAGTTCGACCAAGTCTGTATGACTCATACAAGCTTATTAGAATACCACGACAAAGCGAAGATGTTGAATTATATTTAATTGTATCATACAAATATTTACAGTATAATTCTAAAAGAAAAATAAAAGATACAAAAGTATTATTTAATAGTACGTATATTTTATAATTATTTACTTGAATACCAGATATTTAATTCTTATATAGACAACTTCATAATTTCGCCACCAGGTGGCTGCACCATCCAGTGAATGTACATGTCACTTTTAGTGACATAACCTATGTTTTACGTGTTAAAACCAGTGACCTCTATATACAAAATGGACCGGCGGCTTGAATAACTTGCGTGTATCCACCGAGAATACCACCCGCCTTACTGGTTGGGTTTCTATCTCTCTCTAACTTTCGTGTATAGTTGGACCAAGCAGATATGCGAAAATGTATTTAAGCTTTCTTCTTCATGTTCATCGTTAATTCGTCGTACTGGTACTAGCTGACGCATGCGTACTTCTCACTGTTAGAAAGAGATAGCCACCCAACCATGACAGTTGAGTGGATACAGCTCGCGCCGTTGTAAAGGGATAGGAGTCGCCGGTCCATTCTGTATATAGAGGTCACTGGTTAAAACCATATACCTATTAGACTAATATACTGCTAATCCTCCGCGATTCATCCTTTAAAGAATATGAAATAGAAGATATATCTCCATCGCTCACAAGCGATACAGTGCTTTGGATGCGCATGCTCGCATTCTATAATTCTATTGGCTACTTGTGCCGCTAACGGAAATAATGAAAGAGTGGGATTTGAAAGTTGAAGTTTCCTGTAACCACGTGCGTTATTCGAAGTCAATTGTCATTGTGATTGCAGCATTTACTGTGAAAACAAGTGAATTTGTGCTCATTTACTTTTGTAAAAACTGTAGTTCAGACGGTGACAAATAATCCAAATTAGAATTGAAAAGTATCATAAATATTAATATATATTATTACAGCAATGAGTTAAGATAATGTTTATTCATTAGGCGAATGGTTTTATTTGGAAATAACAAACCATTATGAATTTCATTCTGACAAAAGAAAAACTAATTATCTAGTTGATAATGAAAGCTATTTTTTTCAGTCACTACCAAATAAATCGTTGCTTATAGTTGCTCCTATGAAATTAATAAACACAGCCTAAAATGTAAAAATTGAATAAAATAAATTTTAATTGTACAAAACATAATTTAAAATAATTTAAAATATTTGTTTAGTTATCATAATTTCATTGAATTTTAAATTTCGCGCTGTAGTAATGTTATTATACATAAACAATATTAAATTATAATGATAATATCATGTATAAGAATTCTTCACTTTGTTGAAATTTGTATATTTATTTATTTATTTATTTAATTCTAATTACAAAATTGTCACTTGGAAGGAAATTTTCCTGGCCGCTAAGAAATATATTTTAGTTTCACGAGCATGCGCATACAAATCACTGTATCGCTTGTGAGCGATGGAGATATATCTTCTATCTCATATTCTTTAACGGAAGCACAACACATTGGCGAGATAGGGGATCAGCAGTATATTAGTCTAATAGGTATATGGTTAAAACACTTAAAATCATATTTTATTTTTCTTTTCTATATCAGCAGATTTAAAACAAGGTAATGAAACTAATGAATTTGTGTGAAAATGAATAATTTCTTTTGAAATAGTGCTTCTCTCAAACATATAAATCGTTTCAAATAAAAATGGTAGTATTGTGTACAGCGTGTACAACCGAGAGTGTACCGCTAGGGCACGAAAGACTGTGATTGGTATTAATAAAACACGTCACCACGGAAAAATTTGAAATAAGAATTTTGTTTTAAAAAATTATATTTTGAAAAATATACAGTTCTCAGATATAAAATATGTATTAAAGTGAATAACTTGAACAATTCTTTCAGAAAAAAAATAAATTGGAAAATGCGCAACTACCCTATTCTGTGTGAAGTTAGCATGGGACAGAGTTTAAGATCTAGTCTGATGTCTGAAGTAAGGAAGGGACAAAACATATAATTTTAACTAAGAGTTAAATAAACAAAACTGAAACAAAATGAACCTCCAAATGACAGATTTATCACTGCTGTCAACAAAACGATGCAATATTGTTTACTTAACTAAGGCCCGATATGTTCATCTAAACAGCCGGTTAAGTTAACTATCGGGGCCTAAAAAATAAAATTTAAACCAGAGATTGAAAAACCGGCTCAAAGTTTACTTTCTATGAAATATAATGTATTTGCTGAAGTGGATTTTGATTCTGTCATTGATGATTTTGCAAATTCAATAGCGTGAAAAATTAAAATTATTTAAATAAAATGTTCTGTTTTGTGTTTTATTTATTTCTCAATACTAAATCATTATATGTATTAATTAATAAATAATAATAAATCGTCACGGCATATTACCCATTTTTGGGTGTGCCAATTTGCTTTATCACAAATATCGGTAAAGATGATGACATATTTATATCTCACGGGCACTCATTGCTGGCGTATTAATTAATTCTTTAATATACGAGATACATATTGTATAATGCGAATATATTTATTGGTTTAATAAATGTAAGTTTTTTTTTACCATACTTGAATACTATTATATCTAGATCTTATTATTTTACACGCGTGTACTTATAAAAGGCGCATTTTTGGTGGCTGGCCATAAGCGCCTTAATTGCTAGTTACGCCTCTGATTATTGTTAATGCTATTAAATAGTATTTATAATTTTCAGTTATTACAATTAATTATTTTAATGAGTATCTAAAAGATTAAACCTCAAAAATACGTTACAAAAGAAATATATACTTTTGGGCAAGGAAAAACTGTTTTCCCATGTTAAACGCCTATGGCCCGGTGTTCGTGTTACACCTGGTACATATTTCTATATTTAAATTTCGGGCAAACCAGCATGGCGCTCACGTGTTTTCTCTTGATTACCCCTTCTGTCTTACGGCGAAATGCCCCTCCTCGATAGTTCGAGCTTACATTCGCTTTTTTACACTATACTTGTCTTCTCTGTGAGTAGGTCTAGTTCGCCTGAATGGGCCATTTGCGCTGGTGTTGTGCGCATGATTAGAGTGAGAGGTCCGAACTGCCTTGTGAAATTATGTACATGTCGTTGATGATATGCGAGCCTATTCTGTCATATACCTATTAACAATTAACTAATAAATATTGCGGATCCTTTGCTTTTCTTGAAGGAAACACTGTGAAATGGAAATATCATTGCTGCATAAGTCTATCTCACACAAACACCCAACCGCGAATTATACGCATGCTTGGAAACCTTGACTACTATTGGCTAACGAGGAAATCATGATCACTTTTTGCGAATCACAGAGTTCTGTTTATTAACGACTAGCGCGAGAAATTTTTAATTTAAATTTGAGAAATTAAACAATGTACCTACTATTTATTTTGTATGTAAATTCTTGAATATAAATATTAGTAATAATAAAAAACATTGACATATTCTAGTGCTAAATTTGAATTAAATAATTTACTTTGTTGTACTGTAAAAATAATGGGAATACAATCTGGTCAGGATTAATTTATTTAGATGACAATAAATTACTGTATGAAACACAAAGCAAAAGCTTTCGAAGTGCAACTACAAACAGAAATGAAATCAAACGTCAAAGTCAAACCATGTGCTCGCTGCATCACCAGGGCAGCGTTCCAAAACCAAGAATACCGAGTTTTGGCGTAGAGTATGATGTGTTGTGTTTTGGAACGAATGAGAGTTTTGTTGAAGTAAAAAATTGAAACTAAATTAAAAATAATTTTATAAAACTAACAAAACTACTTCTAATTACAACATTAATGTCAAGCCCGTAATAAAAGCGCTTTTATGGAGCACACTCCTCAATATAATGTGAAAGTACGCTCCATAAAAGCGCTTTTATTATAAAAGTATGCTCGTAATACACGCCAACGTATTTACTTATGCTTATTTTCAACCAAAAGCATGTTTTCTTCCTCAAGAAGGCAAATTACTTTCATATGTTGAGAATCTTGAGCATCTACGTTTGGAAATATTGTGGAGTAATTTCTATACCCTCCTCGTTAGTAGAGTAAGTAGAACATCACTTTGGAGTACACTCTGGCTGTTTTGGAACAGGTTGAGTAAACTCTGAGAGTAAGGTTATTAGTTTTGAAACGAATTTGAATAATTTCGTACTCTAAGAGTAGGATTTTGGAACGCAGCCCAGCCAGGGACGCTGTCAGCGTTAGCCAATAGTAGTCAAGATTTCCGAGCATGCGCATAATTGCCGGTTGGGTGTTTGTGTGAGATAGACTTATGCAGAAATGATATTTCCATTTCACAGTGTTTCCTTCACCTACTCTTATGGGAAAGATACGAGCATTAGCAATATATTAGTTAATAGGTATATGTATTCTATAACTCCGTGATTCATTTTTAACAACTGGTTAAAAATTTTGACCAATCAATTGTGATGACATATATCAAAAAAATGGAATTTTAGTTGTCAAATCAATATCTACTGGATAAAAATTTTAAAAGTGAACCACTGAGTTACAGAATGATCACCTAACTTCATAGTTGTTTATGTCAATCTGTTTTCTCTCTTTCCCAAATAAGAAGTGTTTTAGCCTTTACTAAAATCATGGTTGGAATACATTTTGTATCCCGGGGTGCAAAAACAAATAAAATGAAAACAAAAAATGCCTGACAGGTTACCGGTGACAGCTGTCACTGTTGGTACTTCAGTAGAGGTCGCTTTGTAAAGAATACAATTTGAAGTTTCAAAAATTTGCAATAGATGTCTCATTCTCAATGCAAATGGTCCATTCATATGAAGTTTTATAATAATCCCTGACGTTGCTTTTACAATAATTAAGCATTTTTATTGCAAAGAAGAAATATTTCATCTTTTACATTTTACTAAAATTCTTCGTTCAAAGTTTGTTACCTTATTATTATGTACTATTTCTTTGTAATGGTTGAATACTCCATTGAATAACTCTCGGTTGTGTATTATTTTCAGCGTTCATAGTGTATTGTTTAGTAGTCCTAGGAATCAGTACAGGAGCTCATAGATTGTGGACCCACAGATCATATAAGGCTAAACTACCACTACGAATTGCCTTGATGTTGTTTTTTACGATGAGTGGACAAGTAAGTTAAACCACACAAGTTATATTGTAGAGCCGGTTTCGCAGTTTTCAAAAAGTTTTGTAAATCAAAGTTTATGCAATGTTTTTGTACATATTTAATAAAAAGATTGGCGCCAGAAATAGTCATGAAAAACAATTCCCCACACTTGTGATGACAAATTACATATAGCACGTCATTCGTCATTCATAGCAGATTAAGAAGGTTGGACCCTGATTTATCAGATTTTAACATATTTTTTGGTGAATTCTGATAGCAATGATGTTAACATAATGGGTGCGATTCAATGGGTTGCATTAGGCTGTTTTAAGATCTGTATTAAGAGTTGTATTTAAAAAACCTGATTCAGTGGCTTGTATTAGATTGTTTTAGTGTTTATTTTAATACATGTGTATTAGTTGCCTAGGAAAATAAAACACTTCTTAAAATGAGTTATATCTGTTTTAAGCAACGACCAAATATAACTAGACAAAACATAGTTTAGTTTCATTTGTTTTGATTTCGGCTGGCCAGACAGAGATAGAGATATGTTTTATCTAGTTTGAGCATTTCTCACTAAAGGCGCAATATCGTTGACATTTTAGAATAGAAAGTTTTTTAAAATATGCATCAAGTTATACATATATTTCGATTACAGGTCAAATCTGTAAATTTTACAGATCTGTAAATCTGTAAAAAACATAAAAACGCATCCATTTTGCATATGAGTCGCGGGCTTTGACATTTGCTTGTATGGCCCACCCCAACAAGGTTGCCAAGATTACAGTTTGTGAACCTTGTCCGTGTTGCCAAATGAATTTAAGCGTAAAATTAATTTATAAAAATATCCAATATGTTTTGTTTATTTAATTATTTATAAGCTTTGGTATTAAATAAAAACCAACGTTTCATTCAAAAACAAAACCGCAAATGTCAAATTACACTGATATATTCAAGTGGTCTCTAGTGAGAAATTCACGAACTAGATAAACCATATCTCTGTCTCTTTCTGGCCAGTCGAAATCAAAACATTCAGTGAAGAGGGATAGGGAATGTTTTGTCTAGTTATATTTCGTCTTTGGTTTTAAGTATTGTATTAACCTTAATTCATGTCAAATATGAAATATTGAAGTAAAATTATATATTTGACTCTACATAAAGTACACTAAAACAAATATTGTACTTAAAATGATATAATAAAAGAGAAAATGAATAATTTAAAAAATTGAGGTTATTATGAATAAATTCAGACAAGTTACAATAATTATTTATATGTTCTTCATTTTCTGAGTTTGTGTAAGCAAAATGGGTGACACATTACGTGCTGTTGAAAGAGTTGAGCATGTTCGGCGTGTTGTTGATTGTAGAAGACGAAGAAGGATATACAGAAGAAGAAAAACTATGACAATACTCTCTCCGAAAGTGATACCGATTATCAAAAAATGTATTTCAGCATGTAATAAATTTGATTCGAGATGACATGTCTGGGTTTGGCGATTGTGTACCTCCTTCAGTTTTAGTTTTTTTTTTAAATAATGTGCAATTTCACTCTTTGAATTGCATTTCAATCTCCGCCACGTTTCTTTTATATGGCCCAATTCTCTATTAAAACCACTTGTCTCTATTTAAGCTTTTATGTTTCCCCATGCAGCTTTTTTATTTTTCATTATTTTAATGCCATTTGTCATTATTTTCAATAATACCGTTCCATTTAGTAATTACCTCTTATTATTAAAATAATCTTTTCTTCATTAGACCAATTCGGTTCTGTAATTCTTTTTCCTGACATTTTAATATACTTCATAAATTACTGTAACATAACCTAAAACAACACAAATACAAAATATTGATGTTTCAAATACCGCCAATTTCGCACTTTGATAGTTATTACAGTGTTGCCAAGTGTACTTTTGAAACAGAAGTGTTTTAAAACTAAAACAGCTTAATACAGACCACTGAATCACCTTTGTTTTGAAATGTGTTTTAAGCTAATACAGTGTTTTAGTTAATACAAGTCTTAGTATAAGACTTTAATATAACCCACTGAATCGCACCCAATATGTTTTAATATTTTTGTGTAAATATTATATTGTTTTTTTATGGCTCAAACTTCAAGCTCGTGTGAAATATCCAACTTTCAGCACTAGTTTAACAATATACTATTACGTTCTAGTTTCCGATATTGCAATGGGCACGAGACCATCGCATACACCATTTGTACACAGACACGGACGCAGATCCTCATAGTGCGGCTCGTGGCGTTTTTTACTCCCATGTGGGCTGGTTGCTCATGGAACGACATCCCGAGAGCAAAACCAAGGGGAGGAACGTCGATCTCAGCGATTTGTTCAAGGATCCTGTCGTACAATTTAATAAGAAGTGAGTTACATTATAAAGGCTGTACGGGTGTGACTGTAGCGTTGCAATAAAAGGACAGCAGTTTGGTCCCAATTTCAGTTATGATGGTCTATTTGTGACGATAGGAAGGGTCGGATGAGGTTTATATACAGGCGATGTCCATTTTATAAGCAAACAGTTTCTATTTTACAAGACTATTTTAATTACCAGATTTTTTTCAACCAGAGGCTTTTCAAACTGACCAATCATGTCATAGTTCAAAATATTGTAAAAAAGTAAAAATCAATGGGCGCGTTCAGTTGCACTCAGCAACTGAGTAAGCAACTCAGCAAAAAAAAGTAAGCATTACAGTGTAGTACTGAACGACATGTTGAGTAAGTGACGGAAAATTTAACCTGACAACTGTCAATAGTGGTAAAGGTAGTAAGTTGCTTTCACTTAATTTATATTTCTAATATTTATTTTTATACCCAAATCATTCAAGCAACCAATGCACGTCATTAATAAAAATTGAATAAAAGTAACTAGATGTGTGACGTCATGTACTGGTACGTTTGCAGAGGTTTTAGAATCTTTATGAAAAGAGTTATACAGATTGCAATCTGTATTATCGACATGTTATAAACTGTCACATCTACAAAATAAATACTATATTTTCGTCACTGTCCATTTCTAATTAAAATATTTTATAATACTAACCTTATTTATACTTATGTATGCCATATAAAGGCAATAAATAAAAGTGAGCCGAATTTCAAAGATATATACCGAATTCTTCTGATTGATTAGAAGTGCTACCTTTGGCAGATTCACAGATTTTGTGTTTGCGTTAACGGTCACGTTGCGTCGTTGCGTTGCGTTTAACATTACTTTATTATAAATAGGCCTTTACAACGCACAAAAATGTTTCAAACACGATACAAATATTTTTCAAATAATAACTTTGACAGTATGAACACATAAATTATCAATGTTGCCAACTATAGCAACAATTGAACGAATAATATGACGTTGATGTGCATTATTTATATATTATTCATGTCATATACGATAAGTAATAAACTCTACTATTCATCTTAATAATAATTATGTAAGGCTATACACTTTTTGACGGTTAAAAATGATTAAAATTTTATTTCATTTTTCACTATTAGTGATTTTAATGCATTAAGGTTTTTACACTAAGTGATGACGTGCATTGGCTGCTTGAATGATTTGGGTATAGTTTGAATATTAGAAGTCATGGAAGATTTCAACTTAATAGGGGAGTTTCACTATGTGAAATTTGAATGTTTTAGTACTAAATGATGAAAATATATCATATAAGTACTCTATTAAAAAATATGAAAGTAATATTAATTTTGTCTTAATATTCAAAATTTTAAATTAAAATTTAACATAATTCAAAAGAAGCGGTTGTTCGCTATTTAAAATCCGGGTATGACATCAGACTTTCGGCAGGGCGAAGTGGCTAGATTATATGTGCGCAATGGGACAGAATGCAGAATGAACAATCAGGTGTAAAATATATTTTCTTCATTTTGCTGTAAAATATACATGTATTTTAAATTGAATCTATTTAAATTTACAAAAGAATATTTACCGCTTCATGATCTCTGGCTACAACCACACAACAAAATTATGTAATAATACGATTGAGGTTATACCACAGTATAGGAGGATGCGAGGATACGCAGAATGGCTGAATCATCGACCTTTAAACTAATAGACGCAGCGTACGAGCAAAACGCTTGTCCCGCCATAACGGTGCAGACACAGTATCTCTATCCTTCAACAGTACGGAAGTTAAGAAATTAAGAAAACGCGGCAAAATAAAAAAATTGATTTGACAAGAGTATAGATTTAATTTTTTTGTGCCTAATTAGTTTTATTATATATTTTTAATACAATATATTATATACATATTATTTATAGGGGACAAGTAATAATTAATAAGAACTTACATATGAAATGACAAAGCTGACTGCACGAAATACACTGTTTCCCCATTATTTTGTCGCATACACACCTCACAACACATATACGTATGTATTGACAGAAATAATTATAAATGTTCTCCAAAAAAGTAAATAATACACAAACTGTCACGAAACGTCAAAAGTAGATTTTGACAACTATTTAGTGGTAGAGAGCGATGTATAGATGTTTACAGATGGCTGAAAAAGATATACAATGATTACGAACGCATGCGCAATATACTTTAACTGAGAACTTCCGTACTAAGGATATAATATATATTTCTATCCTTTTATGTTGGAGCATTATTCCAACAATAAAAGAATAGGAGACACTTGGTCCATTAGTTTAAAGGTCGATGGGCTGAATGCAACGACGAAATATAACTAGACAAAACATGGTATCATTTGTTTTGATTTCGGCTGGCCAGACAGAGATAGAGATATGTTTCTATCTAGCTCCAGCATTTCTCACTAGAGGTGCAACATCATTGACATTTTAGAATAGAAAGTTTTTTAGAATATACATCAAGTTATACATATATTTCGATTAAAGGTCAAATCTGCAAGTCTTACAGATCTGTAAATCTGTAAAAAACTTACAAAAACGCATCCATTTTTGCATGAGGCGCGGGCTTTGACATTTGCTTGTATGACCCACCGCAACAAGGTTGCCAAGATTACAGTTTGTGTACCTTGTCCGTGTTGCCAAATGAATTTAAGCGTAAAATTAATTTATAAAAATATCCAATATGTTTTGTTTATTTAATTATTTATAAGCTTTGGTATTAAATAAAAACCAACGTTTCACTCAAAAACAAAACTGCAAATGTCAAATTACACTGATATATTCAAGTGGCCTCTAGAGAGAAATTCACGAACTAGATAAAACATATCTCTGTCTCTTTATGGCCAGCCGAAATGAAAACATTCAGTGAAGAGGGATAGGGAATGTTTTGTCTAGTTATATTTCGTCGTTGGCTGAATGTAACAGTTATCTTTTGTCTTTTTTATATCATGGTGAGCAATATACAGTGTGTCCCATTTAGAAGTGCCACCATTGGGATCTCGAGAACTATAAGAGATACGATGTCGGTTAAATGGAACTTTTTGTGCGCCTTTGGGAGGTCATCTCAGAAGTGTTTTTGTTTTTCCAAAAATTCTCATAGGGCACTAGATAATGACGAAAAACTAAATATTGTTGATTTTTTCTTTTTCAAATAACTTCTAAACTATTAGTAATTGAGAAAAACGTTTCAAATACAAAAGATAGATATTTTTATTAACTACCCAGTGGCGTACGAAATAAATTTGTATATCTGTAAATTTTCGAGATATAACACAAACTTATTTTTTTAAATGGAA
Source organism: Ophonus ardosiacus (assembly GCA_943142095.1). NCBI lineage: Eukaryota > Metazoa > Arthropoda > Insecta > Coleoptera > Carabidae > Ophonus > Ophonus ardosiacus. Next base: position 514,807 of record OW964829.1, on the reverse strand, counting down.
CCTATATCTGATTTTAGTCTCAAAAAAATCATTATTTTTTTCTCTTTTCAACGATGTAAGGGTTATTATGTTTTGTATTTGTTGTGCCTCCAAATTATTATTTTTTCCTTATTTTGTATTAAATTTATAATTATTTTGAAAATATTGGTAGATTTCTATTTAGAAATACTACTTGTATTTAAATAATTTATTTCGTTAGAAAAATTTGCTTAAAACTCGTAAAAAACTAATTTTTATAATATTTTGTATCTGGTCGCCCTTGGCACATTATAGTGTAATTTGTAATTATGAGTCTAGAATGAAAATATTAAGTAATGAAGGCATAAAACAAATTATTTCGATCAAATACTATATAATTAATAAAAATAATAATGTTTTTTTGAGAAATAATAAGAAAGTTCAGGAAAATAAAGAGAAAAATTAAATTTTAGGAGCAAATGAAATATAAAACATAATAACCCTTACATCATTCAAAAGAGAAAAAAATAATGATTTTTTTGAGACTAAAATCAGATATGGGTTCCATTTAAAAAAATATAAGTTTGTGTTATATCTCGAAAATTTACGGATATAAAAATTTATTTCGTACGCCACTGATTAGGTAATAAAAATATCTATCTTTTGTATTTGAAACGTTTTCCTCAATTACTGATAGTTTAGAAGTTATTTGAAAAAGAAAAAATCAACAATATTCAGTTTTTCGTCATTATCTAGTACCCTATGGTAATTTTTGGAAAAACAAAAGCACATTTGAGATGGCCTCCCAAAGGCGCACAAAAATTTCCATTTAACCGATATCGTATCTCTTATAGTTCTCGAGATCCCAATGGTGGCACTTCTAAATGGGACACACTGTATATCTATCTTAGTTCAATAAAGAACAGATTTCTGGACTTTCTATATTCTTTTATCTCTTTCTGTGCAGTTATAATATGGAGGTAGATACAGGAAAGTAAGAAATCTTCGGACTTTCAGTCAATTAATAAAATTTATTCACGCCGACGTTTCGACTATACTATAGTCTTCTTCAGGGCTAGAATGGTCAGTTGAAACAAGGAAACCACATGTGGATAAAATAACATACAGCACGGACAATTAAAAAAATAAATAAATAAATATGAATAAATAAATAAATAGTTAAAACCAACATATCACAGAGAGAAATTCGTCTAAAATTAAAAAACTTGTCTTTGATGAATGCAATATTTATGGAACTACAAATAACTAGTAACGTGTAAAAAAATTTTTTTAAGAATGAATAGATTCTTAAAAAATTTTTTTTACACGTTACTAGTTATTTGTAGTTCCATAAATATTGCATTCATCAAAGACAAGTTTTTTAATTTTAGACGAATTTCTCTCTGTGATATGTTGGTTTTAACTATTTATTTATTTATTCATATTTATTTATTTATTTTTTTAATTGTCCGTGCTGTATGTTATTTTATCCACATGTGGTTTCCTTGTTTCAACTGACCATTCTAGCCCTGAAGAAGACTATAGTATAGTCGAAACGTCGGCGTGAATAAATTTTATTAATTGACTGAAAGTCCGAAGATTTCTTACTTTCCTGTATCTACCTCCATCCTAACACAGTCGAATATTGATTTTTCAACAGTTATAATATGGTATAAGACTATCTTTCTTTTACAGCGAACGATTGTTATGTCGAAAGTTTGACGTATTTCCTCAGCTATTAGCGCAATGTTCAAAATTATAAAATTTTAATAATTTTTTTCAGCAATATGGAGTTCTTTATAAAAAAAATAAAAAATATGTATCATATATTTTTTCATGTAGATTAACATATATAATTTTCAAAAAATGTGAAACTCCCCCATTGTAAATCAATTGTTGGACGACGATGTAATTAATCATTTAAACATAATAATCGGAAGAATACTATCAAATGTTGTACAATCTCTTCAATTAAATCATTTTGAAGCCGATATACCTATTATATTCATACAAATTATTATTCAATTCCACTTTTGACATCTAACTTACTATAAATTAACACTTGCTGACACAAATCAGCGCGTTTCAAATGCGCTGAATTGTTAACTCAGCTGATGACAGTAATCATAGGGCGCGTTCAGTAGCACTCAGCAACTGAGTTGCTGGGTTGCTAAACTAAACTGAATGATTTGCTGAGTTTATGATTACTGTCATCAGCTGAGTCAACAATTCAGCGCATTTGAAACGCGCTGACTTGTGTCAGCAAGTCAGCAAGTGTTAATTTATAGTAGGTTAGATGTCAAAAATGGAATTGAATAATAATTTTTATGAATATAATACGTATACCACTTTCAAAATGATTTAATTGAAGAGATTGTACAACATTTGGTAGTATTCTTCCGATTATTATTTTTAAATGATTAATTACATCGTCGTCCAACTATTCATTTACAATTAGATTGAAATCTTTCATGATTTCTAATACTCAAACTAAAAATAAATATTGGAAATATAAATTAAGTAGAAAATAACTTATCACTGTATGTATATTGACAGATGATAGGTAAAATTTTCCATCACTAACTCAACATGTCGTTCAGCAGTACGCTAAAATGCTTACATGTTATTGCTGAGTTGCTTACTCAACTGCAGAGTGCCACTGAACGCGCCCATAAACTCAGCAAATCATTCAGTTGAATTTAGCAACCCAGCAACTCAGTTGGTGAGTGCTACTGAACGCGCCCATTGTGTTCTCTGGAAAAAAATGTCACACCTGTCACAAATGGCATATAAGATCATTGACTATTTGGAAATAACTCTCTGTACCATCTTGCAGCAGCACCACTATTTTGTAATGTCTCGCCATAAACCATATGCATGTCTACATACTCTTGATTAGTGAAAGTAAATGTTGAGAATATCAAAAAAACAATATAAATTGTACGTCTAGGCACTTTGGGTGGTAGCATGAACAAGAGATTAAGGGTGATTAACTAGGAAATGACTAGCAGTGTTTTAGCGCTATTAATCGTTTATGGATTATTTTAGAAAAAAATGCTTCAAATAGCAGTTATAGATAAATTATTTGAAGTATTTTTCTTTAAAATAATCCATAAACGATTTACAGCGTTAAAGCACTGCTAGTCATCTCCTAATCACCATTTATGCTACCACCCATTGATTTTTACTTGTTGTACAAAATTTTGAACTATGGCGTGATTGATCAGTTTTAAAGGTCTCCAGTTCTTTTAGGAAGCATGTTAAACAAAAATTATTGCCAGATTTACTATATATGGTCAGTTCTACCATAGGTTAAGCGTTGTACACTTTCATAACATCCTATATATTTTTCATTTGGTTATTTGATAGAGAATTTAATTCTGATTCAGTGTGATATAATATTTGCACACATTTAAAGATATTTTATTTTAAAAAAATGTGCATGATTAAATTTATATCAGTTTTATTTTATTATGGTAAAAATAAGTGTTCCATGGACGATACACATGAATATAAAAACAATATGGAATGTATTAATTTATCAATAAGTGGGCGACCCGAACTTTTACCCCCAAATCGAATCAGCAGAATCAGTTAAAATGTTCAAGATAAAAACGTCATTGCGCAAACTAACACGACAATTTAGAATTTTAAAGGTGATTGTTGGCAAAACTTTGACTTAGAAATGATTTAAAATTTCGAAAAAGAAATAATGTAACCAAATATGCAGTATGTCCACGGATCGAGTTTCAAAAAGGAAAAACTTTTATTTTACAAAAAAATGTATTCTTGATAAAAGTTTTTGGATGTCCCGAAACGGCCAATTCAGTTTTAACATTTTCAAATTTTCTTTTAGTTTTAGATAAAAATCGAAAATTGTTCGTTTTAGTTGAAAATTATAGTCCCAAAAAATAAGTTTGCGTTGTCATGGTAATTGTTAACACAACTTCTATTTGAGATATAAATATCCGGAAACTTTTGATTAAATTCTTTGACAACTCGACTGATCGCTTTATTACCTTTGCCATAGCATTGAATTAAGAAAACTCGTTCATCTTTTGACAACGATTATGGTTGATTTTCAATTGACAAGTTAATAAAAATAAATAAATAACGGCAATTACCATAACAATGCAAACTGATTTTTTGGGACTCAAACGAACAATTTTCGATTTTTATCTGAAACTAAAAGAAAATTTGAAAATGTTAAAACTGAATTGGCCGTTTCGAGACATCCAAAAACTTTTATCAAGAATACATTTTTTTTGTAAAATAAAAAATCTGTTGTGGCCAGCACAAGACCTTCCGTCAATTCGATGTATTTTGTACAAATCCCATACCAAAAGGACCTTGGAACAATTTCTATATAATATCATGTAAAATCGAACGCGAACACATACTATTTTTTACAAATTTCATACCAAAAGTTCATTTGAAAAGGTTCTATAAATCCAATAAAATTATAACATAAACATACACTAAGTAAAATGCACTTGACACTTCCTTCTTTCTGCTTCAGCTTTCCCCTATTTTATTAGGGGTCGCTGTTTCCTCTTCTCTTCCACTCATTCCTGTCCAACACTTCTTCACACAGTCCTTCCTATCTCAAGTCTTCTGCGATACAGTCCTTCCATCTTCTCTTTGGCCTTTCACTGCATGTCACTTGCGAGGAACACTATAAAATACCAATTTTTGATCCTATACTTTCCATATTTGGTTTTGCACTTGCAACAGACATCTGTCAATTAGAATTTTTTGAATGTATCAGCTGTTTCCATGATAAATAGCAAAGCTGACTAATTTTTGAAAATTAATTTCTTTATAATGCTTTAACTCTACATCTATTGAATATGAAGGAAAATGTATAATCAAACCGTACAGAGAAGAGCATTTTCGTTAATATATACAGGGTGTAACACGTACACCGACCACCGCCATTATTACCTTTATTATTATAGTTACAAAAAAATACTATAAAACAAAGTTGTAGGGGACCAAAGGGGACATCCTTTCGGAGAAGAAAAAAATTTTTTAAATCAGTGGTTCTCAAGTTACAACACAAAGTTATATTTTTTCAAATGAGATTCTACATATTTTTTATGCCTATTCGATAGCATATTTTTTTTCTGAATTTAACCATGTATTAGTTTTATATCCTTACATAATAAAAATATTGAAAAAAATGCGATTGAAATTTAAATAAATTTTTATTTTTAATATTATTGTACAGTAGGCCATGGATGAGAAACAAGAGTGATAAATTTAAATTGAAAATTAATAATTGTTAATTACTCCTTATAAATAATGTTCTATTTGATTTCCATTATTTTCTAAGCATAATTCGATTCTATTTAAAACAGAAGAATTAGCTTTTATTATAGTTTCTGGTGTCAAAGCAGCGCAAGCTTCTCTAACTCTGTCCATCAAATTTTGTTTCGTTGTCACTGGTTTTGAATATACTCTATCTTTAAGATATCTCCATAAAAAAATCAAGGGGTGTCAAGTCCGGGAAACGAGCGGGCCATTTGTATGGCCCATTTGTTGCTATCCACCGACCTTGAAACATTTCGTCGAGCCGTTCGTACACTCGACGAGTATTGTGAGCCGGCGCTCCATCTTGTTGGAACCACATATTTTGTCTTTCATTCAAGTTTAAATCTTCTAGTTTTTCAAATTTCGTGCTAATCGCCTGATTACTGACCTCCCTGGACGCGGTTTGTTTGAATATCTCGTGGCATAAATATTGCACGCTTGTATGGCATTTTCATTACACTCACCATAAATTAATAATAAACGATACAAATCTTCATTTATATAAACATCAGCCATATTGTCACAAAATAATCTCAAAACACAAAGAATAACAATTTACAACAATTAGTACGCCAATTATTATTTGACAGCAGCTATATTTTGTTCTTTTGTTATTGTTTTTCATCCATAGCCTACTGTACAATAATATTAAAAATAAAAATTTATTAAAATTTCAATCGCATTTTTTTCAATATTTTTATTATGTAAGGATATAAAACTAATACATGGTTGAATTCAGAAAAAAATATGCTATCAAATAGGCATAAAAAATATGTAGAATCCCATTTGAAAAAATATAACTTTGTGTTGTAACTTGAGAACCACTGGTTTAAAAAAATATTTTCTTCTCTAAAAGGATGTCCCCTTTGGTCCCCTACAACTTTGTTCTATAGTATCTTTTTACCTCTCGCTAAGAGAGGTATTGGATTCATGCTAAAATTCGCATACCCAGATTTTAGTGAATAAGCACGATTTAAGGTCTCTATAATCCGTTTATAACATTTTTAAAATGATGTCTGTGTGTGTGTGTGGATGTGTGTATGTGTGTATGTGTGTATGTCTGGATGTTGTAGCCACGATTCCTCAAAAACTATAAGATTTAAGAACTGTTTAACTATGGATTCCTCAATCTGACATTCCTGGGAAGAGCTGAAAAGGTTTTGGTAACAATTGAACAACCGGAAGTAGTAGTTTTTAAAAGAAATTCTTCCAAATATTAATTTTTGAAAATTTTTGATATTACTAATTTTGAAGAACCAAATTCTACACCTGATACATTTAAATTTTTTATTATATCTTCTATAAATTTAGAGATAAAGACGCTATAATATATAGAATATCGGGATATAACAAGTCGAGTAGGCGAAACTACACTAAGGAAACCAGTTGACAAAGTCAAATGTTTATAATATAATTTGTAAATGACAGATTTCGGTGTCAAAATCAACAGTTTTAGTGACATTTTGATAGCATTTTCTGGGAAGTACATTTAATCTTTCGTATTGTTTTATTAATTAAATATTTGAAATTATAGGTAATATGCATATATCCATCAGAAATACCGCCAATCTGGTTAATGAATTGGAAGAATTTGTGACATTTAGAAACAATGAAAAATAGATATAATTAGAATTATATGTGTGCAGAAGACATGTTAAATACAATAAAAAAACAATATTTGGGTAAAGTCCTGTAATATTTTGTTATAAAACGACGGTTCGATAGCAAAGTGCAATACAATACTTATATAGTCTAATATGGAAATGGCGAGAGGTCTTGTGCTGGCCACAACAGATTTTTGTAACTATAATAAAAAAGGTAATAATGACAGTGGTCGGTGTACGTGTTACACCCTGTATATATACAGGCTGTAACACCATGATATGTCACAAATACGTGGACGTGTTTTAGTAACAAAAACAAGAAAAAAAGTCCTTTAAACTTTTGCCCTACCATGATTTGTTTTCAAGTTACAGGGTGTTAAATGTTTTTGATAAAAGCAGATTGTGTTCTCGCTCGCTACAATGCATTTGAATTCGGTAGGCCATGAAAACAAAATCCAAGTTATTAGACAAGTGTCAGTTTGCTTAAGCTTAATACTTATTGTGTTAACTTAAACAGTTATTTTCCAATAATGGCACCTGTTACATTTACTAATGAAGAGTCGCATACAGCATAGTTGTAGAACAATTTCAGAAACCCCGGGACTTTTCGAACGAGTTCGGAGATCACTATTACGCAGAGCCGAAGCCTGCATTCAAGTGCAAGGACGTCACTTTGAACAATTGTTGTAAATATTAGATGTCAATAAAATAATAATAAATTAATAGATGTTATAAATAAAGCCTTTTTTATCGAAAAATTTTAACACCCTGTAACTTGAAAACGAATCGAGGTATGGCAAAAGTATAAAGGACTTTTTTTCTTGTTTTTGTTACTAAAACACGTCCACGTATTTGTGACATATCATGTTGTTACAGCCTGTATATAATAATATTTAACTGCGTTTTTTTTAAGAAAAACTGTTAAAAACTTCAAATAAGGGTACTTCCGGTGAATCAATTATAACTAAAATCTAATCAACTCTGCATATGGATGTACAGAAGAGGAATACGAAAGAATTATAATTTTTAGAATTGTAGTATTGAAGTTATCGTCGGAGAAAAAATTGTCACACACGGACACACGACACACATGCACACACACACACACACACACACACACACACATACACACATACAGACATCATCTTAAAAATAGTAAATTCGTATTGTAGGGACCCTAAAACGTGCTTATTCATTAAAAACTCACCACCGAATTTTTTTACCAAAGACTATACCTTCCTTACCTAAAGGTGACGGAAGGTAAAAAGTTTTTCCTCTTTGGAACTCGATCCGTGGACATACGGTATAGCGGCCCAGCTTGAACAAATCTTCAACCAACATTTTATAGAAAACATAGAGGGGGAGAGTATAATCCTCCAAATATTTATTAATTTAAGACTTTTGGGCATTTCTTAGCAGAAAAGTATATAATAATGGCTGGAAATACCAAAACGAATAACAATTGCACTCAAGAATATTTCTGACAATCCTGGAAATAGATTTAACATCGTCCAGAGACAAATGAGACAAGGTCTTAAAAAACTGCTTCACAGTTGACGATAACGGTCCTCTATTAGTGTTGTAAAATTATATATATATATATATATATATATATATATATATCTCCTTAGTTTATAGCAAACCACTTATGTCAACGTTTCAATAAAAAAAATCTGCTTGTTCAAGAGATGTAACATATTCTCCAAACTTGTTACATACTTTATTTCATTAATTTTGACATTCAAAATGAGAAAAAGTTAAATGAATAGAATAAGAAAAATTTAACATGTCTTCTGCACACATATAATAATTCTAATTATATCTATTTTTCATTGTATGAGGAAGTTTCTAAATGTCAGAGATTGTTCCAATTCATTAACCAGATTGGCGATATTTCTGATGGATATATGCATTTTACCACAATTTTACTTATCATTTCAAACAGGGTTGGCCTGATTTAAATCATGATTTTAATCAACTGATTTTTTTAAAAAATCACTGATTTTTATCACAGATAAAAAAAAGATTCAAATTGTAATAAAAATGAATTTATTTACTACAAAAGTATAAATAACAACAAAAATATGGACTGTATTCGAATTCTAACAGATTACTGATTACATGTTTTGACCTATTTTATTTAGGTATGCATTGTTTAAAAAGACGCGCGCGCGTGTGTACGTTATATACTAAATTTATGCAAAAATTCAAATGCATTTTTTGGGGTTTATTACAGATTTCGTTTTCGTTTATGAAATAAATAAATATTTATATTGCTTTTAAACCAATTAAAAAAGTACAATAACACCACTAGATCTTTAAAAATAAAAAAAAAATAAAAAAATTATGATTTATTTGATTTATGCCGCAATTCTGAACAAATCTGTAAGTCTTACAAATTTGTAAAACTGTAAAAAATGAACAAAATCGCAACGAAAGCTGCAACTCTTATGTATAACTTTATATTTATCAACAAAAATAGATGCGTTATTGTCAGTTTTTTTACAGATTTATAGATCTGTAAGACTTACAGATTTGGTCAGAATTGCGGCATTAAAAAAAAATCAATGATTTTTGATTTTTTTAAATAAATCATGATTTTTTCCAACCCTGATTTTAAATATTTAATTAATAAAACAATAAGAAAAATTAAATATACTTCCCAGAAAAAGCTATCAGAATGTCACTAAAACTGTTGGTATTTGACAATGACATGTGTCATTTACAAACTATGTTATAAACATTGGAATTTGTCAACTGGTTTCCTTAGTGCCTAAATCTGTACAAGATATAATAAAAATTTTAAGTGTATTAGATGTAGAATTTTATGTTCTTCAATATTTAATAAAAAAATCTGTTGTGGCCAGCACAAGACCTTCCGTCAATGCCATGTATTTTGTACAAATCCCATACCAAAAGGTCCTTGCAACAGATCCTATAGAATATCATGTAAAAACACATACTATTTTTTACAAATTCCATACCAAAAGTTCATTTGAAAATGTTCTATAAATCCAATAAAATTATGACATAAACTACACTAAATAATGTCCTTCCATCTTCTCTTTGGCCTTTCTCGGCGTGTCACTTGCGAGCAACACTAAGACATACCAATTTTAGATCCTATACTTTTTTCCATATTTGGTTTTGCACTTGCTACTGACATCTGTCAATTAAATTTTTTTGAATAATTATGTCAGCTGTTTCCATGATAAATAACAAAGCTGACTAATTTTTGAAAATTAATTTCTTTATAATGCTTTAAATTATCTATTGAATATGAAGGAAAATGTATAATCAAACTGTATAGAGAAGAGTATTTTCTTTAATATATATAATAATAAAATGTCAAAAAATAATATTTAACTGCGTTTTTTTAAGAAAAACTGTTAAAATCTTCAAATAAGGGTACTTCCGGTGGATCAATTAGAACCAGTAGTATTGGAGTTATCGTCGGTGAAAAATTTGTCACACACGGACACACACACACACACACACTCACACACACACACACACACACACACACACACACACGGACACACACATACAGACATCATCTTAAAAATGGTATATTCGTATTGTAGGGACCCTAAAACGTGCTTATTCATTAAAAACTCACCACCGAATTTTTTGACCAAAGACAATACCTTCCTTATCTAAAGGTGACGAAAGGTAAAAAACTCCCAAAAAATTATATTTAGAAGAATTTTTGTAAGAAACTACTACTTCCGGTTGTTCAATTGTTACCAAAACCTTTTCAGCTCTTCCCAGGAATATCAGATTGAGGAAACTGCAGTTAAATATTTTTTAAGTCTAAAGGCGTTATCACACGAATGCTAAAATCAACAACTAGTTGCCGATTTGCAGCAACTTCATGCATTTCGAGTAATTTTGCACGTGTGATAACAAACTTCAATATGAGCAACTAGTTTTCGGTAATGATCGAAAACTTTGCTCAGAGTTGCCGATTTTGAAGCGACCTCATGTAATGCGCATGTGCAATAATTTGAAAGTTCCTAGATTTAAATATTAGTGTAAAAAGTATAAAAAAGATAGTGGATAGAGGTAGTGGTGAGAAGAAACAAAAACACAAAATGACATCCCAAAAGGAAAATGAATTCGATCAGTGCTTGAATGAAATAAAAAGATAAAGTTGTATGGGACATGACAGATACATGTTTTAAATCGAAAAAAAAAAATAAAAAAATGCGATTTGACGTTCTCAGTAAATGGAGGATTTGTATGGAACTTCAAATAAGGGTGTTCTTCTTCGTTGCAACCAGGGCTTAAGGGCGCGGTTAAAAGCGTAACTTATGATAACAACCGTCGTACGCTTTATGAAGGCGCTAGTAGTCATCTGCTAGATTTTCCATGAAAATAAATCATGTACCAAACCTTATTTCCTTTTGGGCGGAGCCAAAATTGAACTTGCAATATGACATTGATGAGATGAGATATTTAACATTCCTGGTAACGTAAGATTTTACCTCGGACTCGGATTTTACTGTATTGAGATAGAGAGATGCGGTTTTTGGTTTACCAATATCTGAATTTTATAATCCTAAGCCTAGTAATATGTAATACGAGTAAAGTACAATATGACCTTAATGGGAAAATACTAGGGCCATTAGTCACAGATTACAGATAAACGGGAAAATCTAATTATACAGATAAAAGAATTGTTTGTCCGGTAAATGTCACCTGTGTTTTCCCTTTCGATTTCTTACCTCAATAATAATCGACAGATTATAAATTTCCAATGTTTATAAAGCTGTTCTTTGGAATATACTTTACAACAAATGATACTATGTATTTCATTCGGTTTATCAGATTTATGGGCCGATGTACCAAAATAACTATACGATGAGGCGTTGATAATACTTATTATGCATGAAAAATAGTTATATACTTAAAATATATAAAAAGTATTATAAAATCTCACAATTATTACTGTCAGGTATATTGTTAGAAATCAGTAGAAGAAAAATAACTAGTCTATATATTATTTATTTATAGATCCAGGGACAATTGCACATAACAAAGAATACAAAATGTTATTTTGTCTTATACAAAAATGACGCATCTGATTTATTTATTGAAATTATAGAAAGGGATATAAAATTCAGGAATGACAAAATGGAAGAAAAATTAGTAAATTTTTATGAAAACTGTTTGTTACCAGAAATTATTAACAGTTGGAGAAAAATGTAAATAATATTAATATATTATATTATTATATTACATAATGTATACATGAAAAATAAATTGTCAAATGAGATGTGTCCGTTTTTTTATACATCTAGGTACGTACCGAAATGTCGAAAAACCGATTGAAATTTTATTATTATTTATTGTTTCACGTTTAGAAAAATATATAAATACCTATGAGGCGGAAAAAAATTTTCCATATATTTTTATTTACCTATCATATTAAAATATATTTGTGTACTACAGTTTTGTTAATGGAACAAACTGCGTCGCATATATAATTGGCGACATAAATGTTATAGATATTATATTACAAACTGAAAGTATATCATTCTTGATACCTGGAAAACTATGTTCTCGGCCTTATCTCAATTCTCAATCTCTGCCAGTTTCTCTGTCCGTCTCTATCTCTCCAAAAAGGAAATTAGTTTTGAGAACACATCAGCGCCACAGTTGTGACCGGCAAAACGCTGAACTAAAATAGCATTGCAAGCTTATGGACGATATTAAATATCCTACGAATAAGAAAATCTGGACCAAATTCACTTATAAATTTTAAATAATACTAAAGTATTCATTTATCTCCAGGACATAAAGGTAAAATTCTGGTTGAAAATGCTTTCTAAATAAGATAAAGTGGTTTTGAAAAATCTTGTTTTGAACACTTCTATAATTTTCTTTAATTTACTAATAAATTATTGATTATATAAAAGAACTGAAACCTTTATGTCAATCTCCATATGTTTACCTTTAAATTAATATATAATTTGGTAATAAATTATTCTTATATATCAAAATCTGTAGGAAGTTATACAAAAGCATCATTTTATCGCGCCCTTAACTAATATTGTCCTTTATTTTTATTTTTTGAACTTTATGACTTTTTTCATCCAGAAGCAATATTGTAGCTGCAGATAATACTACAGTTTTCATTTTGTCCATTTTAATTTTTTAAAACGTTAAATTCTTGATCTACCAATCTACCAACTGTTTAAACTTAAAAGCACAATATTACGAGCAACTTCAAACTGGTGGGATAGAAAAAGTTGATGATTTTGAAGTTGCCTGTCAAATTAGTTGCTGATTTTACCTCTCGTGTGATAACTGCTTTATAGTTTTTGAGGAATCGTGTCTACAACATCCATACATACACACACACACACACACAGACATTTTAAAAATGTTATAATCGTATTCTAGGGACCTTAAATCGTGCTTATTCAATAAAATCTGGATATGCGAATTTTAGCATGAATCCAATACCTCTCTTAGCGAGAGGTAAAAATAAACTCAGCATAAATTTCCATTTAAAAAGTTGGGGAATCCTCTGAATGTTAAGCAATTTTTTATGCTTTGTGTTTATGACTCCTGACTGGTGGAAATATACTTACCTGTATTTCAAAGAATTTTAAATCGTGTGACATACATAGTACGAGTATAATGAACAATTGTGCATAATTTAATGTTTTATATTTGTTCGCAGGCATTTCATTATTCTCATAGTGTTAGTCCACATATTATTTCCTTCGGCAATTGCCTATTTTGTGATTGGCGATACTTTGAAGAACGCTGTTTTTATCTTATTTTTCTCTCGATACGTCGTCTTACTTCATATGAATTGGTGCATAAATAGTCTGGGACATTATTGGGGAGATAGACCTTATAGAACGTAAGTATTACTCATTTCTTCTTATATGTCTTTTGGCATATATTTTCCAGATCCGGTTATGACGTATCCGGCCCTGGTTATTTCTCAAGATGAACGCTAGATGGCATTACATCATATGAGACTGCGTAGAATTTAAAAGTGCAAATGGGGATTCCATTATTTTTTGATTTTTTTTATATTTTAGTATTTTTAAATATAGATATTCCCTAATTTTTCTTTTTTTTAAATTCGGCTTCTAATGGAAGAAAAGAAAAATGACAAATATTTGATATTCACCGTTTCCCGCCTTACAACGTAAGCGAACCCTGTAGTGGAGAGCAATGGCATTATATCGTGCTTTCTCTCTCAACGGCTGCTGTTACCCAGAGGTTCTAAACTATTTGTCAATGTTGTGCGGCTAAGGTTAAATCGCTTTATATTTGAAAATTTCATTTTCTTTTCTTTTACTTATCTTAAATTTAGTGTATTGTAGTTACAGTTTATTAGTATTTAAGTATTTGTAAAAATAATAGCGTGTAGCCGCTTAACCACCATAACGAAAAATTCAGTGAACAGTCTGGCAGTCACTGGTTTCATGATGAGAACGTCTACTTCCGTCTACTTACATTGTCGGCCATTAAAAGAGAGCCGGCTTCGGTAGCGTAGCGTCATCAAGCCCGGAAAAACCCGCGCGTTTTGAAAGTGTGTAATATTATATTTTTTTCACTAGTAGCCTAGGAGCCCACTATTATTTACCTTTATTTGACATGAGAAATTGTTTTCACTACCGCTTGCTTGTAACCATGGTAACCTAGGTCAATAATAATTTATTATTAACCTTGGTCTATAATGCAAACTGTCACTTTTCAATCAAACTCAAGCCTCCAAATATTATTTAACTCATTAAACTCAAGAAAGGTGTTAAGTATATCATTTAAATTTCCCACTATAATTTTAAATTGACCTACGCTGCCGCCTCGCCTGGCCACTGTGCTGTTTTGGTGAAAATGTGAAATATTTGTAGATGTAGGATTGAACAAATCACTATTTTTTTGTATTTGTAGGTAAATACATTTCAATAGTTTTATTTAAAAATAATAATAAACTAATAAGGCTGCTGACTGTAACAGCACACAGTGTTTTTATTAAATAATTAAATCAAATACAAATCAAGGCCCATAAGTGAGGTTATCAAACCAGCGAAATGAGCGAAATGTCAGACAAAAACAAATGCAGCCTACTTTGTTTTTGTGAATATTAACAAATAAGTAACGTCATTATTCATGTCAAAATGATTGTTATTATCAATAAAAAAAAAATTCAAATAGGATTTATGTGCTAGTAGTAGGTTACACTTGCTGTGTATACAATTGTAAAGTTCCCATTACACTTCAGGAGGGCAAAAAAATATTTTTTTTTCAGAAAGATACATTCAATAGTAAACTTTTCTCTCTCTGTTGAATTTGTGTTATCTGTTACGGTTCACACAGAAAAAGACTTTTGCACAAAGAAAAACTTTTCCCCATGTTAAACGCCTATGGCCAGGTTTTTAATTAACACACATTTATTATAAATCATTTAATATTCATTCATTTTACCGCATTCTGCGCTATCAAAATCACAATTTTAAAATATTTTTCCTTAGAGACGTGCTGGCTACTCAGAACACCCTCCTAGCGTTCTTAACAATTGGCGAGGGGTGGCACAATTTCCACCACGCGTTTCCTTACGACTATCGCGTCGGGGAATTTGGCCAGAGCCTCTTGTTCGGAGCTTGGGCTATTGACGCATGCGCACGACTCGGCTTGGCTACCAACATGCGCACCGCGTCACCGATGAAAATTCAACGGACCATTGACGACTGTAACAAGAAGAAGAATAAGCAGGAAAGGAAAATGAAAGATTAGAAAGAGAAGAATATGGCAACAAGAATGCATTACTGAAATATATTATACAGGGTGTCTCTTAAATAGGGGGACATGGCTTAACCACAGATTCCTGAAGCTAAAATAAGACGATTGAACTAAACTTTCTGCCGGAAAGTGTACCATTTAGCCAGAAATCTGCTTCAAAGTTCTTCGAAAAAAAATTAATTTTGCTTATAATAATCGGACGCCTTTATTCGATTTGGATGAAATTTGGTATGACAGTTTATATGGTTATAAGTCATCTTTTAAGGCGATACTCGTTATTATTAGTGAACCACTAGTGAAACTTAGGTGTCCCAACATTAATTAGACCGTAACTTTTTAATGGCAATGCCGAAAACGTGAAATTATTTTTATTCAGAAAGATACATTCAATAGTAAACTTTTCTCTCTCTGAGTAATTTGTGATATCTGTTACGGTTCACACAGAAAAAAATAAAACCTGAGTGACTGCATCATGAATTTTTTAAAAATAAATTTAATCTAGCAGTCTATCCAAATGTCAAACAAGTAATTTTTAATGACAGTAACGAGTTGTCAATCTTCACAACTTGTTTAGGAGTAAGCTGAGATATGTAATTGTCTTATTTATAATAATAGTAGTAAAATATTATTAGGCTGAACAAACGGATGTTTTAGAATATTGCGAAGATAATTTTTGACAACCCGTAAAACAATTGTTACTGTCATTAAAAATTACTTGTTTGACATTTTAATAGACTGCTAGATTAAATTTATTTTAAAAATTTAGCAGTGCATACACTCAGATTTTATTTTTTTCTGTGTGAACCGTAACAGATATCACAAATTACACGGAGAGAGAAAAGTTTACTATTGAATGTATTTTTTTGAATAACAAAATTTCACGTTTTCGGCATAGCCATTAAAAAGTTACGGTCTAATTAATGTTGGGACATCTAAGTTTCATACACTAGTGGTTCACTAATAATAACAAGTATCACCTTAAAAGATGATATATAAACTGTCATACCAAATTTCATCCAAATCGAATAAAGCGTCCGGTTATTATAAGCAAAATTAATTTTTTTTCGAAGAACTTTGAAGCAGAATTCTGGCTAAATGGTACACTTTCTGGTAGAAGCAAGTTTAGTTAAATCGTCTTATTTTAGCCTCAGGAATCTGTGGTTAAGCCATGTCCCCCTATTTAAGAGACACCCTATATTACAGAATTAAATTATGTATAGTTAGTAGAATGTACCATAATCAGGGACTCGAACCGAAAAATTTTGATATTCGGCTTCGGTTAACGATTTTTTACATTAATAAAAATTCGGTTTCGACTATAGATAACGATTTTTTGAAAATATTATATTGGTTTCCGTTTCGGTTAAATAAACAAATAAATTTCGGTTTTATTACGATTTCGTTTTTTTTCCGATTTCGATTAAGTTTAAATTAAAAATCTGATGAGGCCAACACAAAACCTCCCGCTATTTAATTTTTATTAATTTAAATACATACCTACCTACGTAT
The DNA here is from genome assembly GCA_943142095.1 of Ophonus ardosiacus. NCBI lineage: Eukaryota > Metazoa > Arthropoda > Insecta > Coleoptera > Carabidae > Ophonus > Ophonus ardosiacus. The sequence goes on along the minus strand of OW964829.1, from coordinate 497,654 downwards.
TTACTAACGCTGCAAACTGTTCCATTGCAGAAAACTATTGCTTTATTTACTATTTCTTTTTAAAATGTCACTATTATTAATTTGCAGTGATAAGTTTTCTGACAGTGACATTTATTGTCAGTTACATTCATTTGAAAAATGAACTGTGTAACAAAGGAATAGTTTTTATCTTAGGCTTCGCGACTAATAAAAAAAATTATTTTTAAATTTATCTGTAAAATATATAGAAAAGTATTAATGTATTCCTGTAGAAAATTCAATAATCTTTAATTTTCATAAGACATAAAATTCGAAAAAATGGCATTTAATGGTATTTTTTGAAGAAAAACCATTATGAGTAAAGTACCATTTCCGTTTATCCGATTTACACCAAAATCTAATGGTATCTTTCCATATTAGAACAGGGTAGAAATACAAGGTTTCAGAATTTTCTGAATGATAGTATTTGAGTTAAAGTGACAATAAAATCCATACATATATATACACACACACACACACACACACACACACACACACACACACACACACACATACATACAGACATCATCGTGAAAATGTTAAAATTGGATTCTAGGGACCTTAAAAAGTGGTCATTTACTAAAATCTCGATATATGATTTTTAGCACGATCCCTATACCTCCCTTACCAAGGGTAGCGGGAGGTAAAAATTAACTGTTTTTATTTTTTGTGAAGCTCACAGGCTCAGAATTCTCCATAGACGGCTCTCCATGTGATTAGTTACCTCTGCCATTATGGATAGTTTATTATTCGTCCACTCAACCTAGTCAGTGCCTGCTAGAGGCTTCACCCCACTGATGAGCTCCAACAAGAACGAAAGTCATTTTTGTTTCTAGTTGAGTGGACCAGTCTCTGATAAATTACCGAGAGGTTGATTCGGAGACTGAAATCTTGTAAAACATGTCAAATATGATTTTTTACCTTCCGCTTCCCTTGGTAAGGGATCGTGCTAAAAATCACATATCGAGATTTTAGTAAATGACCACGTTTTAAGGTCCCTAGAATCCAATATTAACATTTTCACGATGATGTCTGTATGTGTGTGTGTGTAGGGATTTGTCTTCGCTCTAACTCAAATACTATCATTCAGAAAATTCTGAAACTTTGTATTTCTATCCTATTCTAATATGAAAAGAAGCCGTTAGATTTAGGTGTAAATCGGATAACCGGAAATGGCGCCTTACCTGAAGCTCATAATGGTTTTTCTTCCAAAAATATCATTAAATGCCATTTTTTCGCATTTTATGTCGTATGACAATTAAAGATTATTGAATTTTCTACAGGAATACATTAATACTTTTTCTATATATTTTGCAGATAAATTTAAAAATAATTTTTTTTATTAGTCCCGAAGCCTAAGATAAACACAATTCCTTTGTTACACAGTTCATATTTCAAATGAATGTAACTTACAGTAAATGTCACTGTCAAAAAACTAATCACTTCAAATTAATAATAGTGACATTTTAAAAAGAAAATAGTAAATAAAACAATAGTTTTATGCAATGGAACAGTTTGCAGCGTTAGTAAATAAGTAAGTATGTATTTGAATTAATAAAAATGGATAAGAATGTGTGGCGAAGGATGATTGTTGCGTAACTATTATTGTGGTCCGGATGCGGTTATTCGCTACCGAAAATCGGTCACTTTAATATGTTCTTATGTATGAATGCTATGATGATTGTGGACAAGGCGAAAGAAGAATGTTAAAGAGTGAAGTGAGTCAGCTGAGCTCTTACTCTTATCCCTTTTCTTATTGTTACTATTGTTTCCGGATTTTTGCTAACCCACTGAGTGGGAAACGCGTGATTTTACGTATGTATGTAAAAATTAAATAGCGGGAGGTTTTGTGTTGGCCACATCAGATTTTTTTAATCCCGAAGCCTAAGATAACCATAATTCCTTTGTTACACAGTTTATTTTTCAAATGAATGTAACTGACAGGTAAACGTCATTGTCAAAAAATCACTTCAAATTAATAATAGGGACATATTAAATAATAAAGAAAATCGTAAATAAAGCAATAGTTATATGGAATGGAACATAATATAGTTTACAGCATTACTAAATACGTAGGTTTGTATTTAAATTAATAAAAATTAAATAGCGGGAGGTTTTGTGTTGGCCACATCAGATTTTTTTAAAATTTATATTAAAACAGTTTCACGAAGTATCGCCATCGTAGTTAAAATTTATGAAGATGATATTTCCAGTAGAGTACAATATTTATACCGGATCTTTAAATTTACGGTTTTAGTACCGATATTATTTCGGTTCGGTTATATTTTCGGTTACAGAATAAATTTATTTTTCGCATCGGTGTTCTGATTCCATATTTATAGAAATAAAATATTGGTTTCGGTTTTCGGTTTCATAAAAAGTCAAATATCGGTGCGGTTTTGGGTTACGGTTTCCTAACGGTTCGGATTCCTGAGCCTAATAGACCAGAAAAGTGTAACGGTCAAACATAGGCGCCAAATTCAAAATCAGTTCATAACGATCCTTTATTTCCATATTCGTTCAATAATATTCACAAGAACTGTGCAGTTTATATTTATTTAAACAAAAATAGAACACTACAAAATTCAATGAACGTATGTCTCGATTTGATCCTACAACGATGGTAGATGCTTGATCTTGCGCTAAACTATTTATTAGTGGGTGACGGGCTATCATCGACATACGTTATTTCGTCTTGCACCTATCATTTTAATTTCTTTACCTTTTCTAATTCTACGAATTTAAAATGTTGCAATCTATTACTGAAGATACAAACTATCGAATTTTTAACAAAAGTTGCTTAATTTGTTTTACAAATTACCTTTTCCTGTAATCGTCATGTAATTTACCACTTCCCTGCCGCAAAATCGGCCATATTTATTTTCACAAACATATTTTACGTTTTAATATGAAATACAGTTATAAAATTAAAATAAATGATGTCCAACACACAGTTGTTTTAAATTCTTGTACAATTTTAAATAGTGTTCCTTAAGTTAAGGGGGGGGGGGGGGGGGGTGTAAATGAAGTGGGTTGCATAAGCAAAAAAATCATTTTTTGTACGTGTCCCCTATAAAAAATAATGAATATTTATTAAAATTTTGTAAATTATATGATTATGTTTGTGTCCTAAAAACATTTTGGTTGAAAAAATACAACGGATATGGAAAAAAATAATTCATTTCCGGTTTATAACCAAATTATATTCAGGACACAATTTATTAAAAACCAAAAACAAATACAGTGTGTCCCATTTAGAGGTGCCACCATTGGGATCTCGAGAACTATAAGAGATGCGAATAACCCTTACATCATTGAAAAAAGAAAAAAATAATTATTTTTTTGAGACTGAAATCAGATATGGGTTCCATTCAAAAAAATATAAGTTTGTGTTTATATCTCGAAAATTTACGGATATAAAAATTTATTTCGTACGCCACTGGTTAGTTAATAAAAATATCTATCTTTTATATTTGAAACGTTTTTCTCAATTACTAATAGTTTAGAAGTTATTTAAGAAAGAAAAAATCTGTTGTGGCCAGCACAAAACCTCCCGTCAATTCGATATATTTTGTACATATCCTACACCAAAAGTTCCTTGAAAAAGATTCTATATATCCTGTATAATTGTAACAAGAACACACTATTATTTACATATCCATACTGAAAGTTCATTTGAAAAGATTCTAAAATCTAATAAACTTTTAATACTAATACGAAAGTACATTATGTATTGCACTTAACACTTCCTCCTGCTTCAACTTTGCCCTATTTTATTAGAAGTCGCTGTTTCTTACCCTTCTCTTCTACTCATTCCTGTCCAAAGCACCTTCGTGACACAGTTCTTCCTCTCTCAAATCTTCTGCTATACAGCCCTTCCATCTTCTCTTTTGCCTTTCTCGTACTTCTGGCATTATAAGTTCCTATCTTGAGGCGAGGCCGCAAATGCAAGTCACTGGCGAGGGGCACTCTGTCACTTATATCACTTTCAGATCATATACTTCCCACTTTGGTTTTGCACTTGCCACTGACATCTGTCAATTAGATTTTTTTGAATATACATATCTATTGTTTTCATAATTTTTGCAATGATGACTGATTTTCGAAAGTTAATCTCTCTTAATCTCTCTATAACTCTATATCTATTGAATATGAAGGAAAATGTGTAATCGAACCGTATAGAGAATAAGATATTCTTTCTATTGATAATCACATAAAATGTCGAAAATGATATTTAACTGCGATTTTTCAAGAAAAACTTCAAATAAGGGTACTTCCGGTTGACCAATTATAACCAAAATCTAATCAGCTCTTCATATGGTTGTAAAGAAGAGGAATATGAAAGAATCATAATTTTTAGAATTGTAGTTTTGGAGTTATCGTCGGAGAAAAATTTGTCACACACACACACACACACACACACACACACGGACACACACACAGACACACACACACACATACAGACATCATCTTAAAAATAGTACATTCGTATTGTAGGTACCCTAAAACGTGCTTATTCATTAAAAACTCACCACCGAATTTTTCGACCAAAAACAATACCTTCCTTTTAACGGAAGGTAAAAATCAACAATATTCAGTTTTTCGACATTATCTAGTGCCCTATAAGAATTTTTGGAAAAACAAAAGCACATCTGAGATAGCCTCCCAAAGGCGCACAAAAAGTTCCATTTAACCGACATCGTATCTGTAGTATATGTATGTAACTAAGGAAACATGTTATGTATTGAGAACAAGAAAGTGTCATAACGTTGTAAAAGTACTGTCAAGAAATATAGTGAATAAATACTTGAAATCTCTTTATTTTACTTTCCTTTATCCATCTTAGGACAGATATTACATTTTGGCGACGAGTTTGTAGGAAATAGAGTCGTACATTCGGGAGTGAACACAAAAGAAAAGGAAAATATGACGGATCTGGCATGTCGAATTCCTGTGTTTAATCCAAACGAGGACGGTGTTTTTCCAAGATGGGAAAGGTGGATTCGTAGCTTCGAACTATTTCTGATCAGCAAGGGTACGGAAGATGTGAATATAAAGAAAGCAATGCTACTTCATTACGGAGGTCTAGAGCTGCAAGACATTTTTTACGCAATCCCAGATGCTGACAAGGTGGCGGACGATGAGGATGCGTATGAGAAAACAAAAACGGTATTAACCGATTATTTCAAACCAAAGGCGAATACCACATACGAGAGACATCTATTTCGAAATATGGGACAAAAAGACGGCGAAAATATCGGACAGTATGTAACTCGACTGCGTCAACAGGCAAGGTATTGTAATTTTACGGCTGAAGACGATGAAATTCGGGACCAGGTAATAAACAAGTGCCAATCATCAGAAGTAAGAAAACGAATCTTAGAAAAAGGTGACGTCACGCTCAAAGATGCAATAGATATCGCAGTAGCTTTTGAAGCAATGTCGGTTCGGGTACGACAGATGGAAGGCAACACCGTGGCCAAAATAAGTACGAAGAATACGACAGAAACGAGAAATGATCGGAAGCCGAATACGAAAAAGAATCAATGTTTCCGGTGCGGACAAATGGGTCACTTCAAGGACGACAAGAGATGTCCAGCATGGGGTAAGGAGTGCACTAGATGCAGAAAGGTAAATCACTTCGCGGTGGTGTGCCGGTCCAAGCTCAATGAACAAAAGGAGAGTAGAAATAGAAACAAGAATTCTCAAAGAAAAGGAAGAATTCAGCAAGTCAAAGATAAGGACGACGAAAGGGAAGAGTACGCCTTCAGCATAATCAATCGAGAATCGGTCAGATCAATAAAAGAAAAATCTGTAGCAGCAACGGTTGGTAACGTATCTTTGAACCTTCTCGTAGATTCGGGTGCGACATGTAATGTAATAGACGTTCACACATGGGAGAACTGTAAACGAGCGGGAATTAAATGCGAATCGCGAAAAGCACCAAACAAAACCGTGTTTGCGTACTCGTCGAATGAAAAACTCGAACTAGCGGGAGAATTTTCGTGTCAAATACGAGTCCATAAAAAAGAAGTCCCGGCAGTATTTTTAGTAATAAAAGGGGCTGGACGACCGTTACTGGGCTATGAAACAGCGACGGAACTCGGAATTTTGAAAATTGGTCCGGAATATCAGGTTTATGGGTTAGATACTAACATAGATGAAAGACGATTATTTTCGGGTATAGGTAAATTGAAAAATTTCCAATTGAAACTGTCAATTAACGAAAATTGTAAACCGATTGCACAACCGGAACGACGTTTACCGTTTAAACTGAGAGACGAGGTCGATAAACAGATTAGTAAACTACTTGAATTAGATATAATCGAAGAAGTTAGGGAACCAACTCCCTGGGTTTCGCCAGTAACACTTGTGACAAAGAAATCGGGCGAGAAAAGATTATGCGTCGACATGCGAAAAGCGAATGAGGCGGTTCAACGCGAACGGTACCCACTACCAGTTTTCGATGACATTTTGCACGATATTACGGGTGCACAATATTTTAGTACTCTTGACTTAAATTCGGCATATCATCAGATCGAACTTGAACCTATGTCACGCGGAATTACAACGTTTATTACACATTCAGGAACATATAGATACAAACGACTAATGTTTGGCATTAGTTGCGCGCCTGAGTTGTATCAAAGAACGATGAAATCGGTACTAAGCGGATTGAACGGAGTAACTAATGTAATCGACGACATTCTAGTTTACGGGAAAACCAAAGAGGAACACGATGTACGGTTGAAAAAGACATTCGAGAGGTTATTAGAATACGGATTAACATTAAATAAAGACAAATGTAAATTTGGCCTACGAGAAGTCGTATTTTTGGGCTTTAAGATTTCAGGCGCGGGATAGAAAAGACTATTCCGATCAGAAGCGACATGCTCGGGAGTCACCTATTCAAACTGGAGATACGGTACTTCTTAGACAAGAAAAACAAGATAAACTCAGTACGACGTTCAGTCCAATTAAATACACGGTCACAGATAAGAAAGAAAATACTGTCACGTTGCAAGCGCCCGACGGCGCAACATATAAACGCAATTCTTCACATGTAGTGTTGGTGCCGCCTACGACGTCTACTACCACCCAAGATGTATCATCATATGAAGAATCGATGCAGACTTTAAATACGACACAACCATCTGAAGTGAAGAACAACACTGGAGATCGAAACGAATCACCGGTTATGGATCAAAGAATTGTAACTGTACCGTCACCGAAACAAAAGCGCGAACGACGTCCACCATTATACCTCAAAGACTATATCGTTTAATACATTGTAAGTCAAAATATGTTTGATGTTTTGTGTTTTGTATATTTAAAAAAAAACTTACTTAAAATTTGTATTTGTATTAAAAAAAAAAAAAAATTGATGCTTCGACTCTATCGAGGGGAGAAGATGTAGTATATGTATGTAACTAAGGAAACATGTTATGTATTGAGAACAAGAAAGTGTCATAACGTTGTAAAAGTACTGTCAAGAAATATAGTGAATAAATACTTGAAATCTCTTTATTTTACTTTCCTTTATCCATCTTAGGACAGATATTACAGTATCTTTTATAGTTCTCGAAATCCCAATGGTGGCACCTCTAAATGGGACACACTGTATATAAATTTTATAAAAGTGTATGCAATAGGTTTTTAAAACGACGCGTACGAAAAATTTACCAAAACAGACTCATTTGACTGCCGCGGCACTGAAAAATAGTTTGGGCATTACCTTACAGATGTCAGCACTACAAATGTCGGTAATGCAGTTCGGTAAGTAAACATTGAAGTTCTACCTCACCAGTGATAACATATCTATGTACCTCACTAAGCATGACATTTTTGCACTGATCGTTTTGTGATTATTTGAAAGCTGCCATATTGGAAAAAAGTGTAGTCTCTCGGCCTTTATCGTATTTGTAATATATTATATACAGATTTGTAGTGTCTCGGCCTGACGTAGTGTTGTTGCCTACCCAGCTGTTCAGCAAAATGGTATTAAAATGTGTATTGTGGCAGAAAAAGAGAAAAGAACGTTAGTTTTCATAAGTTAATGATGACAGTAATACACTTCTTCCACCCATATCTTTATTAATTTATTGTTCGCTGTACTATTTTGTAATATAGTCTGCACGGTACACGGTATTAAATTTTATGTACTAAAGTAAGTAAAAAATATTTACGGATTGCACTGGTTTTCAAAATCTAATATAATGTACTTTTTCAGGTTTTACGGAATCAAATTTCGTCATACATTCATAGAACTCCGGATGAGAATTTAAAAAGTTTAAGAAAATATGTAGCAGTCAATATTAATATTAATTAATTTAGCTGAATAATAAAGATTTTATATTGTATTGTACTAAAATTCATGTAATTGTTTTTCTTTAAAAATTAATAATATACATACAGTGTTCATATTTTTTCATCATTTTTAATTAAATTATTATATTTGTAATATTAATAAAAATAAAATATCATATTTTGTATAGGTATATCTTACTTTCCTGCTGAAAAAATATGTATTTTAATTCAAATCTATCAGATAGTAATTTGAATATCCCGCCAAAAATGGGCCGAGAGACCCCTGCGAGAGACTACACTTTTCCAAATATGGCTACGTTCAATTAGTCACAAGATTTTAACATGGGATACGCGATTATGTATAGAGATCAGTGCATTTTTGTAATTTGATTTAGGGCCAGTTATACAATACACAGTTAGTACCTACGGTTACGTAACATACAGTTAACCTAACCACTGGTTAAAAAACATAATTAGTTGTACCCGCAAAACAATTGACTCCGAAAGTGATGACGTCAAAATCGACCGGGAATTACAAAACCTGAAAGTAGGCTTCCGGTTTCTCAACTTCATCTTAGGCGATTTTTCGCGACAAATACCTTAGATAACCACGTTTACTATGGTTTGGGTATATGACGTCATAGTTTGAATGTAGTTAATGGTACCACGAAAATTTGTTTGGTTAACTTGTGTGGTTAACTTTGACAAGGATGAAGCTTTCAAAGAAACAGTTGATCTATTATACATTATTGGACGAAATAGATAGTAGTTTTATAAATCAGAGTGTTCCGACTCTATATAAATGTTTAAATCGGTCTGATAGTGTAAACCGAAACGTATTATTATTATTTAATCGGTATAAACATGTAAGAATATCAGATTTCTACAAAATTTGGATTGGAAGATACTTAAATCATGATTTCTTCCTTCACTTTAGAATGCGCAAGAACACATTTCAAAATTTAACATTTGAAATAAAAATATATTGGATGGATTCTCCATATCGAGGGGGAAATGTACAAGTCCCTCTAGAGAAATGTGTTCTTGTTACTTTATGGTACTTAAGTAAAGGCGATTCCTTGATATCAACCAGTGATCGCTTTAATTTGTTCAATGTTTTTCTTATTGTCCATAAATTGTATGACTATTATTTATCAAAAAATAGGCTTCCATTTTCTTTGATTTCTTTGTTTACAGTACATACACAGTCACAACAGACAGCGCTTCATGCTTTTCTTCTGACACACACAGTTATAATTGTAAGACAAGGATAGAAATAAAAACGCGTTCAAAACATCCTCTGGAGGATGGTAAGATGGTTTGGCTTACTACAGCTAACGACGTTAGCATATGACGTCATCGTTTTCATCGCGAGAATATCAAACTACAGATAACCACAGTTAAGGTGAAATGGTACCCCCCGTTATTTTGTTTCTGTGCCGAGGCGAGCACTAGTGAGCACTGAAATGAGTAATTATGACTTAGTCGATAAAGAAGAAATATTTGTATATTTTACGATCTCCATCTATTCGATAATAGTCATACTTTGTTCCATATCACAAACCTAAAAACATTCTAAAAGTAAATATATGTGGGATGGTACAAATTTATAGGTTACTTACCTAGAACAAATGAAAATAAAACAATTTATTGAACGTCAAATAATAATTTCAAATTTATTAACGAAGTAAAAATATTTTGTTTGTATGAAATATTAATAATATATTTTAAAATAACATTTCTTGGGAAGAGAATGGATAATAAATAACAAAATTTTAAAATCGTAACATATTACATAAAATTCACAGGTTAGTGATTACATAATATTTTGTATTTACTGAACTGAAAGACTAAAAAATGTTACATTTTCATAATTATTAAAAAAGTAATAGGTACATCATAATAATAGCTATTTGTGTATTGAGAGCGCAAAATGGGACATTGTCGATTGAGCGTGGCGCGGCATTCTCTCGAAATCGACAATGTCCATTTGCGCTCGAAACACACACAAGATTTTTTCTACAGTCGCCACAATGGGGTCATCCACCATAACAAAAAATAATAAAATGTACACTATATTTACAATACTACTCAATAAATAACGATTAAATTTTTTAATTTTAATTTATCGTTATTTTCCATTCTTCTTGAGCTATTGCTGTAATCTAATTTTAGTAAATGAATGCCCTATTTTATTTTTGTATTCCTTTACACAGTAGTACAGCATTTTGTTTGGTTATGTAATATACCGACAAAGCAGTCCTGAACAAACGTTCCCAATAAGAATGTAGACAAATGATATTTCTCAACAGCTTTTAACTCTCCCAGAAATTAGTTTTAAAACATTCCAAAAGAAGATTTGTTGGAAGAATTTGACAGCTTTGGCAGTTTTAAGTCACCAGAAATCAATTTGACAGTTTTAAACAATAAGAATGTTGACAAGTGACATTTCTCAACAGCTTTTAACTCTCCCAGAAATTAGTTTTAAAACATTCCAAAAGAAGATTTGATGGAGGAATTTGACAGCTTTGGCAGTTTTAAGTCACCAGAAATCAATTTGACAGTTTTAAACAACTTTTAAGACTCCCAAAAATTAGTTTTAAAATATTCCAAAAGAAGATTTGCTGCATGGGAAATTTTGACAGCTTTGGCAGGTTTTAAGTCACCAGAAATAAATTTGACAGTTTTAGACAGCTTTAAGTCTACCAGCAATTAGTTTTAAAACATGCTAAAAGAAGATTTGTTGGGAAAATTTGACAGCTTTGGCAGTTTTTAAGTTACCAGAAATCAATCTGACAGTTTCAAACAGCTTTTGAGTCTCCCAGAAATTAGTTTTAATACATTCCAAAAGATTTGTTGGAGATTTTGACAGCTTTGGCAGTTTTTAAGTCACCAAAAGTCAATTTGACAGTTTTGAACAGCTATTAAGTCTCCCAAAAATTAATTTTAAAATATTCCAAAAGAAGATTTTGTTGGGAGAATTTGACAGCTTTGGCAGTTTTGGGTCACCAGAAATCAATTTGACAGTTTTAAACAGCTTTTAAGCAGTCAGGCATTTTTTTTTGGTTTTGTAATATACCGAGAGAGCAATTATAAGTCAGATTGACTTGTGGAGATGCATTTTATAGTTGAAATTCGGACAGCGAGCGTTTTTTCTACTGTGTCGCGCATGAGCGGCAAAGTGACATTTTGCGTTGACAAAAGCGAGCCCAAATGCCTACTTTGTATATAGACTGTATGATGTTGAATGTATTATTGCGTATAATATGTGGTTAGCAATGAATGTCTTGTTTTTAAGGTATTATTTAATATTCCGCGACGGCTGTTCAATAATTCTGCATCATTTCCCAAGACGCTTAGTTTAGGGTTGTAATATTTGCTCTTGAGCCTGCTAAAAAAATATTGACAATATTTAGTAGGATTTTTTACAAATATGTTACTATCTATGCCATTATGTTTATGTATGATGTGAGCCAAATAGATTACAACTAGCGTAAACTCGGCTACGCCGAGTATACCCTAGGGCTCCGCCGATAGTGTTTTAGAATAGTTTTACGTACGTTCAGTCCGTCTAGGTACAACTTAAATCCACAATGCTACCGCCATCAGTCTTCACGCATACACAAACGATTTATATTTATTCGAATGACAAAAGTCGATCGAGCTGTCAAATTTCTGACATTTCTGCCTCGCTGCTCTTAACGATACCTCTCATTTGATACCAAACACGACATGGTTCTGACATCTTTAAGCAAAAAAAAAAACAAAAGCCGATGGAGCTGTCAAATTATTGACATTTCTGCATGACAGCCCTCGGCGATACTTCTTATTTGATACTAAACACGACATGATTCTGACAACTTTAAGCAAAAAACAAAAGCCGATCGAGCTGTCATATTTTTGACATTTCTGCATGACAGCCCTTGACGTTACCTGTCATTTGATACCAAACACGAAATGGTTCTGACAACTTTAAGTAAAAAACAAAAGCCGATCGAGCTGTCAAATTTTGACATTTTTGCATGACAGCCCTTGACGTTTTCTTTTCATTTGATACCAAACACGACATGGTTCTGACAACTTTATGCAAAATAACAAAAGCCGATCGAGCTGTCAATCTTTTAACATTGCGCCTTGACGATACCTATCATTTGATACCAAATATGACATGGTTCTGACAACTTTATGCAAAAAACAAAAGCCGATCGAGTTGTTAAATTTTTGACAGCCCTTGACGATACCTCTCATTTGATACCAAACACGACATGGTTCTGACAACTTTTTGCAAAAAACAAAAGCCAAGCGATCTTTTACATTTCTGCACGGTAGCCCTTGACGATACATCTCATTTGATACCAAACACGACATGGTTCTGACAACTTTACGCAAAAGCAAAAGCCGATTGAGCTGTTACATTTGTAACATTTCGGCATGGTAGCCCTTGGCGTTACCTTTCATTTGATACCAAACACGACATGGTTCTGACAACTTTAAGCAAAAAACAAAAGCCGATCGTGCTGTCAAATTTTTGACATTTCTGCATGGCAGCCCTTGACGTTACCAATTATTGATACCAAACACGACATGATTCTGACAACTTTAAGTAAAAAACAAAAGCCGATCGAGCTATCAAATTTTTGACATTGCTGCATGGCAGCTCTTGACTATACCTCTTATTTGATACGAAACACGACATGTTTCTGACAACTTTAAGGAAAAAACAAAAGCCGATCGAGCTGTCAAATTTTTGACAATTCTGCATGACAGCCCTTGACGTTACCTTTCATTTGATACCAAACATGACATGGTTCTGACAACTTTAAGCAAAAAACAAAAGCCGATCGAGTTGTCAAATTTTTAACATTTCTGCATGGCAGCCCTTGTCGTTACCTCTCATTTGATACCAAACACGACATGTTTTTGATAATTTTATGCAAAAAACAAAAGCCGATTTGGCTGTCAAATTTTTGACATTGGAATATTTGTTTTTTACTTAGTTATTTATGGGATGTTTGGCAACACTTTCGAAATGTACATGTATCACGGACATGAACCTTAAAATTTTTTAATTTTTAAATATAATGTTTTAGGGCCTTTTAAACTACTGTGGAATAACCGCCCATTGCCATAATGTATGTTTATGAATTTAACTTCTTTCAAATTGTCCTCTTTTCATGAATAATTCCATTTAAATGTTCTGATTGACATGTCAAAGAAACGTTCTTCGTCTTAAATTTTTCAAAGAAGACTAAATTTTTGATTTCAAATTGTTTTAAAAAGCCAAAATACGACCTTTAAAAATGTTTTACACAAAAACTATGCACCGTATAGAAAAATGACCTATTACCAGGAAATCAAGTTGAGTTATGCTCTACAACCTGCAACTATTTTCAATAAAATCACTCGCACCGTTTAAGCTGTAGAGACGAATAAAATTTCCCTGATCGTCTTGATGAATTCAAATATAGATAGTGAATGTACCCGTTTAGAATAAAAGATTACACTTTCTGGTACATACGGTTCTGCTAATATTCTCATGCCGTAGAGGTAACAAACTATACGTAAATATAAGCTTTTCAAACAAAATATGTGTTTATACTTTGGGAATAAACTATTTTACTTTAGTTTTTATATCAATAAATTTTTACCTTCCGTCCTCTTTAGGTATGGAAGGTATTGTCTTTAGTCAAAAAAGTCGGTGGAGTATTTAATGAATAAGCACATTGTGAGGTCCCTTGAATAAAATTTTAATTTTTTTACAATGATTATATGTGACGATAATTTCTCCTCCAATAACTCTAATACTACAAGTTCAAAAAATTCAATTTCCTTATATTTCCGTGCTCTAGATTCTTATAAAAGAGCAAGAGCTGATTAGATTTTGGTTGTAATTGGTCAATCGGAAGTACCCTCATTTGGACCTTTCAAGTTTTTTTTAAAAAACGCAATTAATACCATTTTTTGACATTTTATATTATTATAAATATTATAGATTATTATATTCTCTATACGGTTTGATTGCATTTTATACTTCATATTCAATGTCTATAAAGTTAAATAAAATATCATAAATTAGCCAGCTGTACAATAACCATGAAAACAGCTTTTTGTCAAATAAAATAAACCATGTACTATATTATGAAGATAATTCTTGTTGACAGATATTATTATTTTTAATATTTTTTTAAAATATATGCAATACATTGTAGATTTAAGAAACATTAAATCGAATTTACTCGAAAAGAATGATGGAAAAAATCAATCAAAATTAACTAATGGGCCCATAAACCATAACAAAAAATAATAAAATGAACACTGTATTCTTAAAGTACTACTCAATAAATAACTATTAAGATAAAAAAACATTTTTTTTTAATAATTATTTTGCGAGATATTTAAACTTATTTCTAGGGCCACAATGACATCACACTATTGGTATCTTTCTCGCGCAGCCTGCTACAGAAACTGGTGTGAGAAAAATAGCTATAGGTTTCTTTGAAGATCAGTTATACCAAAACAATTATGACTTTTTGGTACCACGAATGGGCCCATAAACCAATTTTTTAAAAATATTTTTAAATGAAAGTTCGCTTAATTTTGAAGCAATTAACCAATTATTAAAAAAATGTTATTTTTATCTTAATCGTTATTTATTCAGCAGTGCTTTAAGGATAAAGTGTACATTTTACTATTTTTTCTTATGGTTTATGGCCTATTGCTTTAAAATGAAACGATCTTTTATTTAAAATTTAAAAAAAAATGGTTTGTGGGCATATTCTTATGTTTGCACTAGGTTATCTGAAAAACTAATGCGTGTATTTTTTATAATTTTTGGAGGTACGATAATCAAATTATTTTACGAATTATAAAATAACACGTTCCCTCCCCCATTACGTGATATCTTCTACCTACATCAGATCTACATTTTCCATAACACCATCTCGTTTTTTCTGCAATTCCGCGGTTGTTGAGCAGTACGCGTCCCCACCATTTCGTCATATCTTCCATCTCTACATTCTACATAGCACCATCTCACTCTCTCTCTCACACACAATACCGATTTTAATAGAAATAAAATGTAATTATAATTTGTAATAAATCTTTTACTTTGTTATTTTATAATTCATAAAATATTTTGATTACGGTACCTCCGAAAATTATAAAAAATACCCGCCTTAATTTTTGAGATAATCTAGTGCAAACATAAGAATTAGTTAATTTTGATTTTTTCCATCATTCTTTTGCCCGTATGTATGGCCTATATTTTAAAAAATTATTAAGAATAGACCGGCCACGGGACAACATTTTTTTTATTTGAAAATATTCAAAAGTGTCTTCATTTTACCGTAATGTGCCTAAATCAAAACATCTGTTTGTAAATGTTTTTATTTACCCCAATTTTAAGAAATGAGAACCTCGTTTGATGCTCTTTTTTCGATAAAACAACTTTGGCTGTTCGCTTGTCATTTTCACAAAATAAAAACACGTGAGAAGAAATGGAAAACCGAATACACTTTTATACTACAAAACGTAATATAAAATGAATGCTGCGAAATACCTACAAGACAGTGTATAAATTTGGCGGGAGACAAAAATATTTTTCAATTGTCCATGGAGCCACCGACTTCATTATAGTTCAGCTTTCTACCGCTAGGTCTACTCGTAGCGCCACTTCCTTATATTTCATGAAAATACTTACCGAATTTGTTTTAATTACGAATATATTTTATATTAAACGATAAATATTTACAATACTTACCTGAGAAATATAGAAATGTGTACAGTACGTAACACTAAATAAATTTTAGAAATAGCACTTGAGAAAAAAAATAAAATTCAACATTTTATTTTTTTTAAGTATGTTCCGCACATTCAATTTTCGATTTTTTTTTATATGTTATGTATAACAATATTCTTCAAAACATATTAAAGTATGAAAAAATTGTAGGTTTAGTATAGAAGATAAACATTAAAATGTATGAAAAAAGTAGGTTTTTTGGATTTTTAAAATTGTTCTCGACAATCATTTTTTTTAATTTTCACATATTTTATTCCTTATATTGTTATAAATATTTTATGCAAGTTTAATCAAAATTGTAGGTTTTGAACTGGAGATATAATAAATACAAATATTATTGTAACTATTTTATTTTGATGACAAATTGTCTCCTTTTTATTCGTGTATACAAAGAAATCATATTACATCATACAATTTTAAGTAAAAAATGAAAAACCTTTTTGGTAATTTTGAATTTCGCGGGCTGGGGTACCATTTCACCTTAACTACTTGTCGCGAAAAATCGCCTCTTGTTGTGAACGAACCGTACTAGCGCCAAATTTAAATACCTGTCATCAAAGCTGTTATCTGTAAAGTGTAAATAAAACTTTTTTAGAATTAAAAATAGTTTCTTATAAAGCTAATTTTGTAACAATATTTTGCAATTTAAACAATTAATAAAATGAATAAAGCATATGAAAAATATTGGACTTGGAAAATAAAAGAAGTAGGTATGCAAAATTTGAATAGTAGATTATCATTTAATAAAATATATTTGCACTTTTTTGAAGACAGAGTGATGTTACATTTATAATTTCTCGATAACTATCGGTAATTCCACATA
Organism: Ophonus ardosiacus; assembly: GCA_943142095.1. NCBI lineage: Eukaryota > Metazoa > Arthropoda > Insecta > Coleoptera > Carabidae > Ophonus > Ophonus ardosiacus. Next base: position 480,708 of record OW964829.1, on the reverse strand, counting down.
ATATAATGTGATTCGCATTCAGAACTTCTTCGCCTGTTTACAAGATTAATATTTTAAATAAAGTAGTAAATGAACATTATATACAATCATACCTTCAATCAACAATAATCCTAGAATGATGAGTAGCATTTAGAAAGTTAAATATCTGAACAATACTTAGATTCATTTTGAAGAAACACAAGCAAAATTGTATCATATGACAGTGACAGATTGTATACCTACCGTCATGCATCTGCCATATTGAAAGTGTTTGCAGCGCCTCTATCGGTCATTTCAGTGGAGAATAGGGTAGTTGCGCATTTTCCAATTTATTTATTTTTTTCTGAAAGAATTGTTCACGTTATTCACTTTAATACATATTTTATGTCTGGCAATAGGGGTTTCCAAGGCTACAGCTTTTTAAGAAAGACTTATTGGATATCAGTGTTCATCATGTATAAGTAATATTAAGGGCCAGTTGTACAATCTCCGGTTAGAATTTTAACTGTCGGTTAAATAAACAAAATTGAAACGAAATGAGCTGTCAAATGACAAATTGATCATTGCTGTCAATAATCCGACTCAATATTGTTTATGTAACTTCCAGTTAAAATTTTAACCGGAGATTGTACAACTGGCCCTAAGATGAGAATATAATTCATTAGTCACGTGACATGTTTACCGCCAATCAAGATTCAGAATTTCCCTAGTTACATGTCTATCACAGCGATGATAAAAAACAAAGAAATTATCACCTTATTTACATTCGTTACTAAGTGATTTGTTTTCTTTATTTACAACATTGACAGTTAATTTTAACAAAAATTCATTATATTCTCTCATTAAATATAAGCTCGTGACATGATTAATAATCGAAGATATTGCTCGTGAAACCGAAGCAGCACATTTCACTCGTCCTTCGGACTCGTGAAATCTGCAACTCGGTTTCACTCGAAAATATCATCGATGATAATCATATCACTTGTTATATTACGTATGAATATAATCGTTAATTTGCTAATTTTTATTACTCTAAAATCAAAATTAAAATTTAATGCATTTAAATTGAGTGCATACAATTTAGTATCGGCCATCTATGTGACGTCACGGCACTCTGAAAATTCTGATTGGCTAATGGCTTTTCGAGCGCGCAGGTCATGTTCGCGCTGTGACCTGACGTGACATTCAAGCCAGAACATTTGTTATTTTGATGAAATTTAAGGTTACAAGAAATTTTTACCGAATTTCCTGTTAGTTTCTTTGAAGAATCTTTTGAAAAAAACAAGTGAAGTAAATAACCAATAATGCTGTTTATATTAAAACTGTTCATTTACTTTAGAATATGGATCCTGAATTTGTGAAAGCAGACAGTCGAAATTTGCCGTATTTTGATAGTCATGTTGCATTTGTATTACAAAGACAATCCTAGTTTTGTTAGTGCAGAAATAAGAAATGTGAAAGCCCAGAGGTATGTAATGTTTTGTACGCAGATTTATGGAATATTTATTTAATACAACATTTGTAGAGCAACTAAAGAAGAGTATGGAGACGAAGCTGTTATTGTAGAAGTTGAATTCGACAAAGACTTCTATCAACAGTTGATGGAGGAGGCAACAACATTTTGGAAAATTGCAGTATTCCCCAAATTTATGAAGCCAATAAATAGTTTCATAGTTGTTTGTTATTTTTTTGTCTTAAATAAAACATCATTTTACCAATAGTTTAATTTATTATTAATTAGAAAGTTAAATATGTGCTAATTTTATAATTTTAATGATAACAGGATAGGACAAGAATAAGGAACAGCGTTTTTACTTTCTGGCTGTAAATCAAATACACAAATAATTAAATTAGTAAATTAATTAACATGTTTAGATTTAATACCATTATAATACGGAATATTTATTTTTAGTCATTATAACTTGCACGTTTTTCATTTTTTGGAAGCGTTACATATATTTTCTTTGGATTATTTGCTGAGGAATTATAGCAGCCCGGTACGAAACAGTATTTCACCACCACAAAAATGCTCATTATTAGAGCTATAGTAACCAGAATAGCAAATAAAAGAAATCATCCATCTCTTAAAATAGAAAAATAATATTTAATTATCTCCAAAATTACTGTAAGTACTCAAGTTTTACCTGATTTGCATGTACAATCACAATTTCTTTAAAAATATCTTCGATAAATATTACAAAATAAGTTGAGGAACAGAATTCAACAAGTGATTACTTTCTTGGGTTATGTACCATTTGTTTACATGTTCATGTGCGAAACGACATATCCACTGTATTTGTTATATATCCGTCTCACTCAGCTTTAGAAACGTATGTTCTTGCGGTGTCGATGACGTCACACGCACCGATGATTTTTTTCGATCCTCATTTATAGAAACTTTAATAATTTTTTTCTGGCTTATTAGACGCTTTTCGGCGAAAATAAAAAACACGGGTCTAATATTTTTATATAGAGATTAACATATTAAAAAATGAAAAAAACTTGGAAACCCCCTATTATATATATTTCAAAATATAATTTTTTTAAAAAAATTCTTATTTCAAATTTTCCCGTGGTGACGTGTTTTATTAATACCAATCACAGTCTTTCCTGCCCTAGCGGTACACTCTCGGTTGTACACTCTGTACATAATACTACCATTTTTATTTGAAACGATTTATATGTTTGAGAGAAGCACTGTTTCAAAAGAAATTATTCATTTTCACACAAATTCATTACTTTCATTACCTTGTTTTAAATCTGCTGATATAGAAAAGAAAAATAAAATATGATTTTAACCAACGACCAAAAATACAAATAGACAAAACATGCTCTATACTTCTCTATTGTTTGTTATGTTCTCGGCTGGACAGAAAGAGACAACTAGAGATAGCGATATATAAAGACTACTCCAAAGTCTGTCGATAGATGTCACTACGTTCCTTATAATATATTTGTGACATTTTGCTACTTTGTTTGGAAGTTGTGAAGTTGTTTTGTCTTGTATATTTAAAGTTTTCCAGTCTTATTCTTTATAAATGTACCTTTTTAAAGTAAGTATTGAGATAAGATGTGCTTAATTCTAAAAACTCATAACGTTGTTATTAATTTTGTATTTTTAGGGCAACGTTATTGATATTTATTATTTGTCTTGTTTATATTTAAAATAATTTGTAGAATATTATCATAAAAATAACTAATGAGTTTAATATTATTTTTTTGCATTTTTCAGACCCAGACAACATATTTTCGTAAATTAGAATGGTACGAACGTGTTGTGCTTATCGCTGTAATTTATAGTTTATAAAAGGAGGACAAGTGTCTTTTAAAACTAGAACTTTAAAACATGATGCCGTACCAACAATTTTTTATTCAACTCCACCCCCTAAATAATCATGGTATTCAATTGCTAAATTTAATTTTAGATATTTATTTCAAAATTAGGATTCATCGTGAAACCAAAATTAATTTAGAAAAAAGTACAAGTAGAATAAGAAGTATGTACACAAAAACAATATTATTTAAAAATCAATAGAATAAAATAAATAATTACCTATATAAAATTATTTTTATCCTTTCCTTATACTAATATCAATATGCTTCATGCATTTTATAATTTGTTTTCGTTAATTGTAATTCAAATGTTTCAAATATAGTACATGTTTACAGAACAAGCAGTGACATTTAGCGGTTACTTCAGAAGGCGACTTTGTATATCTCTATCCTTAGCTGTCTCTTTCTGTCCAGCCGAAAACAAAACAAATGCTATGAAGTTCTGTCTATTTGTATTTTTGGTCGTTGATTTTAACACGTAAAACATATGTTATGTCACTAAAAATGACATGTACATTCACTGGAGTGTGCAGCCACCTGATGGGAAAATTATGAAGTTGTCTATATAAGAATAAAATATCTTAAAAATATCTGGTATTCAAGTAAATAATTATAAAATATACGTACTATTAAATAATACGGGTAGGTATACAAATTCCTAATGCACATACATCGCCCTGTACATACCTTGCCTTGTACATTTTCATAACGTACAAATATTGTCTTGTACATTTCTTGTCTTATACAAATTCCTAATGCACATACATCGCCCTGTACATACCTTGCCTCGTACATTTTCATAAAGTACAAATATTGTCCACGAAGTTGACGCGAGTCGTACTTCGCGCGCTCACAGTTTAAAAGGTACACTCCGGAGTGTAAATGGTATATGAAAATATTTATTAAATCAAAGTAGGTGCTAGTAAAAAATTGTGGAAGTTACATAATTTTAAAATTATTATAGTTTTATATATATACAGCGTCATATAATAAATATGACTTATTTATAATATTTGATTTCAATGGCTCGTAGTATAATCACGGTTTTAACTAAAACTCTGTTTTTAGAAATGTCAAATTCAAATTTAAATATTTAATTTCACCCGTATGTCTAAAGAACGTTTTTTTTTAAAATATTTGTTTGAATACAAACTATGTTCTGCTTTAAAATCATATGTTGATAAATTTGATATTATTTACTATTGTTATTAAATAATGAAATTTGACATTTCTTAAAACAGCGTTTTGGTTAAAACCATGATCATACTACCAGCCAATGTGCATAACAATTTGTAAATATCAATTTGTGTTTATATGATTGCAAGACAGTGACATTCAGGATCCAGGGAAAATGTATGAAAAGTATTTTAACTATCATTTTCTAGACAAGATGGTTTTTCTATTTATATGAAGAAAATATTCCACAATGTGGAAGGTAGAAGACAAATAAAACTCATTGTACAATTAACTTTATTTTATACTATACATTGACAGTATTATTTGTAGATACAATAAAGCTAAATGAAAAATGATACTCAAAATTTCCAAAATACCTAAACACGTATTGCGCAAAACGCCCCTTTTAATTTTAGACAAAAATGTTTCAAATAAATGTTGTAGAGAATTAAATTCTCGACCTAAATCAGTAATCAGATTTTATTTTACATATTTAATAAAACTAAATAAATGGGACCGTTAAGGCGAGGTGGCCCAATTAAACGACCGTCGATAATACCAGCCCATATGTTGATGCCGAATTTGGGTTGGAATCTAGAGCGGCAAATGCCGTGAGGGTTTTCTTCATCCCAAATATGGCTGTTGCGGGAGTTGAAAATACCTTCTCTAGGGAAGGAAGATTCATACGTAAAAAGAATAAATCGTAGAAATTCTGTCACTAACTGACAACTTTGTATGACCAGCGAGCAAAGTTAATACGTGGCGGATAATCGACTGGACTGAATGCTTGGACTCTCTGCAGATGTTAGGGATGAAGCTGTTCGTGTAGTACTTACTACACCCTTACTTAATTAACACCCAAACTTTTTGCTGCTCATTTGTATTTCCCGGACGAGCGTTTAGTTCGTTTGTCAGACGTCTATTGGTTAGCCACAAAAAGAATCACTTTAGCTCCTTGTAAAATAATATACTATTAAGAATATGTAAGCATGTTTAATAAACAAGAAAATATTAAATGTACGATAGGTTTGTTCTTACATAGGTATATTTATGGATATAAACAATGTATATATTAACATATTTAATTAAAATTTAAACTTACATTATCGTAACTTTACTGAAAAATTTTTCTTATTAAATAAATTATACTAGTACAATGAAAAGCTTAAGCAGCCTTAAAGTATGAAGACATGTTTTATTTTTCTACGTTTAAAATAGTATGTGCCAGCCTCATTAGATAATTGTAGTTTCAAGTAAAAACTTAGCCCATAGTCACGAGCATTTTTCATAATTCCTTGCTATTTGTCGTGGTTTGCATTCTGAGTAAATATTTCATTTTGTTTTTCTATATAGCATATATGGCACTTAAGCCTTTTGTAATGTACTCTTCAATTACATAGTTAAATAATGTCATATGAAATAAATTATTTTGAAAAATGTATAATATTTTTTTATTGCCGCTTAAAAACCGAATTAGTGATTTATCTTTAGTATACATAATGAATACATACTTATAATAGCTTTCAACAAGTGAAATGATATTTTTTTTTTATTCTACAGAACGCAAATGATTTTTGTATTTAATGTCCCAATTAAGCAATTATTCCAAATAATTCATAATTGCAACTAGTGCGAGAGCCCAGAACAGTATGTAGAAGATTAAATTGATGTGAAAATTCGCTTGCGCAACTATTTTAAGACCTACCAAGTTGCTAAATTTTAAAAATTTGGTATTCCTTTCAATATAAAAAGATGTTTTATTAGTAAAACTGTACTACGGGCCGGTATTATAAACGTCCAGTTAAATTTAGTTCAATAGTAAATTTTTTACATGAAAAAATGCAAGACGAATTTTCGACAGCAATGTTTTAAATATGAACATGGATATTGATTCGAATTTGTTCATTATTAAATTTATGTAATATTTGCATTCAAAAGTCCATCCTGCATTTTTTTGTATTTAATGCCCCTATTAAGCAATTATTCTAAATAATTCCGCTTATATAAATTACATACAGGGTGGTGACCGGCACAGCCGTATGTGTAGGTCTTTAAGACGTAAAATCATAATTTTGTTATTTACTGCTTCCCTAACAATTCTAGAAAAAAAAAAAACATCCAATAAAAGTTGTACAGCATAAAATTCTACATTCTTATCAATAAGCAAAATTAATTTTGCACGCTTTGTAACGGCTGAAAATGTCGAGTCACCACAAAAATAGTGATACCCATGGAATTTAACAAATATGTAACGATTTTTCTGTGTATCAAGTTGTATTAATTTATTTTTATTTATCGTCAAGTGAATAATAATTATTTATTTTATCACAAATTATAAATAATACCTATTATAGCCCACGATTTACATTCGTATGCTAAACTTTCCGTTTATAGAGAGAATATTTCTACTTGTTTGTACCATTAATAACCATTATATTTATTTTTGTAGTAAAGTAATTGTACATATATAAAGTTCTTAATTTTCTAATATTAACATTTTAGGCCTTTGGTAATCCAGTATAACCTTGTTTCTCATTAATCTGGCTTCGTGAGTTTTGGAAATTCTGTAAGGTTGATAATCTAGCCCGTTCCTTTCGGAGTATTTTTCTTCCCCGTATTCCTTTAGACTTTCTTCTTTCCCATTTTGTACGTTTCAGATTCTTTCTGCTGATGAATTGGTTAGAGTCAAAGTTCTTTAAAAACTATATTGTCTTTTCATGTACCTCCTTGCAATATTTTTATTAGACTTAAGATTGTTTTTTTGGTTTTTCCTTACGTTATTACAGAAACTTCGTAAATTATATTAATTGGCATTTTCTTAATACGTGTTTAGGTATGTATCATTTTTCATTTAGCTTTATTGTATCTACAAATAATAGTTAAAATACTTTTCGTACATTTTCCCTGGATCCTGAATGTCACTGTTCTGCAATCATATAAACACACATGTTCAGAAACTTTATTGAATATAAAGACTAATAAATTTATATCTAGGTACATATATTATTAATTCTATAATCATTTGTATACTAATGTACCTTATTTATAATAAAAATGTATAATTGATATTTACAAATTGTTATGCACATTGAAATCAAATATTATAAATAATTCATATTTATTCCCGGTCGATTTTGTCGTCTACAAAACCTGAAAGTAGGCTTCCGGTTTCATGAAAGAGTTTTTTTGTGAACGAACCGTACTAGCGCCAAATTTAAATAGCTGTCATCAAAGCTGTTATCTATAAAGTGTATATAAAACTTTTTTATAATTAAAAATTTTTTCTTATAAAGCTATTTTTATAACAATATTTTGCAATATAATCAATTAATAAAATGAATAATGCATATGAAAAATAATGGACATGTAAAATAAAAGAAGTAGATATGCAAAATTTGAAAAGTAGATTATCAGTTAATAAAATATATTTGTCACATACGTATAAATAATATAAAGAGTGTTAATGAATACGTGTTACAAATTTATAAGGTATGTAGGGGATGCAAAAATAAAATAAACAAGATTAGTAACTGTAGTGAGAGATCGTAACAGCCAACGAAAATTAAGAAAGATAATTACCATTTTATAAGTTTATTAGTAAAAGTTAGTCTATTTTGCCCGTACATACCCTATAAATTTGTAACACGTATTCATTAAAAGCTTTTGTACATATTTGCAAAAATTCCTTATAAGCTGGCATTAAAAGTTGTCAAAGCCCCACAAACTTTAAGGATGAATGATGCATGGGGTATTAAAAAAAAGCATCATATTAATATCTGAAAAGTTTTAATTCCTCCTATGGCCCTTTCTACTTGTATTTTCAGCTTCGTAATATTTCTTGTTTTCTGAATTTGTTCCACCATAAACTATGGTATCATTAAAAATTAACGCCTGGTGGTAAAAGTTCGGCTACTAAAAAACCTTTCTCTGCCAGAATTATATCACCGGCGAGACAGTGACTCGCAACTTTTCCAAATTTGGCTAATTCGTTTCTTAATACTTCAACATATTCCTCATAAACAGCGCGATCAGTGAATCTATGTGGTGTTGAAGGATATAGATGTTCAACTGTTTGCACTGTAGTATCAGTTGTTTTCTTCTTCGACCAGGAACAAGCCGTATCCGTTAAGGAATGTTGTAGTATGCATGAATAGCTAACGCAGCCATATAATGGCAACGAAGGGCATGATGCACACGAAACACTTTCAATGGATATTTCTTCATTAAAACAAATCTGTAAAATTTAATATATTACAAAAACGATAAAATTTGTGTTTCAAACATGAACTTACCCAACATTATAATATTTCTCTTTAAAATTAGTATGCACTTTTTCTTTTATATATAGTAATTAATATTAAGGTCTGCGTCATAAACCATTTCATGGACAATGGACATCACAGACCAAATGAACATGGTTTGTTGATTCGATTGCATTTTCACCACGAACAATAAATCTCTCTTCATCCACAAAAAAACTTATTATTGCAGAAAAACGAATCACTTGTTCTTGTTTCTTGTGTCACTGTAATTTGCAAAAGGTCAAAATCGTACCAGATGAGATAACAAGCGCGACTAAAACACTACGAACCGAATTGAAAGTAAAAACGGACAGAATAAGTGATCAGGTACAGAATACCAATCCTTTGAACAGTAGCCTAGGTCTAGAACTATAGAATCAGAGGAAAATCTTTTCGTTCTCGCTGAAGAATGACAGAGCCACAAATAACATTATTTCTTGGAATTTATTAAAATTTACTTCAATATAAGGTTTCTTAAAACAAATTACGCATTTATTTTTATTTATTTTTTACTTTACTTTAAATACATAAAACAGGAATATGTAACAAAATCACACCATTAAATTTTCTAGTTTTTCGAAAACAAAAATGCATAATTGATATTTACACATTGAAATCATATATTATAAATAATTCATATTTATTATATGACGCTGTATATATATAAAACTATAATATTTTTAAAATTATGTAACTTCCACAATTTTTTGCTGGCACAATCTATTAGTACCCGCAATAACTATCTACCTACTTTGATTTAATAAATATTTTCATATACTATTTACACTCCGGAGTGTACCTTTTAAATTGTGAGCGCGCGAAGTACGACTCGCGTCAACTTCGTGGACAATATTTGTACTTTATGAAAATGAACGAGGCAAGATATGCACAGGGCGATGTATGTGCATTAGGAATTTGTATAAGACAAGAAATGTACAAGACAATATTTGTACGTTATGAAAATGTACAAGGCAAGGTAGGTACAGAGCGATCTATGTACATTATGAAACAATGTGTGTTCCCAATAATACTTTTGTATCTGTTATTTTTCTTTTAGAATTATACTGTAAATATTTGTATGATACAATTAAATATAATTCAACATCTTCGCTTTGTCGTGGTATTCTAACAAGCTTGTATGAGTCATACAGACTTGATCGAACTATATAATTATTAAAAGTCTACGTCACAAGAATAGGGCTGTTGCAAGAATTTTTATATGACTTCTAAGTATTAAATTTGAAAAGATATTGTTCTTTAAAGAGCCTCAAATTTGAAAATATCACGAATTATCCTTTAGATATTTTACAATTAATTTTTGAAATTTGGATAAAATTTTGAATAAGTCACATGATCTGAAACAGAATGTGACGTCAGAGTACATACATCTTCAGCGGTTCTAAGGTGTCAAGTGTATTGTCAAAGTTGTCAAATAAGTGTCAACTAAGAATCACGACCAGAACTTTAAAGTAAAATATATTATCAATTTATATAATAAATTGTTTTTATATTTTATTTTACCTCAACTCTTTAACATCCCTTATTTCGGTAGCAGTAAAACAATCGTTCTAATATAAATTCAGCCATCATCCAGCTATCGACCTTCGGTTAATTGTCCGATTTAGCTTGAGTATAATTTGAATTAGCCATTATTACTTTATTATTCATTTACAATGAGCAATGTCAGCGTCAAATGTCAAATTAAAAGATTTTGTTATTAACATGTGACAAACTTTAGCCTACGTTTATTTACATAAATAATATGAATAAACGTAGGTGATGGAAAAACTATTTTCCTATTGGATATTAATGATGTAATATATGTGCTTCTACGTCACAGGAGTGGGGGGTAGTTTTTCAGGACGCCAATCTTTTTATTTAATTATTTCCACAAATAACAACAAATTATTAAAATAAAAATTATTACTAAGAAAATCATTTCATAAACTTTCATTTAAAATAGTTTTTGAAAAATGTGAAACAGGCTCATTCCACCGCGAACTTTATTTATGGAAATTATGAATGAAAAGTTTTATATTTTCTAATAATTTTTACATTAATATGTTTAGAATTAGTTTATATTTCATAATTAATAGGAAAAAATAACATTTATTTTTTTCGCAACTACCCTATTGTCTTTATTTAACACGTTGGCTCCGGAAGTTAAAAATGCTGTCTTGATTTCGATGCGGTATTGGTCCCCGGAGACCAAAAGCAAACTTTCTGTATATGCGGGACTGGGCTCCGGCGACCAGTGCTGTTTGGAACACAAATTACCAGTTTTTGGCTACTAGTTGTATTAAAACTTAGTATGTCAGTACAAAAAACTGTTACTTGTCCATGTATGTAGCTATGTCTGTGCCAGGAATGGTCTCCAAAAACCAGAACCGCACCAAATAAATAATAAAAAAAAAAATTGACAAATTTTCTATATTTATGATAATACTGAATTAATTTTAATTTCGAAATAACATAATTGAATAGAAATGTTTGAAAAACAATTAATTAGGTCGACAGGTTTAATTTTAGATGAATTATTCACATTTTCTCCTTCTTTATTTATATTAATACTTTGTTGTTTCTGATTATTACTAATTAAAGATAATATTTGTTTTCTTTGACTACCCATAGTATGTGTGTCTCGGTCACTATTCCATTTAAAATTAACACAATACTACTTGTCTTGTGCATTCAAACTTACATTGGTCGCCGGAGACCAATGCCGCAATGAAGTAAAAATTATTACTTCGGTGCGGTACTGATCTCCGGAGACCAATAACGAATTATTTGAAATTTGTAAAATATAAGACAAGAACTTTTAGTAGCTGCATTTAAAATATTTCTAGGACCCTTAGTTAATAGTATATTATGATACAAGTGTATAAGCTAGCCTTTAAAACACGCAGGACAAGTTTAAAGCCACGACGCGTAGCGGAGTGTCTGAAAATTATTGCAAAACATACGGTTTTAATTTTTGATCTAGTGAGTTTGAGCATTCCAAAGAGACAGTTAGCAATGAGCCTGTTTCACATTTTTCAAAAACTATTTTAAATGAAAGTTTACGGAATGATTTTCTTACTAATAATTTTTATTTTAATAATTTGTTGTTATTTGTGGAAATAATTAAATAAAAAGATTGGCGTCCTGAAAAACTACCCCCCCCCCCCCCCACTCCTGTGACGTAGAAGCACATACATTACATCATTAATAGCCAATAGGAAAATAGTTTTTCCATCACACCTACGTTTATTCATATTATTTATATAAATAAACGTAGGCTGACATTGCTCATTGTAATTGAATAATAAAGTAATAATGGCTAATTCAAATTACACTCAAGCTAAATCGGACAATGAACCGAAGGTCGATAGCTGGATGATGGCTGAATTTGTATCAGAACGATTGTTTTATTGCTACCGAAATAAGGGGTGTTAAAGAGTTGAGGTAAAATAAAATATAAAAACTGAATTTATTATATAAATTGATAATATATTTTACTTTAAAGTTCTGGTCGTGATTCTTATTTGACACTTGTTTGACAACTTTGACAATACACTTGACACCTTAGAACCGTTGAAGATGTATGTACTCTGACGTCACATTCAGTTTGAGATCACGTGACTTATTCAAAATTTTATCCAAATTTCAAAAATTAATTGTAAAATATCTAAAGGATATTTCGTGATATTTTCAAATTTGAGGCTCTTTAAAGAACAATATCTTTTAAAATTTAATACTTAGAAGTCATATAAAAATTCTTGCAACAGCCCTATTGTTGGTATTGTTTACGTTAAGTCAACAAGTCAATATATATTTTTTTTTCATTGTTTTAGTTGTTATTCATATTTATTGTCATTTTTTGTTACCTAGGTAACTCAAAAATTTAGCGTGTTTTAATGGTCGATTTACGCACGCTTTTGCGTGTATACTAAAAATTTGTTTAGACGTTGTATAAATTTCTTTAATATTAGTTACAAATTTTTGTGAATGCCCAAATCTTGTCCAGAATTATAACAAAAAGTCTTTCATGTCTTTTTCTTCTTTGGGCATTCACAAAAATGTGTAACTAATATTAAAGAAATTTATACGTCTAAACAAATTTTTTGTAACTGGTAAGACGAAATTTATTATTTTATAATGTTGTACACTACTTGTATAAACTATTTGTAGGTGAAGATGGACAAATAAATGTCCGAAACGTCATATATTTCTTAAATAAAAATAATTATGACTGCTAGTCGTAACGTAATCATTGGAACCTACGGCCTGTTTTTTTTTTCCTTCATTGAAACTTTTACAACGTTCCCTAATCATCCATTTCTAAATAATTACAGTAGTTACTTTTATATACGACGACAAAAATTAATGATCATTAAGGCACTAAGGGTTAGATATAGTATGCGCACCTGAAGTTGAGACTGATGACAGATGTCAAAATTGCTTCTATTAACAAACAAAAAAATATTGAATGTAGTAAGCACGTTCCACTTATTGTATTGTATTTGTACAGTACAAAACAATAAGTAGCACTTGCTTACTACAGTCAATATTTTCTGGCTTATTAATAGACGCAATTTTGACATCTCAGTATCACCTAAAGGTACACATACTATAGCTAACCGTTAATGATAATTAATTTTTGTCGTCTGTCTGGGCTAATAAAGTTGGCAACTTGTGTTTTGTGGAAAACGAATAACTTTCAGGCTTTATAAAGTATGGAAAAAGTGCACTTTTCTGTAGTGGTCGTAGAAAAAAATTATTTCACTAATAATTAATTTTTAAAAGTACCAAACCTTTTATCAACGAATTCTTTTCTTCGTCTATTCATTCAGTTTCATCCAAAACCTTATTTTCTGTGCATATTACCTCGTCGAAACCCAAACTAGTGTTAGTTTCAGAGCTGGCGTCTACTGCGTTGAAATCATTACCGGTACTTGAATACCAGCAATCTGCATTTGAAGCTGGATTTTCAAGTAACCATTGAGAGTGCAGAGATAGTCACAGTTTAGTAATTCTGAATTTTGAGAAGTCAGAACGGAATTATCATAACAAGAGTTACTGAAAATAAACACTTAATTTATCATCTGGATATGTACACAAAACTTTTGAGATGAAAACTTGCAATTATTGTAAATAACTAAGACCCTATCTTACAATCTCTGGTTAAAATTTTAACTTGCCAGTTAAATAAAGAATATTAAACCGGATTATTGACAGTAATTATATATTTGTCATTTGACAGTTCATTTCGTTTCGGTTTTATTTAACTGGTAGTTAAAATTTTAACTAGAGATGGTAAGACAGGCCCTTAATAATAATAACAAAATAAAAAATTCTCACATTCCCGATTCATTTTTAGACAGCAAATTATCGAGAGAGAAGTCACCTAAAACCACAACGTCAATTGTCAATTTCATACTAGTCCGCCGTTTTCACAAGTTCTGACGTTTCATACCAACATAAACAAATAATATGAAATTCTTATTTTTGCTTTTAAAAACTAAATAAATAAATACAACTTGAGCACCTTTTAGAGAGTAACAATCAATAATTATACAAACAAATGAATGACAATTACAAGAGAGAAAAAATAATTGTTGGTAGCGAAATCAATACTGCCAATCTTTTCAAACAAACGGTAAATTTAGATTCCACTGACAATTTTACGTTTTAAGAAACGACGACTGATAATTTTCTAATTGACTATAAATAGAAAAATTAACGGTATTTATTGAACAATTTTGTATAAATAATATTTTAATGTTAATGTTTCTTGTTTTAGTGCAAAATGTATCGACAACGAACAGATCGCACTCGAAAAAGAAAAATTCAAGAATTGAAAATTCAAGATTTAAAGGAAATAGATGAAATCTGGAAGAAAATACTACAAGTTCTAAATTATGATGAAGACATTACAATTGAGTATCTAAATAAGTCAATAATTCGTATAAATTGTCTTAAGCGAACAACAAATAAACAAAATGAAATTCAAAAATGCGACAAACTAATAAGATATTTGGAAAAATTACGTCCTGTAATATTTAATGATCTTAAGACAGAAAAAATAATTAGCTCAGAATCTGAATTACAAAATACAGATATTTCACAAAATTCTCAATCATTTTACATTTCGAAAGATTTTGTAAATAGTTTCGAAAATATTTCGTTGAATAAGGAAACAACGGGCAAACAATTTAAATTAAATGACAATTATGAAAATTTAACGACTACTAAAATTAATCGAAATATGGAAACTAATTTAATCAATACTGAAGATTCATTAATGACGGAATCAGAAATTGTAGAGATTGATAGTTCCCAGGAAACATATTGTAGTGCAGTAGAGACAGAATTATTAAAATCAAAAAATGAAACGACAATTGAAAATAATATGAATTCGGAAGTAATTGATCAGAAGTTGAAAGAAGTACAAAAAGAAAAAAATATAAATTCGAACAATGTTAATAAAATTACTGATAATTTGGTGTTATTACAAATAACAAATAAGGAGGTCAATACTGAAAGAACTGAACAAAAACAGAACAGTGAAGAAATTTATGATACGAGTATATTAGAAAGTTTATTTGATTCTGATAAAATTAAAAAAAAAATCGGCAATTCAATTTTAAATGGTACAAAATATAAGACATCAAATGAAAAACCAAAATTTTTAGATTCTAGCGGAAAAAAATGTTTAGAATTAGCTAATGAAGAAACAAAAGTGAATACCGGAGCTGTTAAAAAAGACAATAAATATTCGTTGAAAAAAATACCAAATAACAATAAAAAAGGAACAACTGATAGAAATATATTATATTGTGTTTTATTAAACAAACACGAATTAGCCGATAAGTGTGCAAGTAATAACAAAAAAAAATCAGAAACTGGAAAAACAATAGCCAGCATTGAAACAGTTAAAAAGATTAATAAAGATGATAAAATTATTCCAAAGCTAACTAGTTTATCAAATATAGAAACAAATTCGGAAATAAAAAATATTAGTGCTACTTCTTCAATAAATACTAGGATTAAACAAAATTCACATTCAGAAATAAAAATAATTGTAGAATCTAAGAAAAAAATATCGAATGTTACAAATATGAAAAATGAACCAAACCTATGTACACCCACCAAATACCTTAAATCTAATCAAAATAAAAAAGAAAAAAATATGCGTTCACAACAATTTAATTTTAGTCCAGATGAATCATCTTCATATTCAGAACAGTTTTTATATCATTCAAAATGTAATAAAACAATGGATATTTCATCTGATATTGATTTGTCTGAAATAATTCCTGTAAACACCAATCATTCCTATGAAATGACTGGTGAATACTCGGATATGTCTGAAAAAATTGCTGAATATGAATTAGAAAAAAACAAAGAAAATGTGAAAGACAACAAATTAAATATTAAACCAGCCTGTAAACTTGATTCTTTGCAAGAAACTGAAAATTCCTGTTCAACAGAAAACTATTTTGCTGATATTTCATGTCAGAATAGTGAATCTACCCTGAATACAGATTCTGAAAACTCCGCAATATTTGAAAATGCGAAAGAAATAAATATCAATAAAAATGAAACCAGTAAATTTCGTTATAATACCCAATTGTCACTTCTAGATAACATAGACAATTATAAAACTGTCATTGTGAAAGAAGTTAAATATGCTCAAAAAAATTTTAATCAACAAAACAAAAACAAAACAGCTCTATTTGAAAACCCAACAAATGAATTTAGCAAAAGCGGAGATAAGTCGACCTTGCTTAAAAGTATCAAAGATAAAGATACACAACGTAAATCAAATAAAGATCAAGATATTCAAAAATTCTTAGACCAAAATAACTTTGGAGCTGTGAAAGAAAGTGACGAAATTGAAAGAATTAGTTCAACAATGTGTTCAATGGATATAAAAGATATTTTGTATAATTATCGCACAAAAATTTCTAAAAGGTTGTAAATCCTACATATGAAGAATAATTAATAGTATTTATAGCGATTTTTAACATAAAAACTAATTATTTGAGAATAGTTAGGTACTTATGTAAGACATATTACATATAAATGTTTATTCTTTGTTCAAATTTGAATAAAAATTTATAATATTTATAGAGGTAGTTACAGAAAAATATATTATTTAAGAATAATTACTTATCTAAGACATTGTAAATAATTGTAAAAATAAATATACTCATTGTTCAAATTGTATGTCAATTAATTATTTAATAAAAAAATAAATATTATAATCCAGGAAAGTATAAAATATAATACTCGTAAAGCCTGTAGACGTTCAATAATATTGCACAATATTTTTTATTGTACAGTATTATTAATAATAGTTTAACATTTTGCCAGTTTTAAAGCTGAAAGCGTTGATAACAGAAAAATGTTAATTATAAAAAAAGCTTGGATAGCAAATAATTAACTGTATTATTATTGCACAGCTCATTTTATTGGACCGTACATGCAGGGATAGGATCATTATTTTCGCACAATAATATTGAGTGTATAGAGCCGCTTGTAATTCAAAATACGAAAGTATATTTATTGAAAATAATATATATATATATATACAGGCTGTTCATTTTAAATGGGCCACCATTGTTATAAGAGCTACAAAAACGGTTTAATTGGGTAAACAATTAAAAACATTAAAAATTTGCTTCATCCGTCCAAATAACACATTTTAAAATATCAATTCCTTCATTAATGATTAAATGGCAAAATTCAAGTCTGCGGTCATAATCACCAGGTTGCAAGTGTTGAACTTTATGGAATTTGTATGGCTTATACTTGTGTCGTTTTAAAATTTTATGCACCGTCCCTACACTTAATCTGCATTCATCAGAGGCCATTCGTACAGAAGCTCTTGGATTGGCTTCAAAATATGACAAAACATTTATTTCATTGTTTTCATCCACCGGTCTTCTGGGTTTATGTATAAATGTAGTAGTATTACCACGTAATATTAGGTCAAGTTTTCGGAAATATTTCCGCGACGGTACTACTCTTTCAGGATATAGTTCCCTATACATATTAACTGCAGCTCGCGAATTTTTTTTTGATAAAATGTATGTTTCAAACATCTCAACTTTTTCAATGTGAGTAAAATTATACATTTTTAAAATTAAATTAAATGATTTTGAACTTCACTTGACAGTTATGATCACTTAACAAAACAAAATATTCACTTATTTCATTCAGAGCACTCTAATTCCAGGTTAAAAATTACTTGTATTCAGCTCTTATAGTTCTCGAGATAGCAATGGTGGCACATTTAAAATGAACACCCTGTATATATATATATATATATATATATATATATATATATATATATATATATATATATATATATATATATATATATATATATATAGGGTGTATCAAGTTAATGGAACAGTGCATTTTATTCATGTATGTGCAAAGTTACATAAAAATGTGATTAAAATATTTTGTAAGGTATAGAGGGGGACACATTTTGGCATAACCACTATTATTTTAAAACCAGTGGTACTCAATTTAAGGATCAATGTTATATTTTTTTAAATGGCATTATATATTTTTTTATTAACTCATTAAATAGGGAATTTTCTTCAGAATTCAACAATTAAATAATATACCCTTACATTGCGAAAATTTTGATAAAAACCAATTCAAAGTTAGTATTTCATTTCTATTTCAAAAATTTTGAGTAGGTTAAGCAAACATTCAACTATTAAAAGAAAAGAAAATTATCTGTAATTTTCGTATACAGGGTGTCTCAATAAGCTTGCTCACTATTGGTAACTTTTTTATTTAAAGAGATACGAGGTTGGTTAAATGAGCAAAATTGTGCCATTTTATATTAGAAAATTGGTCATGTAGACAAAATAAAATTTGTGTCAGCGGTTCTCAAAATTTGGGACAAAATATATATTTTTTAAATGGAACTATATATTTTTTATTATCATATTGGAAAGAGTATTTTTTTCTCTTTCCAATAAGGTAATGTTGTTTATGTACAATTTTTTCAAATAAACGAGTTATTTACGGTTAAAAATTTAAATTTTGTAAACTATTTTATTAGTTTTTTAGTCAAGTAAGCCATGGAAACAATTGATTCTTTGCTTGTTTGACGTTTAATAATATCTCCCGTAAAGTTCTCTGTGTTTAATAATGTTTAATAACTTTACAAATGAAGAAAAGTTAGATATGATCGTGCTATGTGGAAAGTTATATCTAGACACCAGTTACGTAGAACGGTCGGCTCTCTTTCCAAAAGAGTTTAAATGTGCGAAAGAAATAATGGCTTTCAATTTGAATATTTTCTTTGTTTTGTTATTACTGTAAAATAAATTAATAAAATAATAATTTTATAAAAGACAATTGTTTCCATAGTTTACTTGACCTAAACTAATAAAAAATAATTTTTATCTTTAAACGTAAATAACTCGTTTATTTGAAAAAATTGTACATAAACAACATTACCTTGTTGGAAAGAGAAAAAAATACTCTTTCTAATAAGATAATAAAAAATATATAGTTCCATTTAAAAAATATATACTCTGTCCCAAATTTTGAGAACCGCTGACACAATTTTTATTTTGTCTACATGACCAATTTTCTAATATAAAATGGCACAATTTTGCTAATTTAACCAACCTCGTATCTCTACAAATAAAAAAGTTACCAATAGTGAGCAAGCTTATTGAGACACCCTGTATACCCAACTCATTCAAGCAGCCAATGCACGTCATTAATAAAAAATTAATAAAAGTAACTAGACGTGTGACGTCATGTACTGGTACGTTTGCAGAGGTTTTAGAATCTTTATGAAAAGAGTTATAAAGATTGCAATCTGTATTATCGACATGGTCATGAACTGTCGCATCTACAAAATAAATACTATATTTTAGTTACTGTCCATTTCTATTTAAATTATTTTATAATACTAACCTTATTTATACTTATGTATGCCATATAAAGGCAATAAATAAAAGTGAGCCGAATTTCAAAGAAATATACCGAATTCTTCTGATTGATTAGAAGTGCTACCTTTGGCAGATTCACAGATTTTGTGTTTTTTGCGTTGCGTTTATTATAAATAGGCCTTTCAAACGCACAAAAATGTTTCAAACACGATACAAATATTTTTCAAATAATAACTTTGACAGTATAAACATACAAATTATCAATGTTGCCAACTATAGCAACAATTAAACGAATAATATGACGTTGATGTATATTGTCATAATTATTTGATTTGCAATGGTCGCGTTCAGCCGCATCTAGCAGCTATCTAGCTGCTAGCTAACAGCGGTCGTGGTAATTCGACCGGTCCATCTAAAAATAAAATTTATTCTCACCTCATAATAAAATTTTATATTATATAGTATATAGAAGTTTACCAGATTGAATATGTTTGTGAATTTCTCTGCTTTCATTTACCAAATATGACATATTTTCATATTCATATTGTATTTCATTTGAATTTACTAGCGCCATATTTCCTATTTTTGACAGTTATAGCAGTACGCTAAGTCATCTAGCACATTTTGTTTTCGCTAGCCCGCTAGACTAGCAGCTAGAATCTAGCGGTCGGTCAGCGGACCGTTCAACGACGTTCGCTAGGTTAGCGAGCTAGCAGCTAGGTGCGGCTGAACGCGACCAATGATATTTCAATCTTTGGTTATAGATTTGGTGAATTATACTAGGAATAAATATTTATAACCAGAAGGAATTAGTTTCCCATAGTTTCAACAGTTTTCCACAGACAACGTTTTTTTATATGCATTAAAATAGTTTGTTTTTATATTTTGCAGATATACAATGGTCGCGTTCAGCCGCACCTAGCTGCTAGCTCGCTAACCTAGCGAACGTCGTTGAACGGTCCGCTGACCGGCCGCTAGATTCTAGCTGCTAGTCTAGCGGGCTAGTGGAAACAAAATGCGCTAGATGACTTAGCGTACTGCTATAACTGTCAAAAATAGGAAATATGGCGCTAGTAAATTCAAATGAAATACAATATGAATATGAAAATATGTTATATTTGATAAATGAAAGCAGAGAAATTCACAAACATATTCAATCTGGTAAACTTTTACATACTATATAATATAAAATTTTATTATGAGGTGAGAATAAATTTTATTTTTAGATGGACCGGTCGAATTACCACGACCGCTGTTAGCTAGCAGCTAGATGCGGCTGAACGCGACCAATGTCAAGATAATTGTCCATTAAATAAATATTTTGTGATACAATTTGTCTTTTTTTAGTTAAGGTCAATTTGTGGAAACGAATGTAAGATTTAATTCTGAATTTTATTACCTAAATTTATTCTTTTTTTTAGAGATATAATTAAATGTTCAATTCATATTTTAATTTCGTTTCTACAAATCGACTATAAATTATTAATCACCTTACTTCTATTTCAAAGTGGGAAAAATAATGCGCGCTAAATTTTAAAATAGTTCTCCCAGTTAGCAATGGTGCGCTGCAGTCGAAACTTGTTGCCAACATTTTCTATATAATCCGCACATCTCTTATAGTATTATTTTATCTATGGTCTCCGACTGTGCTAGTTCATTTAGCGTTACCCAGGGTGCATCACGAGGAGGCGAACTAGCTCTGCACCCCAAAGCTGACATGATGATAAACAAAGTTGACATTATAAAACGGACGAGACGACACTTGAGATCGGTCTTGTCTTGGTTTTGACTTAGTCTCGACTACATTGATCTTGTCTTCGAGACGAGACTTGAAATCAGTCTCGTGTTGCATGGTGTCTCGAAAAGGCTCTCGACTTTGCGTCCATTAACAAATCTCTAAGAAAAGCAGTACAATTACAATTCAAACTTTATACTTGATTTCTTCAAATAATTAATATAAAAATATATGTACAGTAAAATTCTAATATTTTTATATTCATTCATAACAAACTTTATTTTACATTTAACATATCCATAGAAAAGAAAAAATATAAAAATATTTCTATATATTCCCTATCCCTTTTCACTGAATGTTTTGATTTCGGCTGGCCAGAAAGAGACAGAGATATGTTTTATCTAGTTCGTGAATTTCTCACTAGAGGCCACTTGAATATATCAGTGTAATTTGACATTTGCGGTTTTGTTTTTGAGTGAAACGTTGGTTTTTATTTAATACCAAAGCTTATAAATAATTAAATAAACAAAACATATTGGATATTATTATAAATTAATTTTACGCTTAAATTCATTTGGCAAGGTACACAAGCTGTATCCTTGGCAACCTTGTTGGGGTGGGTAATACAAGCAAATGTGAAAGCCCGCGTCTCATATGCAAAATGGATGCGTTTTTATAAGTTTTTTACAGATTTCCAGATCTGTAAAACTTACATATTTGACCTATAATCGAAATATGTATATGTATAACTTGATGTATATTTTAAAAAACTTTCTATTCTAAAATGTCAACGATATTGCGCCTCTAGTGAGAAATGCTCGAACTAGATAAAACATATCTCTATCTCTGTCTGGCCAGTCGAAATCAAAACAAATGAAACGATGTTTTGTCTACTTATATTTCGTCGTTGGGTATATTAGTTAAAACCTTGACGATGACTTGAGACATACTTCAGGATTATAAACAAAAATCAGTGATGCCACTATACTGATTAAACCATATACCTATTACTTATATACTGCTGATGCTCATATTTTTCACTGGAGAATAGAAAACTTGATGAAATGCGATGAAAGATATGTTCTATCTCTGTAATAGAAGACCTGTGAACTAATGCGCAGGCGTAAATACATGAGTGTCGCACAAAGAAAGTGCTGCAAGGGGCATAACAAAATTGAGGATGCAACAGCGTACTCAAATATTTAATTAGGGGGCTCACAAATATTTTATAAATTTAATTCTTCTGGATATAAAATAAAATTCTAACAAATATTCTGAAACAAAGTATTTAAAACAAATTCTATTTATGTAATAAATGAATTATTGGGTACTTTATCCAAAGATAAAAAGACCTACCCTGATTGTAAAACATATATTAATAGTAATAAAGGAAGGTATAAAAAATGAAAACAACTCAATACAATATAAGCATTTATTGATTTTTAAATAATATTAATCTTGAATATTTGTTCCTTATATAATCATTTTATCTGACATTAATTTAGCTTCATGGTGTATTCTAACTTTTAAAAAAATATCTATAATAATTTTTATTATTTGTACTTCATTATTATCAAAAAATATCTTGATTTTTAATGTGGTCATCAAAATCTGAGCATTGGAATGCATTTATACAACACGTATTAAAAATAGTTTGTTTTAAAATATTTAAAAAAATTGTTCGTTTTAAATAATTTTTCTTTGTGCTGACGCAATAAACTTTCTGCAGTTTTGCATATATATATATTGAGGGCTGTAAAAATGTACCTCTATTTTTCAAAGAAATTAATTTTTCAGTTACTGCTTCCGAATATAGAAATTTTGAACAAAATGTACAAATATTCAATTTCACAATTTTTTGTATAATGTACCCCGCAATATACTCGACCACGTCATCTACATAGTTATTTAACATGATGAATAAAACTATTACTGTTCGCAATGACGTACAATAAAAGAATGGGAATAATTGAATGTTTTCGAAATAACTAAGAGAAAATTACTTGCTTTCCATTTGCTTTCAAACAAAACCAATTGGCCGCTAACGGCTGTAACCAATCACTTAGTAGTATCTTGGGCATGCGCATAATTTCGACGGTCTCCTATTAGAAGGATGGAAATATATAACTGTCCTCTTTCCTAGTGATTGCTAAATATATTGAATCAGCAGTATATAAGTAATAGGTATATGGATTAAACCGAAAATGTACTGACAGGCATATTCAATACATTTGGCTTCAATATTCTAAATAATTTATCTTACAAACAAGTCAAGAGACAAATCATATTAAACAATTTAAAATATTGAAGCCAAATGTATTAAATATGCCTGTCAGTATATTTTCGGTTCAATCAGTATAGTGGCATGATTGATTTTCTTTATAACCCTGAAGCATGCGTCTTATCGTTGGCACGGTTCTAGCTATACCCAAATCATTCAAGCAGCCAATGCACGTCATTAATAAAAATTGAATAAAAGAAACTAGATGTGTGACGTCATGTACTGCTACGTTTGCAGAGGTTTTAGAATCTTTATGAAAGGAGTTATACAGATTGCAATCTGTATTATCGACATGGTCATGAACTGTCACATCTACAAAATAAATATATATTTTTGTGCGATTGATCTTTTTTTATCAACTTACCATACCTGTTTCCACGACATTAAGTTATGTTTACTGGTTGCTAGGGCTAACACGACGGTAAGTAAAATATATAAAATTTAATAATTTATAAATTTATTTAAATAATAGTTTGACCGGAATTGAAAAGGGGTTTGATTACATCAAAGAAATACTTGATTACAACAAAGAAATGCTTGATTACAATAAATACAGTCAGTATTTTATTTTTCACATAATTGGTTTTACTATAATTACAATTATTTTACAAATGTATGTTAATACTAAATGTACAATTAGAACAATTATTAATACTAATGCCACTGGTTTGCGCGTTATTAGCATTATTCACAGAAAATGTTTCGGAAGTCAAAGAATTAATGTTTTGCACTGCTATTCCACCATCGTCGTGTAGAATTTTTTCAGCGAATTCTATTTTGTTCTGAAGAGAATCCTCCACGTAGCTTTTCGCTACTGTGGAAGAGCGCCACCCACCATGTCTTTTTAAGCCAAGAACATTCACTCCTTTATTAGCTAAAAGTGTTGCTGAAGTGCGCCGAAACGAGTGGCCAGTGTAACTATCCGGATTTTGCAAATTGAGATATTTCGCAATTTTTGACGGCCAACTCCCGATTGTAGCTTTCCCCACAACTTGAACAGTACATTTTCCTCTGCGATAGTTCAAAAATAAATTATCTGATTTCACGTTGCTTGGTCCAAGTTTGATATATTTACGAAAAATGTCTAGCTAGTGTATTTTTTCATCTTGTTTGTTAATAACTGTAAATGTCCGTTGAATGTTAGTTTTTGTATTTGGTATTTTTACAATAATGAGTCCTTCACGTTCTTCTATATCTTTGATAGTCATATTGTATAATTCTTCTCTCCTACATGCACCGGATACCGGATATCATTCCCACACAAAAAAATAATATAACTATTGCCTACATTTTACAAGTGATCTAAACATACCTTATGAATTAAAAATTCCTGGTCTGGTGCTTCATTCAAAAATTTTATCATGTCTTCCTTAGTGAAAATACTAGATTTCTTAGGTCTATATCCAACATTTTTTCTTTTAAGATAAGCAATAAGAATACCAAATTTTGAAATATCAATAGATTCATAAAGAAAAATTGTGCTATTTAACATTGAATACTCAGCCCATAAGCTTCCAGGTGCTTTTAGTTGCTTACATCGACCTTTAAATTAATAGACGCAGCGTACGAGCAAAACGCTTGTCCCGCCATAACGGTGCAGATACAGTATCTCTATCCTTCAACACTACGGAAGTTAAGAAAACGCAGCAAAATAAAAAAATTGATTTGTCCCTAACTTGTTATATTTGGTGCATAATCGCTAAGAGTATAGATTTAATTTTTTTTTTGTGCATAATTAGATTCATTATATATTTTTAATTAAATATATTACATAAATATTATATTATAGGGGACAAATAATAATTAATAAGAACTTACAGCTGGACCGCGTACGTACTGCTGACTGCACGAAATACACCGTTTCCCCATTATTTTGTCGCATACACACCTCACAACACATATACGTATATTGACAGACATAATTGTAAATGTTCTCCAAAATAGCAAATAATACGCAAACAGTTACGAAACATCAAATGTTGATTTTGACAACTATTTAGTGATAGAGAGCGATGTATAGAGGTTTACATATGGCTGAAAAAGATGTACAATGAGTACGAACGTATGCGCAGTATACTTTAACTGAGAACTTCCGTACTGTTGAAGGACAGAATATATATTTCTATCCTTTTATGTTGGAGCACTATTCTAACAATAAAAGAATAGGAGACACTTGGTCCATTAGTTTAAAGGTCGATGGTTGCTTAGATCTCTGAACCATATATGCTAGCATAATTTTTTCGTTTATAACAGCATTCTTTGCACTGCACCATTCTTTGAAAATTTTCTAAGTATTTTCATATCGGAGTTTGGATTTTTCTGGTATTACTGCCGAACATCCGATATTCCACGATTCTTCTATATTTAAATTGTCACTCTCAGAATCACTCATTTTAATTATATTTCTGTGTTGGATAGTTTAAATTAAGTTTAAATAACACCTTGACTTTTTGACATTCAAAAGCGTAAACCAGCGTAAACAAACAATGAAACAATAACAAAACAATAAAGTCATAGCATACTGCAAAGCTACCTACTATATTCAGTTTCAATAGTACTTATAATGAAAAAAATTAAAAATGAAATAAAAAATAAAATTTTTAGCAAACTCCAATCGCGCAAAAAATGTTATAAGCATCACGAAAGTTAAGGAATTACCGATCTCAGACAAAATTGGGAACTTCGATTCGCTCAGTCCCCAAACATTGTCTTCGATTGGTAAACTGTCCTTACCGTTCTTGATACTTAATATATAGTAAAAATTTTTAGGCAGAGTAGTCACGTCATCAAAGTTTGTAACTAGATAATGACGTCACGAAATTAGTAGGTTTACATGGTACACTAATTTAATTTTAGAAAATAATTGTATTTACCTGCGATGCTAATTTATGTGATCAAGTTAATTTATTTAATAGTCGAATAATAATTGAATATTATTGTAAAATGTAATATATTTCCAATTTATGGTATTGAAAATTCGGTATAGGGCACACCGAGTCGGGTTTCAGAAGGAATACGGGGAGTGAATGAAGCACTTGATGAAAAATAAGAAAATTAATGTTAAATGACATTGAATATATTTTTAAAACAATTGATTTGATTTTATTTAGATTTACAATTCTGTAGTGTTATAGAAAAGTAAGGAGTAGCACTATAAATTCGATTTATTGAAAATATAATTAAAATAACATTTAAAAAATATATTATATTTGATTGAAAATACTCCAATAATACAATTTACAATTATTGAAATTAACACAAACTAAAAACAGAAAAGCTCAAGATCAATCTCAAAGTAACGAACTAATGACAGCAGACGCTTGACAATTCCGGGAGAAACATGTCATGTAAACGTTTAAATATTGAAATCCAATAGTACCAACATGTGGTGAAAAAATGAACTACAATTATTTTAAATAAATTAAAACTCATTAAAAACATTATGTTCGACTTTAAAATAATTGTAAATTTAATTAAAATGTACTTTACTTATAGTATGCAAAAAACAGTATTTATTTTCTTCGTTTTCCTAAACATATACAATACTACAGTGTTTTGTCATTTTGTAATGAAATGACGTGACTACTCTGCCTAAAAAATTTTACTATACTATGACAGTATAAACATGCAAATTATCAATGTTGCCAACTATAGCAACAATTAAACGAATAATATGACGTTGATGTACATTATTTATATATTATTCATGTCATATACGATAAGTAATGAACTGTACTATTCATCTTAATAATAATTACATAAGGCTACACACTTTTTGACTGTTAAAAATGATTGAAATTTTATTTAATTTTCCACTATTAGTGATTTTAATGCATTAAGGTTTTTACACTAAGTGATGACGTGCATTGGCTGCTTGAATGATTTGGGTATAACACCGGTGTTAGAACCGTGATCGTGGTACAAGCCAAACTGTTCACACAATTTATTTTATATTTAATTTTATTTTATCGTTATTTTCCATTCTTCTTGAGCTATTGCTTCAATCCAATCTAAGCATTTTATATATACCGGCACCGGCAGAGCATATGTCAAATTGACTTGTGTATGTACGTGGTAAATGTGTAACTACAATACAATGCCATTAGTTCATCGCTGTGACAGACATTTAACTACGGAGATTCTGAATTCTGATTGGCGTGACTAATGAATTATATTCTCTATTTTATAAATCCCGGAGCCTGTTTTAAAGATAAACACATTTCCGTAGTTACACAGTTCAGATTTCAAATTTATCAAATCAAAATAACAGGCGACAATGGGGTCATGCCACATTTTCTGTTTTATTTTTTTCCTGGAAGTCTACCGGTCACAGTATATGTAAATAATATTTTCACGCCATTTGTGTGCATTGTTTTGTAGATATAATTTTTTAAAAATAGGGGTCAATTTCAAATCTCAATGAGTTCACGTAGAGATGCACTCGATTTCGAGCTTTGGCCCGACCCGGCCCGAAGTCTGCCTCGATTTCGAGTCGATCATCGAGCCGGGCCGAAGATATTTTTTATCGGGTCGAATCGGGCTAATCATTTTCAAAAATCGAGGCGAGACGGACTATTGATTTTGGCCCGGCCCGAAAATTCGAGCTTTTCGGGCCGGCTCAAAAAATCTTATAGTTCAATCAAATGCACAGATTCCTTAATATTTTAATGAAAATGAATGAAGTTAAAAAGGATCAAAATGATTTAATAACAAAACACTTCACATAATAATAAAAATGTATTATTTTACTTCAAGAATTCAAGGTTATTCATTAAAGCATAATAATTATATTGTGATGTTGCTAGTATTATTGTTATTACTCGTATACTTAAATAAAAGTGATTTTTGTTCCTACCATAATGATTTCTTGTCCTATTTTTGAGCAGAAACAAAGTTAGATAAAAAATCCTTATGTAAATTAATTAAATTATATTTTTTTTTACATAAGTTTTGTGAAAAAGTTGTTTATATTCTTTAGTAAACAAAGTGTTAAATACTCGTAGGTCTGTAATTTTTATAACAAACTTACACTAGAATGGTCTCTTTTTTAACTACTTATGTTAAGTAATGTTGAAAGTTATAAGAATGTAGAGGTTTTTTATAAGTTTGACACGAAAAAAGTTAAACATTTCGCCTTAACATAAAAATCAACATTAGGAATGCCGGATGCACCCAATTTCGAGGTTTGGCCCGGCCCGGCCCGATTTCTAGTCAATTTTCGAGCCAGGCTAGCTAATTTTTTTGTCGAGTCGATCTTCGCGTCGGGCCGGTAATTTTTATTTTCGGGCCGAGTCGATCCAAACCTCAAAGCCCGAATGCATCTCTCTAAAAATGTAAATTAAGATTGTTTATAAGTAGTTTTTTTGGGTTTTTTAATAAATTGTTTCCACAAGTTGGAACTGCACAGTTATTTTTCACCATGTTTTATCATTATTATCATTATAAATATACAATTATTGCACTTTTATGTATTAAATTATATGTCATGCACACAAACCTGCAATTAAAAATAATATTTCTCTAATGAAGTAATTAAATCTTTATGAAACAAAAAAGATTGATAGAGCGCACTTTTCCTCTGACAGATTTAAAAATATTTGGTTAGTTTACTCTGATCTTACATTTAACTTTGCGTTTGAAGTTTGTGACCTTCATGTACGTGTAACTAGTGTCGTGTGAGTAGCCGATACATGACGTCACAGAAAATCGTAGCGCGAATATCTTGTAAGTAAATTATGAATGAAAAGTATTATATTTTAGGATGTTTTCTGTTACAATATGGATAATAAGTGTCATAGATTCTATTTTTATAAAAATATTAGCAACTTTTTTTTTTGCATGACCCCATTTGAGAAAGGTATTATAGTTAGTATACAGTTTATCTTTAATTACTGATTTTATTTATTTTAATCACATTTCAAATACAAAAATATGCTAAATGTATAAACAATAAGCAACTAAATTCTTTTTAAAACGTATTTCAGTTCAATTCAACAAATTGTTTAGTCAAAATTAGAAGAAACATATAAAAATATAAAAACAACTTGTCAAATTAAACAGTTAAAATTAACATTTAACAATTACGATGGGCTGAAATAAATTAATACCGAAATGGACAAATAAACTATCAACACGGAGTCATCGAATAAGGCACTACTTATAAAAATACCTAATTTACAATTCAATAAATAATTTTTCTTTTCTTGCTTGTTTAGAACATAACATTATTTTGATTTTTGGATATATTTTTGGCTTGGTCCGTGTTTTAACGCAATAATGTCTAAAATTTACAATATTTACATGAAGAATTGACAGAACTAAAAAATTGAAATTGGCACGATTTTAGGGAATTACAGTGCCTCTCGTACACTAATATTTTTTTAGTGAATATCGGGCGAGGAATTTTATCAATGCTTCATGATAAATACTGCGAAAAAATAAAATGACTGGCGGATGAACAACTATGTATGTATCGTATAAATTAATGTTTGGTAGAGCTTAAGTTACACTAAAGTTCTGTTGTTACACTCACAGCACTGTTTAAGTTTCAAGCACACTCCGATTCACTTTATTTAAGTGTTTCTTAAAGAAGGATTTAATGAATCTTTATATTATTGACGAAATCCTAGGTTTATTTTATTTTATGGATAAGAATATGTTTCATATTTTTGCAAATAAAACCTATAATAATTTTCCAATTTAATTTATTTTTATTTCTTTAATTTTTAATATTAAAGTTGACATTTTTGGCAGCTAAAGTGGAGATTTGATAATACAAGATATTTTTATTTCAAGGATTTTGTCTGAAATGATGAATGACTTCAGATGACAAAAATATTTAGTTGAAATTAGTAGCACTGTACCCTATATTTACTTCCGGTTGTCAATTGTTGACAACGAGATAGAAATTTATTTTTTTCACTACTGGCCTATAAACATATCATTTTTGACTTATTATTGTTCCGTGATAGTTATTTATGTATTAAGAGCGTAAGGAGGCTTTTATGGCCTGCGACGCGATTTTGAGCCCGAGGCGTAAGCCGAGGGATAAAACACGTCTAAAGCCAAAAAAGCAAATTACGCTCGTGGTACATACAAAACTTTATGCACGGACGAAAATTTTCAAATCATGAGTGTTAGAAAAATTGTATCGAAAAGAATTTGTCCTCGTACATCCAGTATCTAGTGTTGCTATGAAAACGGAGAACAACAGTTTATTGTTTGTTTATTAGTTATGTCATTTGAGTTTTATTTTATGTACAAAAATTTTCGATTTGTAATAAAAACTTTTCATGTTGCCTGTTTAAATTGTTTATATTGTAGGTTATAATTTGGTTTGACGTTTCATTGTAGCCTAGCGGGCTATAAAATGACGTTTATGTCAAAGAAATTCGTGTATAATTATACGTCCGTGCATAAAATTGTTTTTCTATACCTAGAAATCAATTATTGACACCAAGGTCAATAATAGTGTAAAAATTATTGACATAGGTCAATAATAATGTTATCGTTTTCATTCCATTATATTTCTAAATAATAATAAATAAAGGAAAGCAGTCTTAATGAAATGCTAACACAAACTTAAAATGTTAAATTGCATATTTGACAGGTTGTCATTTTGACATTTTATATTGTTGTACTGTATAGGTTTCGTTTTGAGCCTAGTAATTTAATTTCACAAAACAACAAATTATATTGAAATTAATATTTTGTTTAAGATTTTAAGGGATGTCTTGCTGAAAATAGAAAAATAAAGTACATGTAACTGAAACTGACTGCTCGCAGCGACAAAGCGGAATTTATTTGAACTCAAGGGCTCGTAGTATGGTCACGGTTTTAACTAAAACGCTGTTTTAAGAAATGTCAAATTTCATTATTTAATAACAATAATAAATAGTATCAAATTTATCAAAATATGATTTTAAAGCAGAACATAGTATGTATTCCAACAAATATTTTTAAAAAAATCGTTCTTTACATATAAGGGTGAAATTAAATATTCAACTTTGAATTTGACATTTCTTAAAACAATGTTTTAGTTAAAACCGTGATCATACTACGAGCCATTGAGTTGAGATAAATTGACGTTTAATAATTTATTTTGTACTGTGTGTATTACTAAAAAGTACTGCATTTCTAAAAGTAGGTAATATAAATATAATGAATAAAATTAATGTTTATACAACCAATCTACCCAACCAGCGATAGTTCCGAAAATGACACCAGATGTCACATCGCCAACAGTCCGTTGCCAATATAATGGAATAAATTTCGTAATGGACCATTTTCACTGTCGATATGAGCATGCGCGACATTAGAAAGAGATCTGAACTGTAACATGAATTTAGTCGCAAGTGTCAAATTTTGCTGTTTTCATTTAACCTTGAGCTAACCTATCCATTGTATATTATTTTGACATTTGTGTGATTTTGTTATTATCAAGGTTATTATCGTGGTAAAATATAAAATGGGTGTGTATTGTTGTGTCCCTGGGTGTAAAAACAACTCAAAACATAACAAAAATGTTTCGTGGCATTTATTTCCCGCAAATAATAAAATAAAGAATGAATGGATAAGACGGATAAATCGAAGAGATGAAAATGGATCATTGTGGCAACCAAAATATTTTCATCTGGCATTTTATATTAATATTCTTATTATTGAAACTTAACATTAAGCTAGTTAACTTTTGATTTTTGTACATTCTGTACCCACTAACGTAACTTTTGGTGTTTATTATCTGCGAAATTATTAATGTATTTCACAATATTTATTGGGAAATCTGAAAATTTTTGGTTCACTCAACATTTTCTATTGTTTTCATAGGTTCTCTGAGAAAAATCAAATTAATAAGTGGTAAATAAATTAATTTATTATTTATTAAACTTACTTGATAAAGTTTACACTCATCTTGCCGCCTTTAAATTCACATAACCAAAAAGAAGAACCTTATGACGCTTAGGTCTATTATTTTTAGTTTACAAACTTCCGACAGATGTCTCATTTTCAGTGAAAATGGTCCATTCTTATAATTAGGTATGTGCCAGTAGTGAAAAAAATAATACTGGATGTCCCATATAACATTACGTTCTTGAATATCTCGAAAACAATGCATCCCCCAGGGGGGCGGGAAAGGGGGTCAACTTAAAAATCTTAAATGGGACCCCCTATATTTTATTGCAG
This sequence comes from Ophonus ardosiacus, assembly GCA_943142095.1. Taxonomy (NCBI): domain Eukaryota; kingdom Metazoa; phylum Arthropoda; class Insecta; order Coleoptera; family Carabidae; genus Ophonus; species Ophonus ardosiacus. The sequence continues at coordinate 447,807 of OW964829.1, read as the reverse complement.
ATTCGGAAAGAGCGTAAAAAATATGTTGGTTTTATTCGGAAACTTTTTTTGTACCCCCTACAGGTGGCAATGTAAATTTGCTAGAAAAAAATTAACCGATTAATAATTTGATAAAAAATGACGTTTTTTGTTTCAGTAAATACACAAAATTGTAGAAATATTACTCCTCAACACTCAGGGGGAATTAAAAGAAAGAAACTTTTTAAAAACTGACTATGGACAACTCGATTTCATCAGAAATTAATTCTACATTTTTACGATTGCAGCGCCACCTGTTGGGAGTACAAAAAAAGTTTCCGAATATAACCAACATATTTTTTTACGCTCTTTCCGAATCTGCAATAAAAAATAGGGGGTCCCATTTAAGATTTTTAAGTTGACACCCTTTAAATTTTTGAGATATAACACAAACTTATATTTTTTTAAATGGAACCCATAACTGATTTTAGTCTCAAAAAAATAACTATTTTTTTTTCTCTTTTCAATGTTGTGTTATGTTTAATATTTTTTTTGCCTTCAAAATTATTATTTTTCCCTTATTTTGTACCTATTAAATTTACAATTATTTTGAAAATATTGGTAGATTTCTATTTAGAAATACTCCTTGTATTTAAATAATTTATTTCGTTAGAAAAATTTGCTCAAAACTCAAAATTTTGTATCAGGTCGCCCTTGGCACATTATAGTGTAATTTGTAATTATGAGTCTAGAAGAAAAATATTAAATAATAAAGGCATAAAATAAATTATATCGATCAAATACAATATAATTAATAAATATATATATTTTTTTTTTGAGAAATAAGAAAATTCACAAAAATAAAGAAAAAAATTAAATTTTAGGAGCAAAACAAATATAAAACAAAATAACCCTTACATCATTGAAAAGAGAAAAAAATAATTATTTTTTTGAGACTAAAATAAGATATGGGTTCCATTTAAAAAAATATAAGTTTGTGTTATATCTCGAAAAATTACGGATATAAAAATTTATTTCGTACGCCACTGGTTAGTTAATAAAAATATCTATCTTTTATATTTGAGACGTTTTTCTCAATTACTAATAGTTTAGAAGTTATTTGAAAAAGAAAAAAAATAACAAAATTATAGTTCTCGAGATCCCAATGGTGGCACCTCTAAATGGGACACACTATACACCACGGTTATGAAGAGCATTATTGTACTCGCGAATTATAATCCCTGATATTCTTCAAAATCTTGTGATGTATTTTATACTCCGATAAGTAAAGCGAACGATTTTCGTATTTTATTTACTTTACATATTACAGAGCTACTACAAAGTGATAAAAAACACTGATCCAGTTGGCAATAATAAAAAATTACTTGAAATTGGTAACTCTGATACAAAAATTTATTTCCTGTTGTTGACAGTGAACATTTGAAAATTTAAATTTGAGTATATTTACAATTTTTTATTAAAATGGTGGTTGTTTCGCTTACCCACGTACTTTTATTTTTTACATTACCTCTAGAGCAATAATCTAAAACATTTCAATCACTTAGGCCTGATATCTTAATCTCTGGTTAAACTGCTGGTTATAAAAACAAAGAGGCATCAAAAAATTGACACATGTGTAATTTTTACAATGGGCTACTTGCGTACCTTTTTTTTATTTAATATTTTTGAAGAGCAGGTAAAAACTTGCTACCCATATTTTTTCTTTTGACAAAATTTTTGTTAATTAGCCAGAAAAAAAAATAATGAAATTTGATTATTTGAATTCCCGCCATGTATGACGTAGAATTACGCCGCACCAATGAATGGTCGTAAAGCCATTGCGTTTGTTTGTACGGGTAATGTAGATCTCCTGTTTGACGTTTCAACAATAGTTTGGAGGTTAGTATTTTATCTTTTTGGTATCAATATTTTAAATTACATGTAATTAGCTATGTGTTTATTTGTGAAGTAATTAATATATTTGAGAGACCAGAGAGAGAGAAAAATGAACTAATGTCAAATTCAAATTAAAACTTTCTCGCATGCCATCTATACGTAACATTTTTAAACATGGTTTTCCAGTTAAATATAATGACGTCACAGAAAATTTTCTTTCTTAATTTACTAAAAAACAAATAATTTTTTTAAAATAAAATTTATATTTTTATATGTTTTCAATATAACATTACATTTATAGTGATAGAAATCAGATTTTCAGTACCACGCAAGTAGCCCATTTAGGCTATGATATCGATGCTGTGTTTTTCTTTTAAATGACAGTTAAATTAGAAACGGCATGATGAATCTCATCTGCAATTCAGCAGTGAATAAAGAAACTCGCCTTTTCAATAATTTTGACGGGATAATTCCATCAACAATATAAAGATTCACTTTCAATCCTCCTCACTCCAATTTATGCGCAATGAGCGGAAACCTCACCACCCTCAATTCCTTCCCATAATCAGTGACCACCGACCCATCCCTCAACAAGAGGGCCTGTTTGACAAACACCCTATCATCTTGATGTCCGAGTTGTACGGTGCGACAAGTGTCCCCCGTACGCAAGTCGATGACAGCTAAGGATCCATGGCGTGCGGTCACCAGCAGGTGGTGTGTGAGCATGAGTGCTGGGGCGCAGTACCCACAGCCCAGGGCGATGCTGCTGAGCAGGTGGCCTTGGAAGCGCTCCCACACGCAGAGGCGTTCGTCCGTGCCGACGGATATGACGTAGGAGGAGGAGTACGTTAATGAGGTGATGCTGCCGTCGTGTGCTTGTAATGAGTACATGCAGAAGCCGGTGGTTAGGTCCCAGACGCATAGTAAGCCGTCCTATACAAAAGAAAATTGTTGCAGTAATCTTCAACTATATTTACAATATGATCACAGAATAAAAATTTATACAGAAGCGACAGTCAGAGAACCGAAAATTAGAGAGAGAAAGAGTATGCCAACAAATTTAAAAGGCTAATCTAATAAAATCGAATTGTTTCGGCATATCTCTGTATCTTACGATTCTTTGTTCTTTTCATTACCTCGACGAGAACATTTTCTGTTAGAGGTCAGTAATAAAAGTATATTGAGAATCACAAAATGATTTCTAATAAGAACAAATATGTTATTTTTTCAATAAACGATAGGAAAAATCGTTATCTTAATGAAAGTCATTATATTTCGCATATTCTGGAGGAGCTGCTGTCTCAGTTTGCCACGACCATGTATTTTAGGCTTATGGCTAATTCAAGCGAACCAAACACATCTTGTCACTTTTGACATATGTCGTTTTGTGAACTGTTTGTGAATTTTAGAAGTGGTGTTAGTTTAAAATAAAATGGAACAAACGGAGAAGGGATAATCGGGAGGACTTGTTCGTTCATATAAAGACTGCATAAATAGATTTTAAAAATGGAGAAAGGGAAATGTAAGTTTTTTTTCGTTTCCGAAAGATCCAGAAATGTAAGTTATGCAAAACAACTACCATATTATGTAAAATGTATATTCATTTAATAAATATAGGTGTAAAATGTGGCTCAAGGCCTGTGGAAGAGAAGATTTGATGGAGAAGGATATGGGACATATTCATCGAGTCTGACGTTTGTGCTTCCCACATCAAAGATATAGAAAATTCTGCATTGTAATGGATTTGTAAAATTCACGTATTTGTTTAATAAAAACAATTATGTGTTTATTTTATCTGATTTCATTTTAATTCGTTAATAAAATTAAAATTTTAGTACTTTTGTTCTAATTTTTCTTTTTCATTTAAAACAATTTAAATTTCGCGCGTAAATTTGCCAACAAATTTAAAGTATGTTCGAGATCATTAACGTCAAATCGCAACAACAAAGGTGCCGACAAGGAGTGTTGCTTCTGTATAAATGTCTATTCTGTGTCTGTGGTATGATTTCACAGTTTCAAAATTGACAACTGACACCAAGCACTGTGACATCTGACAGCATAATTTGTACAATGGCCGCGTTCAGCACGATACAGTGCGTGCACAGCGCTGAGCACCGAAGATTGCCGAACGTAATGAATGGACAATGGACCAATCACAAACGTTCTTTCACTTCGTTCGTTAAACTTTGGCGCTCATCGCCGCCACATGCTGAACGCGGCCTATGTGATTTAGTACTTTGGCTGATTTGACATTAGAGCTCGTTTAGTAAAAATGAATGTAAAGGTAAAAACAAAACTTATTGGCTGGTAGCACAATCCTTGTTTTAACTAAAACCATCGACCTTTAAACTAATAGACGCAGCGTACGAGCAAAACGCTTGTCCCGCCATAACGGTGCAGACACAGTATCTCTATCCTTCAACAGTACGGAAGTTAAGAAAACGCGGCAAAATAAAAAAATGATTTTTCCCTAACTTGTTATACTTGGTGCATAATCGCTAAGAGTATAGATTTAATTTCTTTGTGCATAATTAGTTTTATTATATATTTTTAATACAATATATTATATACATACTATATTATATGGAACAAGTAATAATTAATTAGAACTTACATATGAAATGACACAGCTGAACCGCATACGTACTGCTGATTGCACGAAATACACCGTTTCCCCATTATTTTGTCGCATACACACCTCACAACACATATACGTATGTATTGGTAGAAATAATTGTAAATGTTATCCAAAAAAGTAAATAATACACAAACAGTCACGAAACGTCAAATGTAGATTTTGACAACTATTTAGTGATAGAGAGCGATTTATAGAGGTTTACATATGTCTGAAAAAGATGTACAATGAGTACGAACGCATGCGCAGTATACTTTAACTGAGAACTTCCGTACTGTTGAAGGACAGAATATATATTTTTATTCTAACAAGAAAAGAATAGGAGACACTTGGTCCATTAGTTTAAAGGTCGATGACTAAAACGCTGTTTAAAAAATGTCAAATTTCATTTTTTAATAACAAAAATAAATAAAATCAAATTTATCACAATATAATTTTAAAGCAGAACATGGTTATTTTAAAAAAATCGTTCTTTCCACAGAAGGGTAAAATTAAATATTGAAGTTTGAATTTGACATTTCTTAAAAAAGCGTTTTAGTTAAAACAAGGCTTGTGCTACCAGCCATTGTTTGTTGTACGGTCGTAATCCTAACTATGATGACAATATTGTAGTTATCACTAGTAAAATCAGTACAAAATTAAACATTGACGGACGAAATAACGGGTTTGTATTTCGAATTAAAATATCAATAAAATTTATAAAATAAAGTTTTAATGCATTATCTTTGTGGATGACAATCTCAACTTCATCAGAAGCCGATTTTAGTGTACAAGTTTGTAAACAGAGCAAATATGTGAAAGAAAATGCCTTACTTCTCCTAGAAATCACACAGTTATGTGTTGTGCGCTTATTTCGTTCTCGCCTAATTAAAAAATATACATATGGGCCTATTTTGTAATTCAGTGGTTAATTTTTAACAAGTGATTAAAACATTTATCCAATAGATATTGATTGACAACTAAAAATCCATTTTTTTTATGCCAACGTACTTGATTGGTTATAATTTTTAACCAGTTATTAAAAATTAACCACTGAGTTACAGAATAGGTCCGATAGACACATATTTAATAATGTTAAATTTATTAATGTACGTACCTTCTACAAAACATCTTCATTTTTGGTTAGTTATGAATTTATTAAAATACCTTCTACAGTTAAATTTTCAATAATAATTTAACACAAATGGATTATATTTGCAAAATGGTACAATATGCCTGCAGGAGTAATACCAAAGATAGTTAAGAGTACTAAATCAAACTCGGCGACGGTGCTGCTATCAACGGTCATGTTAATTGTCAATATGATTTCACGTTAACGAAAACTGATTTCAATTAAATGAAAACAGCTAGTAAATAATAAAAAATAATAATATCTCATTCTAGTTGCTAGCGTAGTTAACAATCAAGTTTTATCATTGTTGTAATCAAGTTTCATCATTATTGTAATCAGGTTCGATCATTGTTGTAATCAAATTTAATATCAAGTAGGCTGTGAAAACAGATGAGGTAATTGTTTACTGTAACAAGTAATTTTTTGCCTTTTTTTACAAATAAAAAAATGATCAAATTGTTTTCACGGCATACCTGATTAATTCTTCATAATGAGCCAGTTTCACTTTTTTTAAAGAGTATTTTAAATAAAAATTTATGCAATATTTTTCACAGTAATAAAAAAATAATCAATTTATTTTTATTTTAGGAAATAGATTCGCGCCAGAAATAGTAATGAAAAACAACCCCCCCCCCCCCCCCCCCCCCCTCCTATGATGTCGGAGTACATACAGCACGTTATTCATAGCTAATAGGAAAACAGTTTACGTTATTTAAAAAAAGTATGTACTCTGACGTCATATTCTGTTTCAGATCACGTGACTTTTAAAAATATTACACAAATTTCAATATTTAATTGTAAAATAGCTAATGGATATTTCGTGATATTTTCAATTTTGAAGCTCTTTAAAGAACAATATCTTTTAAAATTTAGTACTTAGAAGTTATAAAAATTCTTACAACGGCCCTATTCTCTCTTTAAAAAAAATTCACTTCAATCATATCGTGGAATTCGAAATTTTACGTAGATTCCAAATACATAATAATATATAGGATATCCTATTTGAAATAAGAAAGTTAATGTCACTTCCGGTTAAACCAGAAGCGCTACCATCATGCCAAATACCATGATTTGTGAGCCTCTAAGCCTAGTTTTCAAATATGTAAATAATAAAATAATTTTTTTTTGAGTGGCCCGTTTTTCAATGTCATCTGTATTAGTATAGTTTTCGTCACTAGTTTATAACCCATTAATAGATAGATGTACCGATTTGCTTTTTTATTGTTTTCATTTCAATTAAAATTTAATTTCTACCTCCCCATCTCACCTGAGAGCCACTTCCAGCAGTATTAGGCATAACCCTATCAATAAACGCACACGTTATAGGCCCGCAGTGTCCGTGTAGTGTGTATAGGGCGGTGGTATCTTCCAATCGGAACACTCGAAGCGTGTGGTCCTGCGAACCGGACAACACGCGACCTCCTTCGGCGTCTAGGACACTCACGGGCTGCCCGTGTGCTTTACATGCAGACACGCGGACACATCGAAGGTCTTCGCAAGAAGATGGGTAGTCGGCTATTGAACCTGTGCTGCCTGAACGCACATGCGCTAAAACAAAGAAATTAGTAACAGATTAAACATTAAACATTTCTTCAATGTCTAAGATAACATTTTCAACATGCGGATCTCGAGAACTGTTAAGAGATACGAAGTCGATTAAACTGTTGCCGCCGATAATTTTGAATGATTTCACTGACAATTACAATTTTTTATTGTGTATCTGGCGGAAAAGTACAAGTATAAAGTCAAGTCCACATGAAGCAATGTTTAATTATTATAATTTTTACCAGTTGTATAATTAAAAATTCATTTTTCTCACAATGATTTTGTTATTAAGAATAACATTGTTTAAATTTCGCGCCTTTTGTAGCTCTTTTTCATCATGATGTTTTTTTAACGCGGACGTTTGTGGAACTTGAGTTGCCGATATCGGCAACATGACGATTATTCTATCCCACGGAATGTATGTTCCCTTAAAATCTAGGGAAATACGTTACTTAAAGTTTCTGCCAGATATAGGGAAATTTTGATATTTGATCTTTAACATCTCATAAAACTAGGTAACTTTTCATGAGATTGATCAGTTCCTCTTCCACAGGTTTATTATTTAAAATATCAGTCCTCAATTGTATGTACTTAATATGCGAGCACACGTATTGTTGACAATAAAAGTATGATTTTGACAAGAATGACGCCTGCGTGATCATACGATGCTTCAAACATAAGTTATTTTTGGTTGCTGCATGCTGCGTTTGTGATCTAGCGCATGCGCTCAAACGAGTTGCTCCTAGAAAGTTGCCGTTATCGAAAAAGTTTAGCTGCATACGTCTAAACTAATTGCAGCTAAAAAGGTGTCTAGCACACAGCGTTTTGTCACACATACGAGCAACTGTTGCAGTTAACTGCAATAAATTGCCGATACGTTGTATCGTGGGATACAGGCTTAAGGTTTTAAAGGAAAACAGTTGGCAACACTTGAATACACAATGTTCGTGTTGAATGCATATACCTATTAACGAATATATTGCGGATCCTTTGCTTTTCTTGAAGAAAACACTGTGAAATGGAAATATCATTTATGCATAAGTCTATCTCACACAAACACCTAACCGCGAATTATGCGCATGCTTGGAAACCTTTACTACTATTGGCTAACGAGGAAATCATCATCACTTTTTGCGAATCACAGAGTTCTGTTTATTAACGACTAGCGCGAGAAATTTTAAATTTAAATTTGAGAAATTAAACAATGTACCTACTATTTATTTTGTATGTAAATTCTTGAATTTAAATATTAGTAATAATAAAAAAACATTGACACATTCTAGTGCTAAATTTGAATTAAATAATTTACTTTGTTGTACTGTAAAAATAATAGGAATACAATCTGGTCAGGATTAATTTATTTAGGTGACAATAAATTACTGTATGAAACACAAAACAAATGCTTTCGAAGTGCAACTACAAACAGAAATGAAATCAAACGTCAAAGTTAAACCACGTGTTCGCTGCATCACCAGGGCTGCGTTCCAAAACCAAGAATACCGAGTTTTGGCGTAGAATATGATGTGTTGTGTTTTGGAACGAATGAGAGTTTTGTTGAAGTAAAAAATTTAAACTAAATTAAAAATAATTTTATATAACTAACAAAACTACTTATAATTACAACATTAATGTCAAGCCCGTAATAAAAGCGTTTTTATGGAGCACTCTCCTCAATATAATATGAAAGTACGCTCCAAAAAAGCACTTTTATTATAAAAGTATGCTCGTAATACACGCCAACGTATTTACTAATGTTTATTTTCAATCAAAAGCATGTTTTCTTCCTCAAGAAGGCAAATTACTTTCATATGTTGAGAATCGTGAGCATCTACGTTTGAAAATATTGTGGAGTAATTTCTAAACCCTCCTCGTTAGTGGAGTAAGTAGAACATCACTTTGGAGTAAACTCTGGCTGTTTTGGAACAGGTTGAGTAAACTCTGAGAGTAAGGTTTTGGAACGCAGCCCAGCCAGCGACGCTGTCAGCGTTAGCCAATAGTAGTTAAGATTTCCGAGCATGCGCATAATTGCCGGTTGGGTGTTTGTGAGAGATAGACTTATGAAGAAATGATATTTCCATTTCACAGTGTTTCCTTCAGCTACTCTTATGGGAAAGATACGAGCATTAGCAATATATTAGTTAATAGGTATATGGTGTTCATAAGTTATCTTGTGTTTTTTTGTGCAAATAAAGAATTAAACAAAACTTGTTTATATTTGGATTTAAATTTTACTATTTTTTTTTCTTTTATCTTTGGTAAACTCTAATAATATAACAAGAATGTATTATTTAAAAGAAGGATCCAAACACAAGATAGTTTTACGTAATTATATATCACTTTTAATCCCGGATTCTCCAATTATGAGTACTTTGCACTAGCTCGCGCATACTAAAGTGCACAAATTTTATTATATAGTTTTAGAAAGTTCACAGCTTGTGTAATGCACGCTTCATTCTAGAGACTCTGCATAGAGGATGATTAAAAAAAATAGAGACAATGGGCTACTTGCGTGATACTGAAAATCCGATTTCTGTCACTATATACGTAATGTTATATTGAAAACATATATAAAAATATAAATTTTATTTTAAAATAATTATTTGTTTTTTGCTAAATTAAGAAAGAAAATTTTCTGTGACGTCTTTATATTTAACTAAGGGAGTGGAAGCATGTTTAAGAATGTTATCAATACATGGCATGGCGCGCGAGAAAGTTTTAATTTGAATTTGACATTAGTTCATTTTTCTCTCTCTCTGGTCTCTCAAATACATTAATTACTTAATAAATAAACACATAGGTAGTTACTTGTAATTTAAAATGTCGATACCCAAAAGATAAACTAAAATACTAACCTCCAAACTATTATTGAAACGTCAAACAGGTGATCTACATTACCCGTACAAACATACCATTACTATGGGACGGCACCACGCTGTGACTTTACGACTATTCATTGGTGCGACGTAATTCTACGTCATATATGGCGGGAATTCAAATAATCAAATTTCATTATTTTTTTTCTGGCTAATTAATAAAAATTTTGTCAAAAAGAAAAAATATGGGTAGTAGTTTTTACCTTCTCTTCAAAAATATTAAATAAAAAAAGGTACGCAAGTAGCCCATTGGCTGTTTCTTTTATTATTAATTTTAGATGTATAGTTCAAATTACAAAGTTGGGGGCGAACTAAAAGCAAATTTTTGGTGTGGAATTCTACTTTCGGTTTTTCGCTGGAGCGATAATATTATTGTTAATTTTTTTAAATTCACATTGAGAAATAAAGAATGTACACTTACTTCGTCTGTAAGCTGAAGTGAAGCACCAATCTATCTGTCTGCCTTGGCTGTAGGATTGTAGTTGTAGGAAGTCGAGGGAACCATTCAATTTGGCCACTACAACTCGACTCCCGACAATTTTTAATGAAGTTACTCCAAGTCCACTGCCATCTTCCCAAATACACTACAACATATTATTACATTTCAAGAATTGTAGTACGAGCCCAAATTCATATTATCATATACAAAATTAATAAGTAAGGCAAAAACCCAATGACCCGTATTATAAGCGCACTTTTATAATAAAAGCGCTTTTATGCGGTCGTAATACAAGCCAATATATTTATGTTTTTTCTTACTTTGAGTTTGCCAGAAGTGCCTTCCCAAAACTCTAAGCGACCGTTGGCACAACCAAGAACTATCAAATTGTCCAAGTAGTCCATGCACCAAATTGGAGGTGGACTTGAACAATCCTCAACGCTGCTTGATTTGCGGACTCCAATAGACTTCCTGGACAAATTGTTCGAAGCCTGATTTATTATCCATCTATAAATAGAAAATAGTTTCATTCAATATGAAATTCAATTTAATAAATTAATAATTAGTAATGTAATTATAGAGCAGTTTAGAATATTTGATAATACAGAGTGATAAAAAAAAAAACAGATTCAGTTGGCAATAAAAAAATTACTTGAAATTAGTAACACTGATACAAAAATTTATTTTCTGTTGTTGACAGTGAACTTGAAAATTCAAATTTGAGTACAGAATAACCATTTATACAGAACCGACAATCAGAGATAGAGAGAGAGAGAGAGAGAGAGAGGAGAAAGAGAGATGAAAATTAGAGAGAGAAAGAGTATCCAACAAATTTAAAATGCTAATCGGATAAAATCGGATTGTTTCCGCATATCTTCGTATCTTACCATTCTTTGTTCTTTTCATTACCTCGACTAGAAGAGTTTCTGTTAGGAGTCAATAATAAAAGTATATTGAGAAACACAAATTGATTTCTAATAAGAACAAATATGTTATATTCTCAACAAACGATAAGAAAAATAGTTATCAAAGAGAAAGTCATTATATTTCACATATTCCAGAGGAGCTGTTGTCTCAGCTTGTCACGCCCATGTATTTTAGGGTTATGGCTAATTCAAGCAAACCAAACACGTTTTCTCACTTTTGACATATGTCATTTTGTGAACTGTTTGTGAATTTTTTTAGTGGTGTTAGTTTCTAATAAAATGGAACAAACGAAGAAGGTAGAATCAGGGGATTTCAAGTCTAATGGATAAAATGGCAGCATAAATTTAGTTCGCCCATATGACCCTGCAGCGCTATATTCGTTGGGACGTTCTGACAGTTAATTTGTAAGATGTAAACAAAAACAAATTCATGTGAGTTGTCAAGAGTCAAAAATTGTAAGTTTGCTATTAAATTTAAATTATGCCACTGCAATTAAAAGTTTTCATTTTCTAATTGAAATTGAGAGATGTAAATATGTGACATGTGAAGCTAATAACTGTAAGTACATTAAAATTCGTTTTTTTTATACAAACATGTTTATTAATGTTACTTTTTAGTCCGTGAAAATATACTACTGCCAAAACCCCTGGACTTGAAAATTTTGTGATAAATAAAATGTACAATATTAATGACTCGCCATGCTAATGGCAACACTAACATCTTTATTAGAAGTTTTATTATAATACTACATATAATACTTGATTATTTTTGGATCGGAAAAGCAGTTTTGTATGTGTAGAACTTCGATAAGATATGAAAAAGTAAGTTAAGCGTATAAGAAAAGTGAAAACATTTATTTATTCTAGAACAGCTAATCATTTTATTAATGAGCTATCAGGTGATACCAGTGAAACTGTCATCCATAATCTGTCCTCGAAATAATGAAGAATATTTATTAACTATTTAACATGAATGTATATTTATAAAATAACATATTATGACACGAATTTATATCAAAATATATTTTTATAAATTATCAATGCTTTCTTATTCTTGCGTATTAATTTATATGTACCGCTGCCATTCATTTATATCGTACATGTTTCCTACATAACCCACAAGAAAATATAGTTCCGCCATATAACACGACAGCGCTGCTTGCAAAATTTGTTTCCATTTTTTTGCTGGAAGTTGGTTCTCTATTGGTGTTAGTGCTTTGTGGGTAGAATCAGAGGTACTTGTTTGTTCATATAAAACAGTTGATTTAAAAAATGGAGAAAGGGAAACGTAGGTTTTTTTCGTTTCAGGAAGATTCAGAAATGTACGTTATGCTACACGACTGCCATGTCATGTAAAATGTATATTCATTTAATAAATAAAGGTGTAAAATGTGGCTCAAAGCCTGTGGAAGAGAAGATTTGATGGAGAAGGATATGGGACATATTCATTGAGTCCGATATTTGTTTATTCTATAATAAAATTAAAATTTTAGTACTTTTATTTTCTAATTTTTACCTCCCGCTATCCTTGGTAAGGGAGGTATAGGGAACGTGCTAAAAATCTAATATCGAGATTTTAGTAAATGACCACGTTTTAAGGTCCGTAAATACGTAGGTATGTATTTAAATTAATAAAAATTAAATAGCGGGAGGTTTTGTGTTGGCCACATCAGATTTTTCTTTTATCATTTAATACAAAATTTAAATTTCGCGAGTAAATTAGTCAACAGATTTAAAGCTCAAGGTCATACACGTTAAATCGCTAAAACAAAGGTGCCGACAAGGAGTGTCGCTGCTGTATAAGGGAAAGCCTTCAACATTCGAATATTCAAAACCAGAATATTTATCACCCGAATATGCATGCACAGAATCGTGCATCGCCAGAAAGCGCTTTGTCCGAATGATTCAAAAACCGAGTATTTGGACGGGGCGAGGGCGGCCCAGGAGGAGAAAACGTTAGGTTATGTTTACGTTGGTTGGCGATGGTTCTGATGATACGCTTTCGGGTAATGCGCGATTGTGTGTTTGAATATTCTGGTTTTTAATATTTTAGTTTTGAATATTCGGGCGTTGAGTATGCACCCCTGTATAAATGGCTATTCTGTGATTTGGGTATATTTATAATCACTCAAAATCCTATTAGCTGTCAAGTCCCACCTCTGACAACCTATTTGTATTTATTGTCAAAGTAACATGTCAAATAGTATGTCCGCCTTCACATGGTGTTGTATAAACCGTATAAACTATGGAATAAAAAGATCCCCAGAATTGCAATGCATCATTTAACTTTGATCACTCTGTAGACAGTTTTAGATAATAAAAAACAGAATGGGTTATTCGACTACTTGTATTGGATGTTCATTTTAAATTGGCAAACAATTTCTATTTGAAGAGCCTATTTCGACGAACTAAATAGAAAAATTTTCTACCAGAGGATCTTAATAGTTATTTATATATCAAGGCCGTGAAATCACTCTAGCGTTTCGAGAGAAAAAATTTAATGATATAACATGCGAAGAAATGACATTTAAATGTATTTTTTGAAGAAAACCCATTTTGAGTTTCAAGTAAAGTGCCATTTCCGGTTATCCGATTTACACCAAAATCTAATTGTTTCTTTCCATATTAGAACAGGGTTGAAATACAAGGTTTCAGAATTTTCTGAATCCACACACATACACACATACAGCCATCATCATGAAAGTGTTAAAATTGGATTCTAGGGACCTTAAAACGTCGTCATTTACTAATATCTCGATATGTGATTTTTAGCACGATCCCTATACGTCCCGTACCAAGGGTAGCGGGCACTGATTTCTATACATATCTGGATAGCGTGCCCAATGTTAGGCTTTTGTGACAAATTGAACACACAGCATTTTGGAGGATTCTGGCGCATCAGTGCATAGGGAAACATAAGAACACAACTCACAAACGTCAAACTAACATTGATGCACTGATGCGAACGCTGATGCGCCAAGATCCTCCAGCATGGCGGAGTTCAATTGGTCACAAAACGCTGTATCTAACTTGGCCCCTGTAAGCTATCCAGATATGTATAGAGATCAGTGGTAGCGGTAAAAATCAGATCATAAATGGGGTCATTTCACATTTTCTAATTTATTTTTTTCTTGAGAAAATAGGTCAAATTAAACATGCACGTGAATGTTTTACATCTTACAAGTCTTTAGAATCAGAGATATGATTTTTTAAAAGTTGCGTTTAATTTCAAATATTTCAACGGCTGACGACACATATTCACGGATAGACAGTCGAGCTCTACCGGTTTAATTTAGAACTATAATTATTTGGTTTGGTATTTATTTAAATAAATAGTTTATTTACATATCTTATACTGCACTAGTACTTTCAAAGAAATAGAAAGTAATAATAATCTTCTCTCTTGTATATTTTGCTGTCAGCTGTCACACTTTTAGGTTAGATTACTGTTTCATGTTGTGAAGCGTGTGTGTGTCAGAAGGTCTGTTCGTTTGTATTACACTAACTTGTACAAAATGTACCCAGAATACGTCGCAGTGTAGTTTAGTGCAACGTAGTACAGACTTGTTTTCGAAATTCAAACGAACACTAATTAGACAAGTTAGTGCAGATTGTAGGTTAACTAGCAACGCCATTTATAAATATGTATAATTATAATGATTTTTCCATTTAGTTAAAATTTATTGCAATTCTTTCAATATGAAAAATCCATTAATGCTTATTTTTTGTACTAAATGTGAATTACATATATCTATATCGATGTTAATAGTTTTCAGTTAAATTGAAACTTTTTTTTTAATAAATATTTTGTGTGCAGTGATATATTACTTATTTTTCCATTTTATTTCTTTAGTATTCTTAAAACACATTTCCTTTTATTCATTTTTAGAATATAGAATAAGATTTTGCAGATTAATGAAAAAATTATAGTTACAAGTATACACGACAACCTATTTGACAAATTGTGACATCGTTGTAAACACTGCGCACTGCACTAAGTGTACTACCTCGGTAGGTAGTACAGTTAAGACAAGTTAGTGCAACATGCACGACTACAAACGAACACAGTGCAGACAACTTTGAACACACAAACGAACATATTTTTCAAAAAATTACAAGTTAGTGCAGCTAGAACCATACAAACGAACAGACCTATTGAGAATTGTCTTTGTGTAAGTATGAATTGTGTCGTCACAAATTTAGTCAAGTGTTTAAAAGCTCGAAAGTTTATTAGCAAATTTATGAATCGCATATTTCAAATTATTTTCTATTACTATTAGTGTATTCCGAAATTAAACCACGGTAACCTGAAAATGGTTACGGTTTAACCGGGGTTACAATGTTACCGTCACCGCACTGGAAAAACGAACCTGCTAACAGCTAACCTCAACTTTACAAATTTAAAATAGTTGTTGAAACTACTACTACTTATTTATCCTGCGTCAAAATGTAACCACACCACAACCGCCGATCTATCGCGGTTAGCGTGGTTACAGAAAAGTTACCAGCTTTCAGTAACCGCGTTCCGAAATTATAACCAGTTACTGAAAAAGTAATTTTATAAAAAAAATCGATTTTTTTTTAAATGACCCCATTTCCATTGTACTCATTTGTCACTAACCTGGCCGTCTCAGAGCCTCGATGTCTCATTCCCGTATCTTCATGGTCGAGATACAACTGCCTATACTGCTCTCCGAAGTCGTAACTCCTCGATCTGGTGCCTGTGGAAGTCGTCTCCGTCGGTTCCAGTTTCAAGTTAGCGAAATTTGTATTTATTTTTGCCTGGAGACTCGGGAACGACATGGAATGTTCGTCTCTTGATGGAGGAGAACCTGATTCGTAATCGGACAGCATGGAGTCGTCTTCGAGTGGCGGTGAAGTGCTTGTCAAGCCAAAGTAGCTAAAAGTCAAAAAGATAATAAATATTTGTATACGAGGACATTTTTAATTTCTCACAATTATTTACACAATACTGCTTTATTGTCACACAGTTTATAAGCTGCTAAAAATTTGTAAAAATAAT
This sequence comes from Ophonus ardosiacus, assembly GCA_943142095.1. Lineage (NCBI taxonomy): Eukaryota > Metazoa > Arthropoda > Insecta > Coleoptera > Carabidae > Ophonus > Ophonus ardosiacus. The sequence continues at coordinate 431,401 of OW964829.1, read as the reverse complement.
AATAATACATTTTATGTTGTGGCTATCACAAGACCTCTCGCCATTTCCATATTAGGCTATATAAATACATATTGTATTTAACATTTCTGGTACACACACACACACACGCACACAAAAATTCTAATTATATCTATTATTAATATATTTTTTAATTCATTCTATAAATAAGTTTCCTTCTACTCTTCTAAATGTTCGAGATAGATCACATTAGTGAGGTTAAGATTTACATTTGGAGCGAAACCACAGAATAAACATTTATACAGAAGCGACAGTCAGGGAGAGAAACGAGAATTAGAGAGAGAAAGAGAATGCCAACAAATTTAAAGGGCTAATCAGATTGTTTCGGCATATCTTCGTATCTTACAATTCTTTGTTCTTTTCATTATCGCAACGTGAACGTTTTGCATTAGGGGTCAATAATAAAAGTACATTGAGAAACACAAATTGATTTTTAATAAGAACAAATATGTTATTTTTTCAACAAACGATAGGAAAAATCGTTACCATAAAGAAAATCATTATATTTCACAAATTCTGGAAGAGCTATTGTCTCAGTTTAGCATGCCCATATATTTTAGGGTTATGGCCTAGGGATATTCATTGGCAAAAAACATCGATGTTTTACGCGATGTAATACATCGTGTTATTATATCGATGTTTTCCGATACATCGAAAAAAAACATCGATGTTTATCGATTTATGTTAATTTTAAATGAAACAACGATAATTATTAAAAGAATACATTTATTTAGTAAAAATTTTACTACATATTGTTATTGTACACATACCAAAAATTTTACATTTTGAAAAAATTCAGTATGAACTCTTGTGTTCCATTTATTCGTTATAATTAAATCACAATTACACTATTACAGGTCATTTCGGATATTTATTTATCCACCTTCAACTCATAAGTACAGGGGTACAATTCAAGTTAAACCTTTTTCTTTAATAATTTTTTTTACCTACGAAATAAATTTAAATACAACTATGTAACCATAACAATTTAATATATATGTAATAACCACATTATTTATGAGCTGAAGATGAATAAATATCCAAAACGTCCTGTAATTATACGTTTTAATTACAATGAATAAATGGAGCACAAGAACCCATATTAAACTTTTTTCAACATTTTCTACAACTTTTTTTACATTTGTAAACTCTTTTATATTTATAAAAAATTTACATATTCCAATGCTCTTTCTGTAGACTTTGTAAAAAAAATTGTTTATACCATTACTTATTTCGATGTATCGAATCAAAAACATCGATGTATCAAATAAATGTAGACCTTTATGAAACATCGTATTCATTCGATGTATCGAATCTCAAACATCGATACTTTCGATGCATCGATGTATATCAAATATCCCTATTATGGCCACGTTATGGCTAATTCAAGCAAACCAAACACGTCTACTCACTTTTGACATATGCCATTTTGTGAACTGTTTGTGAATTTTAGAAGTGGTGTTAGTATCTAATGAAATGGATAAAATGAAGATAGTGGAATTGGGAGGACTCTTTGTTCACATAAAGACTGTATAAGTAAATTTAAAAAATGGAGAAAGGAAAATGTAAGTTTTTTTCGTTTCCGAAAGATCCAGAAATGTAAGCTATGTAAAACGACTACCATATCATGTAAAATGTATATTCATTTAATAAATATAGGTGTAAAATGTGGCTAAAGCCTGTGGAAGAGAAGATTTGATGGAGAAGGATATATGGGACATATTCATCGAGTCTGACGTTTGTGTTTCCCACATCAAAGATATAGAAAATTCTGCATTGTAATGAATTGGTAAAATTCAGGTATTTGTTTAATAAAAATATAATTATGTGATTATTTTATCTGATTTATTTTTAATTCGTTAATAAAATTAAAATTTTAGTACTTTTATGTTCTAATTTTTACCTCTCGCAAAGAGAGGTATTGGATTCATGCTAAAATTCGCATATCCAGATTTTATTGAATAAGCACGATTTAAGGTCCCTAGAATTCGATTATAACATTTTTAAAATGATGTCTGTGTGTGTGTGTGTGTGTGTGTGGCTGTGTGGATGTGTGTGTTTGTGTGTGTGTGTATGTATGTCTGGATGTTGTAGACACGATTCCTCAAAAACTATAAGACTTAAAGAATATTTAACTGCAGTTTCCTCAATCTGACATTCCTGGGAAAAGCTGAAAAGGTTTTGGTAACAATTGAATAACCGGAAGTAGTAGTTTCTTAGAAAAATTCCTCTAAATATATTTTTTTGGAAGTTTTTTTATTAAATATTGAACATAAAATTCTCCATCTAATACACTTAAAATTTTTATTATATCTTGCATAGATTTAGAGATAAAGACATTGACCGGTAGTATTTACTCTTAAACAGGGGTGATTAAGCATTGACTAAAGTAACAAATTCAGTTGTTTTTTAATCACCACCATGTATTTTTAAATGGTAGTCATGGTAATTAGTTAGTCAGGGTGACTAAAATTTTGAGTAAATACTACCAGTCATTATAATTTATAGAGTACACTAATCGCAGAGGCTAAGGCACTAAGGAAACCAGTTGACAAATTCCAATATTTATAACATGACACATGTCATTGTCAAATATCAACATTTTTAGTGACAGTCTGATAGCTTTTTCTGGAAAGTATATTTAATTTTTCTTATTGTTTAATTAATTAAATATTTGAAATTATAGGTAAAATTGTGGTAAAATGCATATATCCATCAGAAATACGGCCAATCTGGTTAATGAATTGGAACAATCTCTGACATGAAAATGATATAAAATAGATATAATTAGAATTATGTGTGCAGAAGACATGTTAAATAAAATAAAAAACAATATTTGGGTAAAGTTGTGTAATATTTTGTTATAAAACGACGGTTCGAAAGCGAAGTGCACTACAATACATATATTGCCTAATATGGAAATGGCGAGAGGTCTTGTGCTGGCCACAACAGATTTTTCTTTTACCATTTTAATCAGTTTAAATTTCGCGCGCAAATTTGCCAACAAATTTAAAGTTCAAGGTCATAAACATCAAATCGCAACAACAATGGTGCCAACAAGGAGTGTCGCTTCTGTATAAATGTATTCTGTGGCGAAACCCTAAGTACAATTTTCAGTTTCTTACTAACTTTTAACAATACTCTTTGCTTTCTGAACAGTAAAAGTATAAACAAAATAATAAGTTAAGTATAATTTTATTTTAAAGAAAGTAGGATTGCAAGTAGTAACTTACGCCCCAATTCTGTAAAAAAGTTGTTGTCTTAACAACGTTGCTATAGCAAATAACCAATAATAATAGCGAATACTGAATAAAATATGAAAATGGCAGGCTTTACATTTGTTTTTCTACAGTCACTATAAAAAGTAGCCATTTGCGCTTTCTTTTGTCAACGCAAAATGTCACTTTGCCGCTCATGCGCGACAAAGTAGAAAAAACGCTCGCTGTCCAAATTTCTAAGTCTACAATGTTCAGAAATGTCACTTGTCTACATTCGTAATGAAAATGTTTAGTTAGGAACTAATGGCACTGTAATTACACATTTATCACGTTCACAAGTCAATTTGACATATGTTCTGTCGGTATTTAGCATAACCTAACAAAATGCCACACTGCTGTGAAAATGAAATAGGGCATGCATTTACAAAAAAACGAAAGTATAAAATGCTTAGATTAAATTGAACAAAAACTCAAGAAGAATGGAAAATAACGATAAAATAAAATTAAATAAATTGTGTGAACAGTTATGTTTAGTAATAGGAATGATTGTACACAGATGGCGGTAGGATAGTTGCGAGTCGTACTGACATCTGATCTCTAGTTAACTATTTATTTTGATTACAATAAAGTTATTAGTTATTTCGTTACTTAAATATTTGCGAGAAGTCAGTCAATGCACATACATGTCTATATAATCACAAATTCCTTGAAATATTTGTTAATTTTTTCAGTGTGACAGGCGTGACAACTAACCACACATTTTGCTACAAAAACTCATCAAATCATCACAAATCCTTGCTTCTACGCTCTAATTTTTTTTTTATGGAATAGATGGCTAATGTAACGATATAATCATTTAAAAGCCTTTTTAAGTTTAAACCGTATCTTTTGTATTAGCCAATTGTTATTTATTGAGCAGTACTGTAAGTATAAAGTGTTCATTTTATTATTTTTTATGGTGGAGGACCCCATTGTGGCGACTGTAGAAAAAATCTTGTGTGTGTTTCGAGCGCAAATGGACATTGTCGATTTCGAGAGAACAACCTCTCAATCAACAATGTAGCATTTTGCGCTCTTAATACACAAATAGCTATTTTATTGGGTACAATTTTTAGCAACGTTTCTAAGACTTAACAACTTTCTTGCACAATTGGGGTGATATATCGTAACTTGATGCAGTTAGAAATGACTACAGTGATAGATAGATCAACTGAATTTGTAGGTTAGTTTTGGATTTGACGTTGTTTGTCTTTAAAGTTATAATATAAGGTGGTTATAAGTTTTTCGTTTTTGTTGTTTGCGATGTCTGAAAGGGTTATTAAGTTGTCCGCAATAAATAATTTCTTTTCTGACGATCTAAATTATTAGAATTAAATAGAATCGAAAACAGCTACGACCTACATTTTAATGAATTTGCACTTGCTGCTTTAATTACAGTTTATTCAATAATTTTGGGAGTTTTAGATACTTATATGACATAAGTAGATAGATAATACATTAGAGACTTGTATTTATAAAGTTTAATAGATAAGATTTGCATTTTAAAGTTCTTTTAAACATTTTGAAAATAGCATATTTTTGTTCTCGTATGAATAACATGGGAGTATAAATCGGCAGAGGCGAGTTGGGGTTTCAGTTTGAATTTGCCGCCACAAATTCACCGTTACATTTAGGTACGTTCAATAGCCCTAGCGCTAGCTAGCAGCTGTTAGCGCTAGATAACTGAACGCACTGCTAAGTATCAGCTGACAACGTTTTGCTCGAGCACTGGCTAGCATATGATTTCATTGCTAGGACAATTCTGCTAGCTACCAAATTCAAAATGAGCGAACAGGGCGAAATTGTTTTTCTTACTGATATTGACGGAAATTGCACAGTTAATGAAAATAATCAGAAATTGGTTTATAATATTAAAAGTAAGTTTATTATAATTATATTTCTTGTTGTATATAACCTATTTGTATATAACCTTTTTTTTATTTGTAGCTGGAGAAATTTTAGCAGTAGATGATCTTATCGATGAAGAAACAAAGCCAGAAGATGCTGACACAAATCGTGAGTTTATAATAACCTGTTTATACATAATACATGTGTTTTTAACCGTAATACTCGTATAAACTAATTTTTTTTTTTTTTTTTTTTTCAGATGCAAACTTATACTAATATCGTCTTGTGATGCACATGAAAACAAAAATAAATTTTCACATGAGATGGTTTTATTCTTAATTGACAACTTTATTCGTAACAAAGAGAAAATAAGAAGTGGCCGATACAAAAAAAAATTGGTACATGAAGAAATAAAAGAAGAATTTACACGGAAAGGTTTTGTTGTTACAGCAGATGATATTTCTCGAAAATGGAGAAATTTGAAAATCACTTTTACAAATATAAAAAGCAACAATAACAAAACAGGTAGGGGTACAACGTCCTGGCCATATTACGATGCATTGGAAAGTTTCTTTGAAGATGATGTTTCTATAAACCCCAACATAAAAATGAAAAGTTTTTGTACAATGGATGAAATGAGTCCACCCAGTTCATCTCAGTCACTTATGAATATCAATCTTAAATCTCGTTATAGCCCATCATTATTAAAAAAAACAAACGCTTCAGAAGAAAAGTTAAATCCAAATGAAAAGCATTTTAGTAATAATAGTGGTATCTCAGCATCGCACTCAAACTCCGGAAGTGAAAATGAGCAGCCTGCAGTAAAAAGACGACGAAGAAACGAACCTGAATGGGTTAACAAAATGTTAGCAATGCAGGAAGAACAACAAAAGGAATTTAAAGTCTTGAAGGAAGCTCTCATTCAGTCAAATGAAATACAGAACGAGAGAAATAAATTGTTGCAAAAATTTTTGGAAAAATAATTAATAATACATTTATTTAACATAGGATATTTATTTTTGTTATATACACATTTTTTGTACCAAAGAATGATAATTTATTTTTACACTTATAGTATTGTTATACATATACATATAGAATGACAAATATGTAGTTTTTACATATGAATTAAAGACTGAGCAATAATATTTCTTTTATTTTGTGCATCTGGATCATTATGTCTTACACATTCTCTTACGTAGTCGTTTTCATCTAAGTTTTCTTCAGCTTCATCGTCACTACTAGCTGTGTTTCCGTCATATTTCAATATTATGTTGTGTAAAATACAACATGCTCCAATTACAACTGGAATGTCATTTAATAGCGACATGTCTAAGTACATTATTAACCTTCTAAATTTTCCTTTTAGCCTGCCAAAAGCTCTTTCTATGGCTGACCGTGCACCAGAGTGCTTTTTATTGTATTTTATTTGAAATCGGTTTAAAAATCCATTGTTTCTGTAAGGGGTTAAAACATCATCATCATCATAAGAGGATAAGCACTATCTCCTAAAATATGTTGATTTGCAGGAATAAGACCATTTGAAATTTCTCGATATAGCGGACTGTTTTTGAATATTCTAGCGTCGTGTACCCGGCCTGTCATTCCAATAAAAACATCTATAAACCTCAATTGACTATCGCAAACTCCCTGTAATACCACAGAATGAAATTTTTTTCTATTATAAAAATCTGCAGGATTATGTGAAGGAGCTTTTATTGGTATATGACAACCATCTATAAATCCGACAACCCCAGGCAAGCCAAAAGTATGTAATACGAATGCTGCATTTTCGTTATTTGTTTGTTCATTAGGCCATCGAATATATTTATTTTTCAAATTACTTATGAGATGGCAAATTTGTAAAAATATTAAATGTGCAGTGCCTTTGCTCAATCCAAAGAGATCACTGGCTGCACGGAAGGAAATAGCATGATTAGCTAATAACCACAGAGTTACATGAATTTTTTTGCCCAACGGAACTGTCATGGCTTTAAAAGTTTCATCAGATAATTGGCTTCGTAAATCATCGTACAAAATCTAAAACAAGGAAATTCTGTATTTGTACATTATAATAAATCATTGTAAATCTAGATTTATTTATTTATACATACACTCATTGTTTTTCGTGATATTCGAAAATGTTTCTTGAAAGTTGCGTCTGAATAATGTGGCACTACAGCTTCGTAGAAGTTGCCAACATATACATCTTCGTTTTGTGTTGCACATTCACAATGCAATAACTGCATATTTGTCTGGATGCACATAGCACCAGTTACAACAATTTCATTAACAAAATCTGTTTTGTCGCAAAATTCTGCCAATATAATCGGCTCCATTTCGATTCAAATGTCAACTTAATGTCGTTCAGCAATTAAACCTTTTCGCTGTATTACAAGCGCTAGCAGCTAGATAGCACTTTTGGTCATTGAACGTACCTATTAACGTGGTCTATTGGCGGTATTTCTGATGAATGTATGTAATATATGCATCTATAATTTTAAATAGTTTATTATTATTATTAATAAAATAAGAAGTATTATACATACATAATGTACTTCCCAGAAAAAACCTACAGGAATGTATCTGGATTTTTGACACTGACATTTTTCTGTCAATTATAAACATTTTAATTTTTCAACTGGTTTTAATGGACTGTTTGATTATTTTATATATTTATAATTCTCTACCTCTAAACCTATAGAAGATATAATAAAAATGTTCAATGTATTGGATAGAAAAATTTATATTCTTTAATATTTGTAATAACATAAATTTCCAAAAAATAATATTTAGAAGTTTTTTTTAAGAAACTACTACTTCCGGTTGTCCAATTGTTACCAAATCCTTTTCAGCTCTTCCCATTAATGTCAGGTTAATGAATACGTAGTTAAATTGGTCTTTATAGTCTCATATATTTTAAGAAACTGTCCATCCAGACACACACACTTCCACACACATACACACGCGCACGCACACCCACACATCATCGTAAAAATATATTGGCAAGAGCCAACAAAGTGTCTGACATCTGGTGGCAAAATAAAACATATAAGTCGTAGGGAAAACGTTGTGCTGTCATATAGAGTTATAAGTAAACAGCAACCAAAAATGACCAGCAAATCGAAGAAATATTGTTCTGTACCGCAGTGCAATAATTATGCAAGTGCTGCTGACATATCCGTTCATTATTTCCCAAAAAGAGGAATATTGAAAAACAAGTGGAAAATCGCGTTAAAATCGGAAAGGACATATCATCGTTCATGAACGTTTGTTCACAACATTTTTTATCTAAGCGATTTTATTCCATGTAAGTATTTATAAAAATTTATGCTTCAAAACATTATTAGATTGTTTTTGTAGTTATTAAAAGAAAAATATTAAAAAGAAATGCTATACCAAGCCAAAAATTACCTAAAGAAAATTCGATAAAACCCCTGTACAGAGAAGAAAAATATATTTACGTTAGTAAAAAGATAGAGAAGAAGAACAAACTATAAAAATACCAGAAGTTGAGCAACAGCAAGAGGAAGACGTACAAAACAAAGAACTTGATGTGCATTTGTATTTAATGTTATTACGATTGAATGAGGAGCCCGTTTCAAATTAGATATTTGAATGCACAGTCCATGTATTTCTATATTATTCTGTTTATCTGTCTTATATCTGCACAAGTATGTCCAGCTAAAAATAATTAAATAAGTAGTTAAAATGGAACAGTGCATTTTATTCGTGTATGTGAAAAGATACAAAAAAAAGTGATTAAGATATTTTGTAAAGCATAGAGGGGGACATATTTTAGCATAAACTTTAATATTTTAAATCCAGTGGTACTCAAACTACGGGGCAATATTATGTTTTTTTTTAATGGCATTATATGTATTTGATTAACTCAGCGAATTTTGTTCTGAATTCAACGATATAATAATATCATATCCTTACATTGCGAAAAATTTGATAAAAATTAATTCAAAGTTAATATTTCATTTCTACTTTATCTAAGTAATCTAAGCAAACATTCAATCAATAAAACAAAATAAAATTTATTTTAGTTCAAGTAAGCTACGATTTTGGCAATAAATTCAACTTTTAAAATAAATTTTTTGTTTTATTGATTGAATGTTTGCTCAGATTACTTAGATACAGTAGAAATGAAATACTAACTTTGAATTAATTTTTATAAATTTTTTCGCAATGTAAGGGTATGATATTATTATATCGTTGAATTCAGAACAAAATTCTCTATTTAATGAGTTAATAATATATATATATATATATATATATATATATATATATATATATATATATATATATATATATATATATTGCCATTTAAAAAAATATAATATTGCCCTATAGTTTGAGTACCACTGGATTTAAAATATTAAAGTTTATGCTAAAATATGTCCCCCTCTATGCCTTACAAAATATCTCAATCACTTTTTTCTGTATCTTTTCACATACACGAATAAAATGCACTGTTCCATTATCTTGATACACCCTGTATACCTGACATTGTGATAAATATATTTGATTTCAATTAAAAATAACAAAATATCCTCAAAACAAAGCATCAAAATACAACTAGCACAAACGTAAAATATAATGCTTTCCCTGTAAGTCGGTCATTAGTGCTGCCATCTCTAGGATGTGGCTCTCCCAGATAATCGGATTGTAAGTAGGCAAATTACTAATTATACTAATGATCATTAATATTTGTCGTCTGTCTCAGCTATTACGATCATGTTATCAAAAGATCATCGTGACTTAGTGATCATTACAATTGAAATTACGTTTATAATGATCATTAATATAATTTACATATGACATACGACATGTTAAATTAATATTTAAGTTTAATTTTCTTAGCAGTCGTTGTCTAAAGGTTATAGCCAATACCGGCCATTTTGTATAGATACATATTTTTTTTCTACTGTAATGGTAGTTTTCATAATACAATTTATCTTCACTTTAACACTTTAAATCAGAATTAAATTTGTGTTCGTTTTCATAATATAACTATATAGCTTTAGTACTTTAGCGAGCACAGTAACTTTAAAATAAAGATAAAGTTATTAAAATATCTTTCACAAATCATATTAATAATTAGAATACTACCTTTTTATTTCAAGTTCTGTATTTATTTAAAACCAACGTTTGGCTACATACATTACGGCCTTCTTTAGGGAAAAGAACATAAATGACAAATAAGTAATTACAGAACAAAAGCTTTTGTTTAATGTGTTAATAAAGGTGATCAATGATTGAAGCTTGTAGACATCATTAATCGCCAATTAACACACGTGATAGTTACATTATTTTTTTGTTGACGTATCTTACTGAAGTGGAAAAACTAATTTTATTTCATGACATTTTTTAGGTTAGTAACGTTTGACACCTAAGTTTTGACAATAATTATACAGTAATTATTACCCAATAAAATTGTTTATTAATAAAATCATGCATTAATAGGCGTCATTATGAATGATTTTCTATTCAGAGTGGCGCGCTTAAGACGATCCATCCTTAATAATTTTGAAACGAATTGTGATAGTGAAGTGGAGATAAATTTACGTCTAATTTTTTACAAAGCCAAGTGTAGTTGACAAGTTGCCTTCATTTGTTCATGATGTTTCACGTCCCTTTTTACCTCTCGCTAAGAGAGGTATTGGATTCATGCTAAAATTCGCATATCCAGATTTTATTGAATAAGCACGATTTAAGGTCCCTACAATCCGATTATAGCATTTTTAAAATGATGTGTGTGTGTGTGTGTGGATGTGTGTGTGTATGTGTGTGTGTATGTTGCAGACACGATTCCTCAAAAACTATAAGACTTAAAAAATATTTAACTGCAGTTTCCTCAATCTGACATTCCTGGGAAGAGCGGTTTTGGTAACAATTGAATAACCGGAAGTAGTAGTTTCTTAGAAAAATTCTTCTAAATATATTTTTTTGGGAGTTTTTTTTATTAAATATTGAAGAACATAAAATTCTCCATCTAATACACTTAAAATTTTTATTATATCTTGTATAGATTTAGAGATAAAGACACTAAAATTTATAGAGCAAACAAATCGCAGAGGCTAAGGCACTAAGGAAACCAGTTAACAAATTCCAATGTTTATAACATAGTTTGTAAATGACAGATATCAGTGTCAAAAATTAACAGTTTTAGTGACATTCTGATAGCTTTTTCTGGGAAATATATTTAATTTTTCTTATTGTTTTATTAATTAAATATTTGAAATTATAGGTAAAATTGTGGTAAAATGCATATATCCATCAGAAATACCGCCAATCTGGTTTATGAATTGGAACAATCTCTGGCATTTAGAAACTTCCTCATACAATGAAAAATAGATATAATTAGAATTATATGTGTGCAAAAGACATGTTAAATACAATAAAAAAACAATATTTGGGTAAAGTTCTGTAATATTTTGTTACAAAACGACGGTTCGAAAGCGAAGTGCAATACAATACTTATATAGCCTAATATGGAAATAGCGAGAGGTCTTGTGCTGGCCACAACAGATTTTTAAAACATGCGTTTTGGTCAATGGTTATGGGAAGACCCTGTTAGGAAAATGTCTTTTTCAAACTACATCTAATTGCCAGTCTATACTTCAGTTCTTGTTGTTATTATGTCAAACATTTTGTGTATGTAAAACAGTGTATTTCTTTTATTGTACAGTCTCTGGTCCTGATGATGGTTTTTACAAAACCGAAACCGGTCGACGATTATTTATTCTATTAATAATAATACATAAAACGTGAAGAAAGGACTACTCTGACAGTTTTATTTTCCAACCTTTTATCATTATTTTTCTTCACTTGGGTAACAATTCCTTCAAATATAATAGTTTATAAAATTTTAATGCATGCAGTGCTATGGAAATGACAAAATGAAAAAAAAAAAAAACAATGGATTGGTCGAAGGGGGCCCATTGATTGGCCCGCTAGGTCCCCTGATCTGGCACCCATCAATTTTTTTTTTGGGATATTTAAAATCAATTATTTATAAAACACTACCTGTTAATCTCCAAGATTTAGAAAATTGAATTAAAAAAGTGTGTCAAGCAATTCCAAAAGAAACATTTCGGCGTCGGGTGCAAATAGCATTTAGTGATAGGTTGTACCATTGTTTAGGTGTATTTGAGCATTTGTTATAAGGTTTGAAATTAAATAGACACTTACAAAATTGACGTCACTGCAAGAGAGAAAGAAGACCATGCATTCAAACAAACCTCCCCTCGTTGTCTTACGTCCCGTTCCCTGTTCCTATCTGTCATTGTGTTCGCATCTGTTATTCAGTGTTAAACCTAATTCTTTATTGTAATTTGTACGTTGTGTTTAATAAAAATGAGCTTAAAACCAGAAGATGTGTCTGGGGCAAATTTTGTTTGATAATATTGAAGATCATTCGATGATTCAACTAAAACGATGGCTAGAGTGTACGAGTCTACGTCTGATGACAGGTCTTTGTTTGGACGAGGTAACCATAGCAACCTTGATTTCTATGCTTTGCCGTTAGAGGCGCTCGTGCAAATTGCAATTTTGTAAGTGTCTATTAAAATTACATTATTGTTTCTAACTTTAAAACGGTTTATTCAAATAACAATTTATTGACATGCCTGTATAGCATTTTTCAAGAGCTTTCATTTGATATGTCACAAGTGGTATATTGCCATTTAAGATTTAAAAGTTGAGAGTGGTGGGGGTGAGATTAGTGCATTAAAAAAAAAAATATTAATAAAATGTGGTTCCCTAGATTTAGCGTAAATCGGGTATATCTATCACAATTCGTTTCAAAGTTATTATGGGTGGATAGTCTTATAGCCGAGACAGACGACAAATGTTAATGATCATTAGTATAATTCGTAATTTACCTTAATTCTTAATTATAGAAATACCTGACAGACGATATATAAAGTTAATTTGGTGCGCATGCGCAGTTTAATGCAAATTTGCGCCACAGATGGTTTTACAGAGTTCTTCTTAGTTGTGCTTCGTGCCGATTGCAGTTGCCGGGCAGCTTCATGGTCGTAGTTATCGCCAATACACTTTTTACTGTTATTTGGTAAGTTTTGTATTTTTTTCTTTGAAAAGATAATAATGTTATATTATTTGCAGTATCTATCAACAATGGTGAAACGAAGATTTAATTGGACTTTAGGAATGGAAAGAATTTTGATTGATCTTTGGGCAGACAATATTTCTAACCTACGAAAACAGAAAAGAAATTCCCATGTTTATGCCAACATAGCAAACACGTTCAACAATATAACGGCTAATGAAAACACTGTTGATAACCAGGAAGTCCATAATAAAATAAGCAATTTAACGCAAAGATACAGGTATTTATAAATTCAGGCTGGATTCTAGAATAACTACCCTTCTTGAAATTCAATATTTTTGTTGTATTGTCTTCATTTAGCCAAAATATAACAAAGAAACACAAAATTAATGCACGGAAACAGATATTTATCTTCTTTCCAAAAATAAAGTCAGACTTTACCTATTCTAAAGGCTGTATTTGTGAAAGTTATGACTGCTTCTCTTACAAATTTTCAAAACTATGATGTACTGGTAACCTAGCGCACATAATTCAATTTTACGAAACTCATGGTTACATTCACTTTTTAGAAATGTAACCATACTTTTTTTCTGAAAAAATGTCAAAATTATAACAAATATTGCTTAATTTTGGTCGACTATAGTGATTTTAATAGTTTTGCAACTATATATAAGCATCAAAATTAAATTCTCGAGGAGTGGGTATTCTAGACTTTAGTTTTAAACGCTTTTTCGAGTTTGAGATAACAAAGTAATATTTTCAGAACAGAAAAGCGAAATATAGGGCCAAGTGGAGGATCACCTTCTACATGGGTCCATTACGAACAAATTAACAAAATATTGGGCTCCTTTCCCAGTAACGACAGTTCGTTGGTATATGAAAGCATTGAAAGTACTAATGACTTTTATATTAATGTAGTTATATTTACTAATTTTTAAATTGATTGTAGTAAATGAAATAATTGATATTAATTACGATACAAATTACGAGACTTATGAAATTGACGTAAATATTTTATTAAATTAAATTACACTTTTCATTAAAACTTTTTAAAAATATTTTAGGAAATACCAACAGATATATCATCAGTATCAACGCTACCACTAACAGTAATTATTTTTAAAATAAAATAGCAATTTTAAGTTATTTATTAAAATGTTTCAGGAAGTAACAAATGTATTAACATCAAGTACACTATCAACTTCATGTACTTCTAATCCTTCCTCAACATCATCTGGATCTAAAGTATCGTCAATAATAGACATCCCTGCCGTGGGACAACCTGAAACCCAGGCAACTATACAATCATTAAATAAGAAAAAATTATTGAAAAGGAAAGCTAAAGTTGATTTTGAGGAAAGATTACTATCCGAAATAAAAAGGGCGAATGATTTAAGTGAAATAGAAATGAAAGAAAGCAGAAAATTAAGAGAAGTCCAACTACAAGTTTGTCAAACCATTGGAGAAATTTCATCGAAACTTTCAGAAACATTTGCTAATTTAAAACAAAATTAAGAATCATTCTGATTTGTAAAGGCCTCGAGCAGATATGTCTCGGACTCGAGTAACCTTGAAGTGCTTGGAATCAACTGTCAATATTTTAACTTATTTTGATTTTGAATTGTAGTAAAACATGTAAAAGGAAAAATAGTAACTTTTTAGCAATTCAAAATCAATTAAAACATTGTCACAGTGATACGCGCACATAAATCAACTGATTCCAAGCAGCACACAGATCGCTTGAGTCACCTGTTTGCTCGCGGCCTATACAAGAACCTGATATTGACTTTAATTTAATTTTGTAAATATATAGAAATGTTCAATAATACAGTGTATTCAGAGAAAAACCTAATTCGGAGTAAGCTATGAACACAGAAACTTATGTTTGATGATCATTATTCAATTCAAAAGTCAAGTTATCAAAATTGATCGTGAAATGTAGTTTTTATCTTTAATGAAAAAGGATACAGAATATTGCCATTCACCATTTTCAAATTTATTTCTATTTCTAAAATAAGGATTCAAGAAGAAAAGCTTTGAATTTCTTATATATCATTTTTGACAATATACTGTGTCAAATTGACATTTAATTAAATACTTTCAAATTGACATACGTTTTCTTGTTCATAGCCTACTCCGAGTTACGATTTTTTGAACACACTATATTTTAATTAAATTATTGTATTGTAGAATAAAACATTTACTTAAATATTGTGTTATTGCATTACGTATATTTATTGCAACAGTATTATTGTTCCCTGCAATTGTCATAAAATTTGGTTGTTGAGGCTGGTGTATTAGATTGATTTCTTCCATCCAATTTTTCGCAATATCATCTTGATTCTCTTTACAAAAATTATGTAATATACAACAAGTCCTGATTACTAGACTTGTATTTTGCATGTAAAGTTCCAGACCTTTTAGTAATCTTCTGAATCTGCATTTCAACTGTCCAAATGAATTTTCAACAACGCGTCGACATCTCGATAATTTGTAATTAAAAATTTTTTGCATTTGATCTTGATTTACAACAAATGGGTACGGTTTCATCATAAATTTGGACAACTGAAATGCTGAATCTCCAATTAATAAAAGAGGTACATCTACACCAGAAATACTTCTTGAATTATCTTTATAAATGGAATTATGAAGAAGTTCAGCTTTTAAATAAGACTTTTCAAAAATGTAAGAATCGTTATTTCTTCCCGGTGATCCCACATTAATATATGTAAATTTACATCTGCAACAAGTACAGAAATCACAACAAAATATTAAAGTTTCTATAAAAATATGTACTTATTGTGCGACCAAGCAATATGTGCCCCTGGCCTTGACGCGAAAAGCATGCGCTGGCATAATAACTCAGCCAATAACATTTCAGAATTTTGCCGCGAACGCGTAAGTACATACAGAATAAAAGTAGACGTGTAGTGGCGGCGGTGGCAGGCGTACTAATAAATGAATTATAATTATGAAACAGGTATAATATGTATATAATATATAACATGTAAAGAAATGTTTATGTATTTCATTTGTGTTCTAACTAAATCCATTTCATACATGAACCTCTAACATTTGTATAGAATACTTCTGTCTCCGAATGTACTCGTAATGATAGACCACGCCTCCCAAGTCGAGGCCAGGGGCACATATCGCTTGGTCGAACTACCTGTTATCACACACAGCCAAAAGAACAGTAGAGTACCATCCTTTATAATTATGATAATCTATTGCTTCGTCAGCACTTGGGCAAACTTCAATATGACAACCGTCTAAAGTTTATAAAAACATTTAAATATTTTGTACATAAATTTATTGCAGAAATTACCAATTGCACCCATGCATTGAGGAAATCCTAATTTTTCAAATCCGTGAACAATATTTTTTAATTGTTTTTGATTAGGTGGAAATGGTGGTATAAACTCTTTCTGCATAGTGTTGCAGACTGCTTGACAAAAATCAATTACCAATTCACCTGTTGTTGTTCTTCCCACTCCAAACAAATTTGATATGGTCCTGTATTCCGCAGACGAACCAAGAGCATAAATTGCAATTGCAACGCGTTTATCTAAAGGAATTGATTTTCTCATGTTTGTATCTATAGCTCGTAAATAATTTAATTTGTCAATTAATTTTGCAAACGCTGTCCTACTCATTCGAAAGTTTTCTTTAAATTTTTCTTCCGTATAAGTAGGAACTTCGTTTTCCCAAAATGTACTTGTACGATTCTAAAATTTATATATATATATAATTAATTATTTAATACTTTTACCATTTTAAACACAGTACTAGAGTCCAAATTGTTCTATTCAGGGTTTTTCTTTTAATTAAATATATGGATAGACATTTTATAATTTTTCTGTTTTCTTTAACTTTATTGTTCAGAGATAATCTTTTTTGTTGAATCTTGAAACTTAAGTGATGTAATAAATATAATAAATTTATTTGGTTTAATAAAACCATTAAATTTAAAATATTTTGGGGCATTCTTGATTATTGAGGTTAAAATTCACTATTCTGAGAGTAAAATTTGACAGTATCCGTGTGGCGATTATTGCCGAATACTTACGATCATCTTCTCCAAGGATCATCGGGACTTAATTATCATTACAAATGAAATTACGTTTATAATGATCATTAACATAATTGAAATATGACATACGAAATGTTAAATTAAGAATTAGGGTTTAATGATCATTAGCATTCGTCGTCTGTCTCGGCTATTAAGCGCGCCATTCTGTATGTACATTAACATAACCTATTAAAAGTTCGCTGCCAATGACGCACTAACGTGTCATTGTATGCCCGTAGCCAGGGGCCGGTGACGCGCTAGCGTGTTTAGGCAAGCATCATTTTGTTTTGTTGTATTATTTGACTGACTCTACATATTTAGAAAAAAAAAAATAAAAATTAAACATTTATGTCAGTAAAAGTAAATAGCTTCCTGCGAAAGGGTACCTAAAACGGACCGGCAGCGAACGTGTTAATAAACGGTCAACAGAAAAGTAATTTTAATTAAAGTATTAAAGTGATTCTGAATATGAGAACGGCCCAAATACTCGAGTCAATAAATTAATTGCAATAAAAAATATAATATTATTTCTGCAAATTTTTCGCAGCTATAAACCATATGATAGTATTTATAGCAAGAGTATGTACAGTGAAAGTTCCCTTTGCGGACAGCTCCCACAAGCGGACATCTCTCATAACAGGACAGTTTTTCTGGAACCATATTTTTGGGTATCAATTCCTATATAAAACACGCTCTCATAAGCGCACTCTCTACCGGACGGACGCGGATAACACAGTTTTTCCCGACAGGCCCGAAACGCTCTCATAAGCGGACGCTAAACTCCGAAACCGGACATAAACAGCCTCCTCAGTATTTCCTTTCAAGGAAACACTAACACACGGGGTTCCCCTAGTTTACAGAAATGCAATGTTTTACGTGTCTCCGAGATTCATAGTTTGAAACTTGTGTGACAATGGTATCCAGGAAAACGTTTTTTACATTAAGGCAGAAAATGGAGGTGAAAGGTATGTCTATTATAGCATTTTTACTGGCCTTGAAGGTCGTTAAAAACTTTAAAAAGTTTTCAAAAGAAGATTTTATTGCGTCTGAACATCTAAAAAAATATTGAGTCGCATTATGAACATTATTTTTTAAAAGAAAAAAGTAGAAAGTTGAAGCAGTTAAAAATATCAGATTTTTTAAAAAAATAATCTTTCGATATGTTCAAATATGTTGTTTTGTTTTGTATTCAATCTTAAGTATTATGTACGTACATATTATTATTATTTTTGAACTATTTTGAAGTATGTACATATAGATATTCAACAAGTGCATATTTTTCAATAAAAAAAATTATTAATTTTTGCATATCTTTAAATAGAGCTTTCTTGTAAGCGGACACCTCCCATAAAGGGACAAAAATGTTGGAACCATGGGTGTCCGCTTATGAGAGCTTTCACTGTATATTAATAGTATATTATACGCCAAGGTTGAGAAGATAATCATTATTGACCCAGCGCCAATATTGTAACCCGAGGGCGTAACCCGAGGGATACAAGGCGCCTGGTCAATAATGATCTTCTCAACCGTGGTTTATATACTATTTTTTTCACTACTAGCACATAAATCCTATTTGAATTTTTTTAAATAAATAAATAAATAAATATATCATCACGGCATATTACCCATTTCTGGGTGGGCCAGTATCTACAACACATGTAGACATCGGTAATGATGACGATATATTTTACCGTGTGGGCGCTTACCAGGCGTCACCTCACGGGCACTCATAGCTGGTATGGAGAGTGCACCACAGGGGTCACTTTTGTGCCATTTAAAATTGGAAATATTTGGCGCCGGTCGGGATCGAACCCGGTTCCCCCAGGTTCGCGACCAGACACTCAGGCACGCGGCCACGGGACCCCATTTTTTTTTATTGATAATAACAATCATTTTGATATGGATAATGGGCTACTTGCGTGGTACTGAAAATCCAATTTCTATCACTTAATACGTAATGTTGTGTTGAAAACATGTATAAAAATATAAATTTTATTTTAAAATAAATATTTGTTTTTTAGTAAAATAAGAAAGAAATTTTCTTGTGACGTCATTACATTGAACGGAAAAAGGGAACCATATTTAAGAATGCAACTTATAGATGGCATTGCGTACGAGAAAGTTTTAATTTAAATTTGACATTTTTCTCTCTCTGGGCTCTCAAATATATTAATTACTTCACAAATAAACACATAGGTAGTTACATGTAATTTAAAATATCGATTTGTAAAAGACAAACTAAAATACTAATCTCCAAACTATTGTTCAAAGGTCAAACAGGAGATCTACATTACCAGTACAAACAAACGCTATGACTTTACGACCACTCATTGGTGCGGCGTAATTCTACATTGCGGAAATTCAAATAATTAAATTTCGTAACTTTTTTTCTGGCTAATTAATAAAAATTTTGTCAAAAGAAAAAATATGGGTAGCAAGTTCTTATCTGCTCTTCAAAAATATGAAATAAAAAAAAGGTATGCAAGTAGCCCATTACGTTACTTGCTTGTTAATATTTACAAAAAACAAAGTAGGCTGCATTAGTTTTTCGCTCATTTCGCTAGTTTGATAACCTCACTTATGGGCCTTGATTTGTATTTGATTTAATTATTTAATAAAAACACTTTGTGCTATTACAGTCAGCAGCCTTATTAGTTTATTATTATTTTTAAATAAATCTATTGAAATGTATTTACGTACAAATACAAAAAAATAGTGATATTCATTTCTACACATGTTTCACATTTCCACCAAAACAGCACAGTGGCCAGACGAGGCGGCAGCGTAGGTCACTTTAAAATTAAGCGGCACATTTAAATTATGTACTTAACACCTTTCTTGAGTTTAATGAGTTAAATAATATTTGGATTTGAAGTAGTGCTGTGAGGATCCGACAAAACATGGATCCGAGGTCCCGATTTCAAAATATCCGGTTCCTCGGATATCCGATGTTCGGATATTGAAGCGGATATCCGTAAATTTAACTCGGATTTGGATCCGGATCCTGGTTTGGGTCCGGATCCCATTCGGATCCGGATTCGATATGTTGTTTACGGATCCGGATCCGAATTTTAATTCTGGATCCGATTCATCATTTTGAATGTAAAGGCAAACATCTGGAAGTGAGTTCAAATTCAAACCGTTACAGTGGGTCTGTTTATCTCTACAGCGGTCTGTAAACAGCAATAAATTTTATAATACCCCTCTCCCTCTAAAATAGACAGGTAGCTGGTGCAAATACGAGAAGAATATTTCTTAGAATATTGAATTCTGTAGTTCTAAAATTTTAACATTCATTACAACAAATACTTCAAAGAAAACGAGATTAAGATTAAATTTGAGAAATAATGGTTACAGGTTCATTGCAAGTGTCGAAATACCTATTTATTTATATCGTGCACGTGTTTCACATAAAAGGGATTGTTTTTCCATGTCTAAAATCCGATACTCATACTCATATTCGGATCCGGATCCAAAATCCAATACTCAGATTCGGATCCAAAATCCGATACTCAGATCCGGATCCAAAATCCAATACTCAGATCCGGATCTAAAATCCGATACTGAGATTTGGATCCGAGATCCGGATAGTTCAACATTCAATTATCCGGATATCCGGATATTTTTGGATCCGAAACCAAAACTATCCGGATCCGGATCCCACCACTAATTTGAAGGCTTAAGATTGATTGAAAAGTGACATTTTGCATTATAGACCACGGTTAATAATAAATTATTATTGACCTAGGTTACCATGGTTACAAGCAAGCGGTAGTGAAAAACAATTTCTCATGTCAAATAAAGGTAAATAATAGTGGGCTCCTAGGCTAGTAGTGAAAAAAATACCTTTCTTACCTTCTTCTATCTATACCGCTAACAGCTTCCCCAGTCTCCGCATCCCACACCTTAATCTTCCCTCCAAGACAACTACTAACAACCTTCCTCCCATCCGTCACAAGGCACTCAACCTCCTGGGTGTGTCCCTCGAGAACCATGGGCACGGCATCCATAACCAGGTGCGCAGCGCTAGACACGGCGGTTGTGTCTTCTTTTTCCGACCAGCTAGCGCGCCATTCCGCGTAGTTACGGGAACAGATACACCGGTACAGGACGAAGACGGAATAAGCGAGAACGATAACGGAAATGAAGCAAAGGATTAACGTGAGAAGAATTTCCATAGGAGAGTTTGGGATGAATGGTTGTGTTTGTGGGTGGGGTTGTTTGTTGCTATGCTCTGGAAAGAAAATTGTGAATTAGGGACTTTTTTCTGTAATCAACCTAGTTATAAAAAACATATAAATAATAAAATTCTGATTTTATCTGCTGCTGTTCAATAATGCAATCATTGACATTCGTTTCTTGATAATAATCAAAAACTTTATTATTCTATTTTACCACATGAGCGGGTAAGTTATTAAAACATTGAAATATGCCAATATATTGTCACGTTTCATTATAGGAAAAAGCATAGACATCATGAAAGAGTTAAACAATACAAATCCACATACAGCTTTGTAACAAATAAAGAGAAAATTTCATATCCTAATCTTAGTGAAAAAAGGCGCAAAAATATATTGACGCCAATGGGGGATTCCACCATTTTTACCTCTCGCTAAGAGAGGTATTGGAATCATGATAAAAATCATATATTCAGATTTTAATGAATAAGCACACGTTTCAAGGTCAATCCGATTTTAACATTTTTACAATGATGTCTGTGTGTGTGTGTGGATGTGAGTGTGTACGTGTGTGTGTATGTGTGTGTGTATGTGTGTGTGTATGTGTGTGTATGTGTGTGTGTATGTGTGTGTGTATGTGTGTGTGTGTGTGTATGTATGTGTGTGTGTGTGTGTGTGTGTGTATGGCTGGATGTTGGACAGACGATTCCTCAAAATCTGTAAGACATAAGACCTGTTTAACTATGAATTCCTCAATCTGACATTCCTGGGAAGAGCTGAAAAGGTTTTGGTAACAACTGAACAACCGGAAGTAGTAGTTTGTAAAAGAAATTCTTCCAAATATTAATTTTTGAATATTTTTGATATTACTTATTTTGAAGAACAAAATTCTACACCTGATACATTTAAATTTTTTATTATATCTTCTATAAATTTAGAAATAAAGACACTATAATATATAGAATATCGGGATATAACAAATCGAGTAGGCGAAAATACACTAAAGAAACCAGTTGACAAATTCAAATGTTTATAACATAATTTGTAAATGACAGATTTCAGTGTCAAAAATCAATAGTTTTAATGACATTTTGATAGATTTTTCTGGGAAGTACATTTAATCTTTCTTATTGTTTTATTAATTAAATATTTGTAATATGCATATATCCATCAGAAATACCGCCAATCTGGTTAATGAATTGGAAGAATATGTGACATTTAGAAACTTCCTCATACAATGAAAAATAGATATAATTAGAATTATATGAGTGCAGAAGACATGTTAAATACAATAAAACACAATATAAAGTTCTGTAATATTTTGTTATAAAACGACGGTTCGATAGCAAAGTGCAATACAATACTTATACCGTGAGTATTTTTTAACGAGAAACATTGGGTTTGTCATATCCATAGTTACGACTTGACATTTGATTGACAGCAATGTATTTGCCCGTTCCATTTAAAATGAAACATAGGGAACGAATTTGACATTTGATAAGACGTCAAAGAGGTTAATTTTGTTTAAATAATTATACCTGCATTCTAAATTAAAATTAGTTGTAGAAAAAATATATTTAAATATAATACTTCTGTCAAATTCATTTCCCATGTGTCATTTTAAATGAGACAGACAAATACATTGCTGTCAATCAAATGTCAAATTATAACTTATAGGAAAATTCAACGGTTATCTATCATATTGGCAAGATGTCATTAGAGGTTAATTTTGTTTAAATAATTATACCTATTTTCTAAAAATTAAATTTAGATGTAAAAAAAATACTGTGTGCACCTTGTGCCCGAAATATGTTTAGTGTTCTCGAGTGGTTTTCTGATTCCGCTAAATTTCTAACAATATTTAAATATAATTCTTCTGTCAGATTCGTTCCCTATGTTTCATTTTAAATGGAACGGGCAAATACATTGCTGTCAATCAAATATCAAGTCGTAACCATGGATATACAAACCCAATGTTTCACGTTAAAAAATACTCACGGTATAGCCTAATATGGAAATGGCGAGAGGTCTTGTGCTGGCCACAACAGACTTTTTTTTATAATTTCATCTGAAAATATTAGGAAAACTAAGACTATTTATGAAAATCCGGTGAAAAAATTCCTATTAATAAGAGAATTATGGTCTCCCGAATTTTGAAAAGATTGACGTGACATCACATTTATGTTTTTATATCAAACTGTTTTCATCATGGACCTAAATGTTCTTGAAATATATGCTATTTTAATTTATATTTACATAAAATAAATGAATATTATAACACTGTATAAGTCTATATACTTTATAATTACAGGTGTATTTAAATTATTAAGTTTAATGCAAGAAATTTATGTTAAAATAAAAACTGTGTTAAACTGCAGTACAGGAATGTTAGCCCCTCCTTTCGAATTTGAATTTCTTAACTTCCATTGGTAGTAACCCGCACCTCCTAACACGCTATTTGTTATGCATGTATACGCGGTCTTTCGGTCGCCAATCAAAATATTATATATATAGATTCCATATACGTGTCGAAGCGCTATAACAAAAAACCCCTTATTTCCGAAATATCTCAATTATACCATTTAATTTTTTACCTCTCGCTAAGAGAGGTATTGGATTCATGCTAAAATTCGCATATCCAGATTTTATTGAATAAGCACGATTTAAGGTCCCTACAATCCGATTATAACATTTTTAAAATGATGTCTGTGTGTGTGTGTGTGTGTGTGTGTGTGTGTGGATGTATGTGTGTGTGTGTGTGTGTGTGTGTGTATGTATGTATGTCTGGATGTTGTAGTCACGATTCCTCAAAAACTATAAGACTTAAAAAATATTTAACTGCAGTTTCCTCAATCTGACATTCCTGGGAAGAGCTGAAAAGGTTTTGGTAACAATTAAACAACCGGAAGTAGTAGTTTCTTAGAAAAAATCTTTTAAATATCATTTTTTGGAAGTTTTTTTTATTAAATATCGAAGAACATAAAATTCTCCATCTAATACACTTAAAAATTTTATTATATCTTGTATAGATTTAGAGATAAAGACTAATTTAATTTATAGAGTAAAGTAATCGCAGAGGCCAAGGCACTAAGGAAACCAGTTGACAAATTCCAATGTTTATAACATGACACATGTCATTGTCAAATATCAACAGTTTTAGTGACATTCTGATAGCTTTTTCTGGGAAGTATATTTAACTTTTCTTATTGTTTTATTAATTAAATATTTGAAATTATAGGTAAAATTGTGGTAAAATGCATATATCTATCAGAAATACCGCCAATCTGGTTAATGAATTGGAACAATATTTGACATTTAGAAACTTCCTCATACAATGAAAAATAGATATAATTTGAATTATATGTGTGCAGAAGACATGCTAAATATAGTAAGAAACAAAATTTGGGTAATGTTCTGTAAGATTTTGTTATAAAACGACGGCTCGAAAGCTAAGTGCAATACAATACTTATATAGCCTAATATGGAAATGGCGAGAGGTCTTGTGCTGGCCACAACAGATTTTTTTATTAATATTCGTTATTCAGCATATACGTTCGTATTTTTTTTTTCTATTTTCCTTAAATTCGATTGGGCTGGAATCCCCCATTGCGAAAATTTGAAGAAAACTATAAATAAAATACAGAGAATTTTCCTCTATGAAGGTTTTGATTCGGCACACTTTTTGTTACGATGCACTGTTTTCGAGATATTCAAGAACGTAATGTTATATGGGACACCAGTATAGAAAAAGTATTAATGTATACCTGTATAAAATTCAATAATCTTTAATTTTCATAATAATATAAAATGCGAAAAAAAGACATTTAATGATATTTTTTGAAAAAAAACCATTATGACCTTCAAGTAAAGTGCCAATTAGGGTTATCCGATTTATACCAAAATCTAACGGTTTCTTTCCATATTAGAATAGAGTCAAAGTACAAGATTTCAGAATTTTCTGAATGATAGTATTTGAGTTAAAGCGTAGATAAAATCACACACATACATACAGACATCATCGTGAAAATGTTAAAATCACATTCTAGGGACCTTAAAACGTGGTCATTTACCAAATTTCGATATGCGATTTTTAGCACGATTCCTATACCTCCTTTGCCAAAGGTAGTGGGAGGTAATAAATATTTATACACCAAGTGAGCTAAGATAATGTTTATTCATGAGAAAAAAGCTTAAAGTTAAATTCTTCGAGTACAATATTTTATTCAATTTTGACGAAATAATAATAAAAAGCATTATAATATTTAATTTTAACAAAATAAAAAACTTATCAGTTAGTAGGCTGTGCATGACAATCGTCGATGATAGACGTCAAGTCATCTATTTAAAAAGTATTATTGTCTGTCATTTGTGTCGTGAAAAATAATGAAAATGGCTGATATCTAATAAATGAGTGTTATTTTCGTGCCTGTTGTTATTTTAAATGCATTATTTGTTGCAGAGTGAGTTAAAAAAATTTGTGAGAGTGATTTAAAAAATTTTAATTCACTTGTGAATAAAATGTTACTTATAGTTGTTGCTATGGAGTTAACAATGACCGTTTAAAACGTCAAAATTGAATAAAAGTTTTAATTACATAAATATTAATAAAATAACTTCAAATACCTTAAAAATAAAATAAGACAGTTAATTTAGATTAATTAACAGTTTTACGCCCGATTTCATAATAAATAAAAAGTCACTTTACTTTTAAAGTTTGATCTAAAAGTGAAAAAAGCATTTCATAATTTCACTTTAAGTTAAAGTTGTCAGTTTAAAGTCCTTTAAAATAATGTCACCTAACAGTTCCTTTATCTTAAAGTGAAATTATTCGCTTTTTTCACTTTTAAATCAAACTTTAAAAATAATGTGATTTTACATTTATTTTGAACCGGGCCGTTAAAGTTATTAACCATCACCGATTTAAGCTTCAATTCCATTAACTAACCTGTACTGTTAAAATGTAAGTAAACCCTGTCAAGATACAACTGAAATTCCTCTCCCTTGTTAATAACAAGAGTTATAGGGTCCATCATCATTGTTATTATTATTACTATACTGTAGACGACGATAAAACTATTACATACAATTGCACACATACGTCAGTTTCAAAACGTTTCGTTATATTTATTTTATTCATACAATCGCCGAGTATTTGAACTTTAAATATTAACAAATACAAATGTTTAGAATGACAAGTTGAAACGAGCTTGTATAATGCACTGTCTGCTTTGCAAATTACGCAATGCATAAGTACAATGTCAATGTAAATTTATGGAAATGCAAATTAATTATAACACAGAAAAAACTATAACGCATGGTATAATGTACACACGGCAGAAAAACATTGTTTTATATTGTTCTTATTACTAAACAATTACTATTACTACGTCTTTTCAGTATTCATATTATTCATTCAATTATTTAGATAAAAAAATTATCAGTTGTTTTTGAAAAGTTCAAACAGATGGAAAGTTTATATTTTCTAATTTTTTTTTGTCGTGCATTTTTTAAAACTAGTTATATCTTCTTTTTGAACGTCACTGGAAGTATAAATTATTTATTATTCAAAACAAAACGTTGAATTTGCTTTAAAATGTAACATTTACATAATTTCAGTCAACCATGTTAATCGGTCTACCGGTCACAGTATATGTAAATAATATTTCACGCCATTTGTGTGCATTGTTTTGTAGATATAATTTTTTAAAAATAGGGGTCAATTTCAAATCTCAATGAGGTCACGTGAGCGCATACGTCATGTATCTGAACGATTCCAGTTCACCCTGGCGGAAAAAATGTAAATTAAGATTGTTTATAAATAGTTTTTTTGGGTTTTTTAATAAATTGTTTCCACAAGTTGGAACTGCACAGTTCTTCTTCACTATGTTTTATCATTATTATCATTATAAATATACAATTATTGCACTTTTATGTATTAAATTACATATCAAGCACACAAACCTGAAATTAAAAA
Source organism: Ophonus ardosiacus (assembly GCA_943142095.1). Classification (NCBI taxonomy): domain Eukaryota; kingdom Metazoa; phylum Arthropoda; class Insecta; order Coleoptera; family Carabidae; genus Ophonus; species Ophonus ardosiacus. The sequence goes on along the minus strand of OW964829.1, from coordinate 403,974 downwards.
TAATATTTCTCTAATGAAATAATTAAATCTTTATGAAACAAAGAAGATTGAATAGAGCGCATTTTTCCTCTGGCAGCTTTATAAATATTTGGTTAGTTTACTCTGATCTGACGTTTAACTTCGCGTTTGAAGTTTGTGACATTGTGACCTTCATGTACGTGTGACTATAGTAAAAATTTTTAGGCAGAGTAGTCACGTCATCATTTCATTACAAAATGAAAAAACACTGTAGTATTGTATATGTTTAGGAAAACGAAGAAAATAAATACTGTTTTTTGCATACTATAAGTAAAGTACATTTTAATTAAATTTACAATTATTTTAAAGTCGAACATAATGGGTGCGATTCAGTGGGTTGTATTAGGCTGTTTTAAGATCTGTATTAAGAGTTGTATTAAAAAACCTGATTCAGTGGCTTGTATTAGACTGTTTTAGAGTGTTTATTTTAATACATGTGTATTAGTTGCCTAGGAAATTAAAACACTTCTTAAAATGGGTTATATCTGTTTTAAGTATTGTATTAACCTTAATTCATAATGTCAAATATGAAATATTGAAGTAAAATTATATATTTGACTCTTCATAAAGTATACTAAAGCAAATATTGAACTTAAAATGCTATAATAAAAGAGAAAATGAATAATTTAAAAAATTGAGGTTAATATGAATAAATTCAGGCAAGTTACAACAATTATTTATTTGTTATTTATTTTCTGAGTTTGTTTAAGTAAAATAGGTGATACAATACGTGCTGTTGAAAGAGTTGAGCATGTTTGGCGTGTTGTTGATTGTAGAAGACGAAGAAGGATATACAGAAGACGAAAAACTATGACAATACTCTCTCCGAAAGTGATACCGATTATCAAAAAATGTATTTCAGCATGTAATAAATTTGATTCGAATTGACATATCTGGGTTTGGCGATGATGTACCTCCTCCAGTTTTAGTTTTTCTTTTAAATAATGCGCAATTTCACTCTTTGAATTGCATTTCAATCAGTGCCGGATTACCCATTAGGCAGAATAGGTAATTGCCTATGGGCCCCTCACATTTTAAGGGCCCCGCTACATTGAATTAAAATAATATTGATTTGATTTTGACTTTTTTTTTATTACAAACAAAGAAATCCTTAAAGAAATTTTGATTACAACAAAGAAATGCTTATTTACAATAATGGAATCTTGATTACAATAATAAAAATTATCAATCAGCACAAACATCACTTTTATTTCTTTGGACATTCCAATTTACCACTTCAAAATGATGCAGCTTTTTTATTTTTCATTATTTTAATGTCATTTCCCTTATTTTCAATAATACCGTTCCGTTTAGTAATTGCCTCTTATTAAAATAATCTTTTCTTCATTAAACCAATCGGTTCTATAATTCTTTTTCCTGACATTTTAATATGCTAAAATTTAAAATATAGGTCATAAAGTAGTGTAACATAACTTAAAACAACACAAATACAAAATATTGACGTTTCAAATGCCGCCAATTTCGCACTTTGACAGTTATTACAGTGTTGCCAAGTGTAATTTTGTGTTTTTACTAAAACAGCTTAATACAGACCACTGAATCACCTTTGTTTTAAAATGTGTTTTAAGCTAATACAGTGTTTTAGTTAATACAAGTGTTAGTACAGACTTTAATATAACCCACTGAATCGCACCCAATGTTTTTAATGAGTTTTAATTTATTTAAAATAATTGTAGTTCATTTTTTCACCACATGTTGCTACTATTGGATTTCAATATTTAAACGTTTACATGACATGTTTCTCCCGGAATTGTCAAGCGTCTGCTGTCATTAGTTCGTTACTTTATCGTTTGATTAACATTTGTCTACGTTGTTTGTTGTTTTCTTTAGAATTCCATTACTGTTGCCTTGTTGCGTATCAAATCTGTAGTTTTCAATACAGTAATTGTCTTTCGAGTTGTGTTTCTTTGTTTTTTTTATTTATTCATAATCTCTGTACGTGCTCTGTACTGACTGTTCATTTCTTTCTGTGTTCAGTTGTGATTTTCGTTTTGTCTCTTTCATTTTATTGGTGTTTTGTCGTTTTACAATGCCGAAAGCATTATCGAAACAATCGCAAGAGCTATGTGCAAATGTGATTTCATATTTTGACAGAGAATTGGCCCACGGTGGACCTTTGTATTTATAGTGCTACTCGTTACTTTTCTATAACACTACAGAATTGTAAATCTAAATAAAATCAAATCAATTTTTTTAAAAATATATTCAATGTCATTTAATATTAATTTTCTTATTTTTCATCAAGTGCTTCTTCATTCACTCCCCGTATTCCTTCTGAAACTCGACTCGGTGTGCCCTACACCGAATTTTCAATACCATAAATTGGAAATATATTACATTTTACAATAAGATTCAAGTATTATTCGACTATTAAATAAATTAACTTGATCACATAAATTAGCATCGCAGGTAAATACAATTATTTTCTAAAATTAAATTAGTGTACCATGTAAACCTACTAATTTTGTGACGTCATTATCTAGTTACAAACTTTGATGACGTGACTACTCTGCCTAAAAATTTTTACTATAGTGTCGTTGTGTGAGTCGCCGATACATGACGTCACAGAAAATCGTAGCGCGAATATCTTTTAAGTAAATTATGAATGAAAACTATTATATTTTGGGATTTTTATGTTGCAATATAGATAATAAGTGTCATAGATTCTATTTTTATAAAAATATTAGCAACATTTTTTTTTGCATGACCCTATTGTTATCTCTCCGTTTTCTACATAAAATAGGGTAGTTGCGCATTTTCCAATTTTTTTTTTTTTTAAGAATTGTTCAAGTTATTCACTTTAATACATGTTTTGCGTCTGGCAACTGTATATTTTTCAAAATATAATTAAAAAATCTGTTGTGGCTAGCACAAGAACTCTCGCCATTTCTATATTAGGCTATACCGAGAGTTTATTTTATCAGTAAACATAGGGTATATCATTGCCATAGTTACGGTATGAATGTTTGACAGCAATGTATTGAAGCGTTTATTTTATGAGTAAACATAGGCGTTTAACATGGGAAGCAGTTTTTGGTAAATACAAAGGTCTGGCAATAAATCAAGCCATGCTATTGAACATGATAATAGTACATTACATATTGTTTATTATTTAATATTAATTACTTTAATAATATTGCAAAAATTGCAATAAATTACAAAAATTGTCAAATAAATAATTGTTTCAGTTTTTTATTATGCAATATGAAAATGTTTATAAATGTCTCCATGGCGCAGTGGTCATAACAGTAGCGTCTGAAATTTTTGGTCGGGGTTCGATTCCTCATTGAGGTAATTATTTTATTTTTTTTACATAAAAATTGTTGAACTTTTAAAAATCAGTTTATATTTCTATATTACAATCATTTAAAAATAATAATAACATTGTAATAAATAAAGAGAAAATAATTGAGAATAATTGATTACAATAATCAAAATATTGATGCAATAACAATGCATTGTATTTCCTTTGATATTAATAAAAATAACTGAAATATAATAAATTTGTGTAGATATTATGTCTTTACTGTAATTATCAAATAAAATACAATGCATTGTTATTACATCAATATTTTGATTATTGTAATCAATTATTCTCAATCATTTTCTCTTTATTTATTACAATGTTATTATTATTTTTAAATGATTATAATATGGAAATATAAACTAATTTTTAAAAGTTCAACAATTTTTATGTAAAAAATAAAATAATTACCCCAATGGGGAATCGAACCCCAACCAAAAATTTTAAACGCTAGTGTTATGACCACTACGTCACAGAGACATTTGTAAATCTTTTTATATTGCATAATAAAAAAGTGAAACAATTATTTATTTGACAATTTTTGTAATTTATTGCAATTTTTGCAACATTAATAAAGTAAATGTACAAGATCTAATATACTATTATCATGTTCAATAGCATGGCTTGATTTTTAGCCGTACACTTTGTATTTTAAAAAAAACTGCTTCCCATGTTAAACGCCTATGTTTACTCATAAAATAAACGCTTCAATACATTGCTGTCAAACATTCATACCGTAACTATGGCAATGATATACCCTATGTTTACTGATAAAATAAATTCCCGGTATGTATAAGTGTTGTATTGCACTTGGCTATCGAACCATCGTTTTATAACAAAAACATTACAGAACTTTACCCAAATATTGTTTTTATTGTATTTAACATGTCTTCTGCATACATACAATTCTAATTATATCTATTTTTACCAGTACCAATATTCGTCATAGTTCAGTCGCACGTGTAATATTTATTTTATTATAGAGTAAAACGTGAAACTATTTGCTATTATAGTAGGTAATTATGAAAAATGGAGTGGTCCCAAGAAAAGATTTTATTTTTATTGACCAGTATCTTCTAAAATAAATCTTGTGGGATCCATGGATTCCACAACATTATAATAAATTGAAACAACCCATTATAATGAACGCAGCACTCGCAACTTCTAGATTCGACATTTTTGAACGAAATAAGAGTGGAGCACTGTTAAACCAAGCATTCAAAACGAGCAATGGTGTGTATTTTTTGAAACTTTTGTAATGTAATGCCCGGTACGAGCATTACATACAATATTTTGGCTCTAATCAGTCGCCGCTTTAAGAAGTAAACATCTTGAAAATATCTGGTATTCATGTAAATAATTATAAAATATTAGTACTGTTAAATAAACTTTTGTATCTGTTATTTTACTTTTAGAATTATACAGTAAATATTTGTATGATACAATTAAAACATAATGAGGTCATGCAAAAAAAAATAATTGTACCTTTTTTCAGTTTAAATCGAAAAAGGATAGCCTAATTCATCGATCAGTATGATTAAATTATTTTTTATTTATATTTTTTGTTGTATAAAATCGTTTTAAAGTATGGTATTTTTAAAAAGTTGCAAAAACCAGCCATGTTTTGTCGTCACAACGTTACGAACGAAGTTCAGACACATTTCAAACAGACATTTTATATGGACACATAATTTCTAAAAGAAAAATATATATAAACTATAAATTGAGGATTACATATCTAAATATGCTATATTATATTAATATAATATCGTTCTATTTATTTTTATAAATATAATTTTCATTTGGCGTGAAATTATCTACGTTACATCAGATGTTTCTTTCACTTTTGAATCTTTGAATTAGACAGTAGGAGGTTATAAACGCATATGAGACATTGAATATATTCCAGAATATTATTTTATTCTTTATTTTGGCACGAAACAACGTTCCATCGACATGTTTACTTTCATAAATTTTAGGTTATCTTTGAATGTCACTTTGACGTTTAAGACAATGTGAAAATCAAAATGGTCGTGCTTTTCACTCTGTGACGTCATTGGACAAGGGACGAAGCGGGGGTCTTCAGCCGCATTTTAAAGAATGTCATTTTCAATTACAATTTTTTCATGATTAAAGATCGATTTGAGGAAAAATAAAAAATACGGGTCTATTATTTTTCACTACTCTATTGATTAAAATTATAAAAAAAAAGTCGTGCATGACCTCATTCAACTTATTCGCTTTATCGTAGTATTACAACAAGCTTGTATGAATCATACAGACTTGGTCGAACTGTATAATTATTAATAATCTACGTTACAAGAATTCCACCGCGAACTTTATTTATAGTAATTGTGACTGAAAAGTTATATATTTTGTAATAAGTTTTACAATATGTTTAGAATTAGTTTATATTTCATAATTAATAAGAAAAAAATAACATTTACTTTTTTCGCAACTACCTTATTTTTCTCTAAAATTAATAGGTCAGAAACTACAGCAAAATGAAAAAAAAATCACATTGTATTCCCTATATTACGGATTTCAAGTAGACACCCGGTATAATTTGAGACATTCAAAAATTCATATCTCGGTTACCATTTCGAATTTTGACATCGCGGTTTCACCAATTATTCTAAATTTTTATCATATACCTATTAACTAATATATTGCTAATGCTCGTATCTTTCCCACAAGAGTAGGTGAAGGAAACACTGTGAAATGGAAATATAATTTCTGCATAAGTCTATCTCTCACAAACACCCAACCGGCAATTATGCGCATGCTCGGAAATCTTGACTACTATTGGCTAACGCTGACAGCGTCGCTGGCTGGGCTGCGTTCCAAAATCCTACTCTCAGAGTTTACTCAACCTGTTTCAAAACAGCCAGTTTACTCCAAAGTGATGTTCTACTTACTCTACTAACGAGGAGGGTATAGAAATTACTCCAAAATATTTTCAAACGTAGATACTCACGATTCTCAACATATGAAAGTAATTTGCCTTCTTGAGGAAGAAAACATGCTTTTGGTTGAAAATAAACATAAGTGAATACGTTGGCGTGTATTACGAGCATACTTTTATAATAAAAGCGCTTTTATGGAGCGTACTTTCACATTATATTGAGGAGAGTGCTCCATAAAAGCGCTTTTATTACGGGCTTGACATGAATGTTGTAATTATAAGTAGTTTTGTTAGTTTTATAAAATTATTTTTAATTTAGTTTCAATTTTTTACTTCAACAAAACTCTCATTCGTTCCAACACACAACACATCATACTCTACGCCAAAACTCGGTATTCTTGGTTTTGGAACGCTGCCCTGAACGAGCATATGGTTTGAATCTGACGTTGATTTCATTTCTCTTTGTAGCACTTCGAAAGCATTTGCTTTGTGTTTCATACAGTAATTTATTGTCACCTAAATAAATTAATCCTGACCAGATTGTATTCCTATTATTTTTACAGTACAACAAAGTAAATTATTTAATTCAAATTTAGTACTAGAATATGTCAATGTTTTTTTAATATTACTAATATTTATATTCTAGAATTTACATACAAAATAAATAGTAGGTACATTGTTTAATTTCTCAAATTTAAATTAAAAATTTCTCGCGCTAGTTTTGTTTTATAAAATTATTTTTAATTTACTTTCAATTTTTTACTTCAACAAAACTCTCATTCGTTCCAACACACAATACATCATACTCTACGCCAAAACTCGGTATTCTTGGTTTTGGAACGCTGCCCTGGTGATGCAGCGAGCACATGGTTTGACTTTGATTGATTTCATTTCTGTTTGTAGTTGCACTTCGAAAGCATTTGCTTTGTGTTTCATACAGCAATTTATTGTCACTTAAATAAATTAATCCTGACCAGATTGTATTCCTATTATTTTTACAGTACAACAAAGTAAATTAAATTTAATTTAAATTTAGCACTAGAATATGTCAATGTTTTTTAATATTACTAATATTTATATTCAAGAATTTACATACAAAATAAATAGTAGGTACATTGTTTAATTTCTCAAATTTAAATTAAAAATTTCTCGCGCTAGCCGTTAACAAACAGAACTCTGTGATTCGCAAAAAGTGATCACGATTTCCTCGTTAGCAAATAGTAGTGAAGGTTTCCAAGCATGCGCATAATTCGCGGTTGGGTATATATGAGAGAAAAGCAAAGGATCCGCAATATATTAGTTAATAGGTATATGATTTTTATACATTATCAGAAAAAATCTGATGTGGCCAGCACATGACCTTCCGCCCAGTCCATGATTAAAATAGTAATGAGCTTTAAGTAAAGTATCACTCCAGTTGATCGATTGTAAACAAAATCTATTGATTAAGAAGAATCATGTTCCTTCATTTTCTGTTCGTGTGATACTTTTAATTTTGATTTTTAATTACAAGGTAATATACATTTCACTTTTAGGCTAAGTATATGATGTACCTTTAATATACATTATCAAAATATTTACATTTCACTTAGTGATACTACCCAGAGCATGAATTTAATGGCATACTGCTTGATATTATTTCGAACTACTTCCAATTAACTTATAAAATTTCTTTCTTACCATAAAAATCAATAGGGTCCAAGGCCGCTGCTAACGCCGGCCACCGGAACCCCTCCGTATTCCACTCTGACGGATGCCTCCTCATCTCAGCAGTGTGGGGCGACACGGCCAGCCCCAATCGGATGCTGGGGAGCAGCGCCACTCTAGCTCCCGCTAGCGACACGTTGTAACGGGAAAATAAAGCGGGCCAGTGCTGCGCTGGAGGTTGGGGCCATGCGCCGGGCCCCAGAAGGACGCTTATAGAGGCTCCGTTGGCTAGAGGAGGCACGGGGCTAGGGGAGATGGAAATGGATGTGTGGTTGCTGAGAAGGCGAGAGCTGCAATATACAAAATGTTAATATACAGAATGTTCATTAAAAAGCGGGCCATAGACGTTTAACATGAGAAATCAGATTTTCCTTAAGCAAAACTTCCTATTTAATTTAAGGGAAAAACAAATAATTATTGTAGAAAATTAAATTCTACACCTAAACCACTTTAAAATTTTATAAATATTGCTCATTTGTAGTGATAGCTGTGGAATTTAAACAAAATTACAAAGCAATGCATCGATTTGACGTATGGGGTCCTATACCATAATCATATTTTAACTATCTTAAATAAGAAGACGAAAATATACATAAATTAATGAGTATTGGTGAAAAAAATTTCTTTAAATGTTGACTAGGTCACAAACTATAAGCGATTGAAGCTGATTACTAATTGGGTATGACGCGTTAGGTACTAAGAATATGATTGGTCGCGGATTTTAATAAGGAGATTCGCGGGTCTGCCGCGGTCACCTTTATGCTGGCTTCCCACGGCCTGTGATTTTGCGGATCGCGTCGCGCCGCGCCGATAAATGCGGACGAGCACGCGCCACAGACAAGCCCGCGGCGAACCCTTCCCACAACGCGTGTAGGCCCGTGCTATGATTCCTAGTTTGGTTTGAAGTGCCTTTCCAAAATGCCGCGTGGAGAAGATATCATCTAAGAATGTGGACATGACATTATAAAACGGCCAATCAGGCTTATAAATTTCATCTACACCATTGCCCGTCTTCATAGAATCTTTAAGTTTGCTTCTCAATTTCCTATTTGTTGACATTAAGTTGTCCCTCTCCTTTTTTAGGTATGTCTTTCATCGGGATGCTACTATCTTTTAATGTTCTCTGTATTCTACTCCACGCATCGTGCAGGTCGTTCCTATTTTTATGTTCAGAAGTCTTCGTGTTCCACAACGTTGGTTCATTTTCATATAAAGTTAAAAAATGCAAAAATAACCTCATTGGACCACTCCATATTTACGTACGACCTGGAATATAACTGAAATGCTCACCAATTACAATTGAAACCATCACGGGCGACGGATGGCCACGCGCGCGCTCGCTTCGCGCCTTTGATGTTACCGACTTGCTACGGATCGGACGCGCCACCGCAGATCAGGCCGAACCGATACGGACGGAACCCTTCCCACGGCGTGTTGGCGCGAGCTGGCGCGGCGCGGCCCGCAATATAACGGGCCGTGGGAAGCCAGCATTAAAAGAATATGAAATGTTATGTTGTTCATAGGGAACTCCAGATAAGCGCTACACCACCTGGCGGACATTTTGAGAACTATCCACTCCGGGATTATTTGTGAAGGTTACGGTAAGTACATATATGAATTTTATCTTAATATACATATTTTACTGCCTTATTAATGCAAATTGTTTTTTTTTTTTTAGTAAGAGAGATGACAGTACTAGGGATAATTAGTTAGCGTAAGTGAGACATTGAATAAATAGTACATGTAATTATATTTTTACTTTCAAATTTCTAGGTACAGGAAGCTATTCGTTTTTCATTGATATATTTTATAAATTCCCTTGATGTGTTTGTCAAGGAGAAGAAGTTTATAGTGCTGGTCGCATTTTAAAATGTTTTAACTGAAAAACAATAGGATAGTTTAAAAATTGTTCCATCTGTTCTTGAGACAAATGGGACAAATGCGTTACAATCACCACCACGCAAAACTGAAAGAGTATTTTGAATTGAAAATTAAAAGCACAATTTAAAAAAAATTAAAAGTGGTTAACAGTAGTCGTTGCGTTACTTTCCCAAAAACTTAGTATCGTTAGTTGCCTTTTTTACGATGATCTGTACATTTTGTTTGGAATTTGAACATCAATTTATCCAACGCAATCCTAAAATCTAAGACAAAAGCAGAAGCACCAAAATAGTTAAATTAGGTCCATATCATAATAACCTAATAAGAACATTAATTGAAATAATCACAATTTTGTAATACATTTTACTTCTGGTCTGGTTCAATGAATTAATGTGGTTGATATATATGTTTTCAGTGACCACTATTACCCGCTTTATACGTACAAAGCATTTTTTAACCTGGCTTTTGTATTTTCAATGAAAAAATCTCCTTCAATTTTGTGTGATGATGATTATAAGGCGTTTGTTTACAGATACAATAATTTTTTTCAAACTGTGCTTTTGTTTTTCGGTGAAACAACAAAAAAATCAGCATTACAAATATCAATGATAAATGAATAGCTTCTTTAACCTAGAAATTTGAAAGTAACAATATAACGATATTTACTGTTTATTCAATATTGTAGTGTATGCGGTAATGTATGTTATTTAATATTGTAGGTATGCGGTAATGTACGGTATTAATATTGTGATTCTTGTCGTTAGCGCATGCGTTACTAGAGTTACGGAGGTGGTAAAGAGAGTCAGAGTCAGGGAGAGAGTCAGTCGATACACGACTTGGTGTAAGAGAGTTTACAGGTGACGACAGGAGATATAGGCGACGGTAGGATAGACGCTACAAATATTTCACTTATACTAACTAATCACTCGTAATACTATGTCGTTTCTGTTACTAAAAAATAAATTATTTGTGTAAATAAGACAGAGGAAAATGTATATTCAGATAAAAGTTCAGTACATACTCTCCGTAATTTTAACCAATAATCCCATACTGTCCCGTACTCAATAGTTCACAGAATTTACGCTGATGGCGCAGCGATCTTAAATTGTTTTACCTATAACCTAACAAACCATTCAACAATTTTGTGTTTCATGAATTTGTTTAATTATAACATCTAGTAATATTAACAATAATATTAATTAAATTAATACTAAAACTTCTAAAACTTTGTGTAATAATATTGTCAAACTGTTTCAATGTTCTGTAATTTATTAGGCAAAAAATGCTTATTATTTATGTTATTTATACTTAATAATAATTTCTTCATGAATATAACGTATAAGTTTTTATATAAAAACATTTCAGCTATGCAAACATGAAAAAAATTGTTCCCTCTATAACTAACAGTTTGTCCCATTGTTTTTCGATCAGTACCTGCTACGTAACGCACCAAATTCTTAAACTTTAAAAATTCATATCTCGCTTATCACGTAAAATTTTTAAGTCGCGTTTGCACTAAAATTCTTATTTTATTCTGTTCTTACAGAAAAAAAAAAAAAAGAAAAATGGTATAGGACCCATTATCTACTAGACGTAAAATTTGAACAGAGTGAAAATCGGATCACTTTGTGACAATCGAGTTATATTCGCGACCTATTGCAGCGATTCAAGATGACTGACTGCTAGCCCGTCACCACCCCCACAGATGTCAATGTGAAATTGACGAAAAGAGCCCTTACGGGCTTGTGAGCTAAACTTTTTTCTCATGAATAAACATTATCTTAGCTCACTTAGGGCCGTTTTCATAATCAGGCTTACTTTAAGACTTTAATTAAAATTACTTTAAGACTTTATCTTTAATTTAAAGTTTTCGGTTTTCATAATCGACATCCATAGTTGCTTTAACAAAAGTAAAATTTTAGGTTTTCATAAGTATGTTGGTATACCTGAACGAATAAAAATTCAAAATTTGACGTTTGACATTTGAACTTTTCGAGTTTCTTATCTTCAATAATGTGTACAAAAGACAAAATTCTAGCTGTAAACTTCACAAAATCAGATAAATATTAAAAATTAGTATAATTTTCAAAGTAAAAATATAATATAATCAAATACTTATTATTCTATTTTACCACATGAGCTGGTAAGTTATTCAAATCATTGGAGTATGCCAATATATTATCACGGAAAAAGCATGGACCCCATGAAAGAATTAAAAAATACAAACCCACATACAAATAAAGAAAAAATTCCATATCCTAATCTTAGTGAAAAAAGGCGCGAAAATATTTGACGCTAATGGGCTACTTGCGTACCTTTTTTTTATTTAATATTTTTGAAGAGCAGGTAAAAACTTGCTACCCGTATTTTTTCTTTTGACAAAATTTTTATTAGTTTGCCAGAAAAAAAATAATGAAATTTGATTATTTGAATTGCCGCCATGTATGACGTAGAATTACGCCGCACCAATGAATGGTCGTAAAGGCATAGCGTTTGTTTGTACGGGTAATGTAGATTTGTATGACGTTTCAACAATAGTTTGGAGGTTAGTATTTTAGTTTGTCTTTTTGGTATCGATATTTTAAATTACATGTAACTACCTATGTGTTTATTTGTGAAGTAATTAATATGTTTGGAGAGCCCAGAGAGAGAGAAAAATGAACTAATGTCAAATTCAAATTAAAACTTTCTGCCATCTATACGGTACATTTTTAAACATGGTTTCTCTCTCGAGTTTAATATAATGACGTCACAGAAAATTTTCTTTCTTAATTTACTAAAAAAACAAATATTTTTTAAAAAATAAAATTTATATTTTTATATGTGTTTTCAACATAACATTACGTACATAGTGATAGAAATCGGATTTTAAGTACCACGCAAGTAGCTCATTGCGAAAATTTGAAGAAAACACTACAAATAAATGGCAGAGAATTTTTCAGATATTAGCAGAATAATTCAGTGATATATCTCCATAATCATTCCGATAAAAACTATTCTTGATACTTCATTTCATTATTTCAAACTAACAATAACAATAATTAAAAATTGATACAATAAAAATTCATTATATTTTCTTTTAATTTTAATAAAAAATTACTGATATAATAAACATGTGTATGTATTGTAATTTTGGTATAAGTTTAGTAGGTAGTATAGGTTAAGTTCTTGCTTTTGTATGATAACTGAGTACTTCGTACTTCCTTGAAATTAATTTACCTCGAAATCATGATCAGAATCTATTTGTAATTTAACTAATTCATTATAATCTACAATATATTTAATAAAATTCTTGGTTAATCCATGTACCTATCAAAATTTGTAAAAAAATTTTCATGAATTATTGATTTTCTTAAAATAAAATATGCACTTTTGGAAGAAGAGAAAAATATATTTATTTCGAAATTAAAAAATGAGAGATAAAAATAAACTAACCTAACAAAGAAGAATTAAAGTTTTAAAGAACACTTAAATTGAAGAATGATTTCACTTTTCACTTTATCTTAAAGTACTGTTAAAGTGCTAAAGTTGTATTATGAAAACGAACACAGCTGTAATTTAATTTAAAGTGTTAAAGTGAAAAAAAAATTTATTATGAAAACGGCCCTTAGTATATATTAAAAATTGTATTATTTAGTCTTAATTCTATACAATTCCAGCTCAGACACCTAAACACCTTTTAACTTCTTTAATTTTTTATTAGTTGGTTATTTAGATGGCTCAAATTTCCTGAAATATTTACATACATATTAACAATTCGAATATTAAATAAATACAATAAATTCTTACGGTATAGAATTATGCAAATGATTATTATTTATACAAATTATTTTTATATATTTTTTAGTGCTTTGACATTTATATTTACGTTTCCTTGGATCTCGATTTTCAACTTGAATTTTGCCGGGTTACTTGATGAAAGGTATTTTGTAGTTTTTAACAGTATACAGGGTGTATCAAGATAATGGAACAGTGCATTTTATTCGTGTATGTGAAAAGATACAGAAAAAAACGATTAAGATATTTTGTAAGGCATAGAGGGGGACACATTTTAGCATAAACTTCATTATCTTAAATCCAGTGGTACTCAAACTATAGGGCAATATTATATTTTTTTAAATGGCATTACATATATTTTATTACCTTATTAAATAGAAAATTTTGTTCTGAATTCAACGATATAATAATATCATACCCTTACATTGCGAAAAATTTGATAAAAATGAATTAAAAGTTAGTATTTTATTTCTACTGTATCTAAGTATTCTGAGCAACCATTCAATCAATAAAACAAAATAAAATTTATTTTAGTTTTATTACATGCAAGTAAGCTACGATTTTGGCAATAAATTCATCTTTCAAGATAAATTTTTTGTTTTATTGTTTGAATGTTTGCTCAGATTACTTAGATACAGTAGAAATAAAATACTAACTTTGAATTAATTTTTATCAAATTTTTCGCAATGTAAGGGTATGATATTATTATATCGTTGAATTCAGAACAAAATTCTCTATTTAATGAGTTAATAAAATGTATATAATGCCATTTAAAAAAATATAATATTGCCCTATAGTTTGAGTACCACTGAATTTAAGATAATAAAGTTTACGCTAAAATGTGTCCCCCTCTATCCATTACAAAATATCCTAATCACTTTTTTCTGTATCTTTTCACATACACGAATAAACGGCACTGTTCCATTATCTTGATACACCCTGTATAACTATCTATTATTATTGGGAAAGTTTGGTTTCACGAATTTAAATTATTTATTTAAAACATGTAAAAACGGTCGGCTCTCAAGCGCAATCTGCTATTTTCTTACGTGAAATGAAGTATATTTTTTGTTTTTAAGAAAGTATAATTAGAATCTTCCTTACCCCTTGGTGTTGCGTGTTCTAGGGGCGGCATCCCCTCTGCTGGTCTTCAAGTCGACTATTCCACTGTTGTAAACTATAATGCTGATCCAGACCACCATCCACACCATGAAGGCGCGTTGGAAGAATCTCGTCCGCGCCCACATGTTCACAAGGCGTAATCGTTTCGGGATACGGTCTTGAGAGTGGTTGTGCGTCCCGCTTGCCAATGTGTGTGTTCCCACGGTGCTCAACCGGGGGTGGGATTTACTTCGAGGGAGGGTTCGGGATATCACACGAGAACTACAAGAAAATAATCAAAATATTAAATAGGTTATTCCTCAGCCCAATAGGGGGTTTCCATGATTTATTGATTTTTACCTCTCGCTATGTGAGATATTGGAATACATTTTAAGGTCACTAGAATCTGAATTTAAAATTTTTACAATGATGTGTGTCTGTATACAGGTTGTCTCAATAAGCTTGCTCACTATTGGTCACTTTTTTATTTGAAGAGATACGAGGTTGGTTAAATGAGCAAAATTGTGCCATTTTATATTAGAAAAATGGTCATGTAGACAAAATAAGAATTGTGTCAGCAGTTCCCAAAATTTGGGACAGAATATATATTTTTTAAATGGAACTATATATTTTTACCTCCCGCTACCCTAGGTAAGGGAGGTATAGGGATCGTGCTAAAAATCGGATATAGAGATTTTAGTGAATAAACACGTTTTGATGTCCCCAGAATCCGATTTTAACATTTTTACAATGATGTCTGTAGGTATGTATGTGTGTGTGTCTGTGTGTGTGTGTGTGTGTGGATCATGTGGACACGATTACTCAAATACTATCAATCAGAAAAATTTGAAATTTTGTATATCCATTCTATACTAATGTGGGAAGAGCTCATTAGTTTTTAGTGTATATCGGATAACCGGAAGTATCATTTATACAAGCTTTTAACAGTTTTTCTTGTAAAAAATTCATTGAATATAATTTTTTAGCAACTTTCACCAATACAAATTAAATATAATGGCACAATCTTCAATTCTACGATAATAGCATTTAGTAAATAACTTGAAATAACTTTATATTATATTACAAAATAATTTATTTTGTACATCACTTTGCCTCTGCGTCAAACAAAAACAATACTTTAATAACAAATTTGACACATTTAAACAAATGTCACTGTCACGAAGCAGTTTTTATTAAAATTAATAATGAAACCGTGGTAAGAAGAATTTAGTAGTTTAAATATGATTCTAATGGCATTAAGGTTTGTAAAAATAATATATTTTCCATCATACATAAATATTAGATATACAAGATAATTCGATTTAAGTTTGATGTTTGCAGCATTATATATCGAACAGCTCTCAATAAGAACGTGATTTCTAAGTGTCAAATAATAGTTTGCAACTATACATTTACGAAATGGATAATGTACGGCGAAGAATTTACACAGATTGCGTTTTAGAGCATAAGGAAGTTGGTGATGATTTTGACAATAATTGTGTGACGATTTTTCCTTAAAATATATTAATGATCCAAAACTTCGCAAAGTTGGTAGGTATTTAATACTCTTATATAATTTGAAACAACATATTAGATTTTGACTATATATTATAAACCGGATGTAGTACTTAATTTGAAGCTCTAACAGATTTTTCAGGAAAAGCATAATAAAATATAATCCAAAATTTCGTATTACAAACCGTTCTTTTTATAGGAACAACAAAGTAGATTTTGTTTACAAACGATCAATCGGAAGTGAAACTTTACTTAAAGCTCATTGCTATTTTAAACATGGAATTGGCGGGAGGTCATGTGCTGGCCACATCAGATTTTTTATTATCTTATTAGAAAGATTATTTTTTTCTCTTTCCAATAAGGTAATGTTATTTATTGGGCTTCCAAAATTACAATGCGCTACTGGTGGCAGATTTCTGAACTGAGTGAAGTGTACATGTACAAAGGAGGTTGTTTTATTCAGGGATTGTATTTACTTTTATACGAATTTTAATACGCTTTTATCTTCGGCTATTATTGTTTTATTCTTAGTAGGATCTGAATTACTGCTATAAGTTTTTGATTTTTAAAAAATTAATGAACAAATTAGGAGATTTGCAATTTATAGGTTAAAGTTACGATGGAGTTTTCTCCGAAAATATTTACCACATAATATTATGTGGCCACTATTTATTACTTGCTGGCCTTCCACCATATTTCTAGATAGATAGATAGATACACTACAATTCCCAAATCTACAAATAGTATCTAAATCTAAGCAAAGAAAATTGTTCATGAAAGAAAAACAATTAAAAGTAAAGATATGTAGATAGAAATTAATATATGTACAACTACGGCAATGAAATACAATCTAAATAAAGGAAATCAAATGTTTTTTTATTAAAAATACCAATATACTGTTAATTAAAATATGACTAAAATACTCTTAACCTACAAATACTTACTAAAATTAACTCTATTAACTATAATATTATTAAAACTATCACTAAATTGTTACTACAAGAAAGATCAAACTCAATTCTACCGAAATTAACAAAAAAAAAAAAAAAAAAAAAAACACTATACTAAATCCGAAATTAAATTAAAAACTACGAAAATTAGTCTCACACCAATTGTTCTCTTATGGAAGCCCGCGAAAAATGTACCATTCGTTTGAATTTTGACGTTTGACGTCAGCGCCATCTCTTGATAATTTGGAAGCCCAATATACAATTTTTTCAAATAAACGGGTTATTTACGTTTAAAGATAAACATTATCATTTATTAGTTTATTTAATCAAGTAAACCATGGTAACATTTGTCTTTTATAAAATTATCATTTTATTACCTTATTTTACAGTACTAACAATACAATTAAAGAAAATATTCAAATTGAAAGCCATTATTTCTTTCGCACATTTAAACTCTTTTGGAAAGAGAGCCGACCGTTCTACGTAACTGGTGTCTAGATATAACTTTCCATATAGCACGATCATATCTAACTTTTCTTCATTTGTAAAGTTATTAAACATTATTAAACACAGAGAACTTTACGGGAGAAATTATTAAACGTCAAATAAAAAAGAATCAAATGTTTCCATGGCTTACTTGGCTAAATAAACTAATAAAACAGTTTACAAAATTTTAATTTTTAACCGTAAATAACTCGTTCATTTGAAAAAAATTGTACATAAACAACATTACCTTATTGGAAAGAGAAAAAAATCTCTTTCCAATAAGATAATAAAAAATATATAGTTCCATTTAAAAAATATATATTTTGTCCCAAATTTTGAGAACCGCTGACACAATTTTTATTTTGTCTACATGACCAATTTTCCAATATAAAATGGCACAATTTTGCTCATTTAATCAACCTCGTATCTCTTCAAATAAAAAAGTTACCAATAGTGAGCATGTTTATTGAGACACCCTGTATTACTAACCGAGGTGGAAAGTGTTTCATTGTTGTCGAGGTTTGCTATAACCCGACACATAATGAAACTTTTCACCGAGCATTGTGTACTATTTTATTTACAATCGGAAATTAATAATGAGTAATTGATATGTTGGAGGGATGGTATCTCAAATTCTATAAGACTAAGTACCAATTGAAATACGTATTCCTTAATCTGACGTTAATGAGAACAGATTTTGGTAACAATTGGACAACCGGAAGTAGTAGTTCTTTAAAAAAATATTCTAAATATTATTTTTTGAAAATTTATGTTATTATAAATATTAAAGAATATAAAATTCTCTATCCAATATAGGCTATCCAGCCAATCAAGCGGTTTACGTCATAAGTACAATAATACTGGAAACAATAACGTCATGTGTTAAAAAGTTTACATGAGCATGTAAAACGGATTAAAATATGATCTGCGGGTTGCATTTTTAAAACCAAATAACCAATTTTATTTAAAATTTTTTGAAGGATACTCCGTTCGCTCTTATAAATACTTCATTCTCTTAGTATAAGCAACAAACTATCTAATATTATGTGAGATCCTTAAAAAAATACAGAATACTGCATAATACTCGTACCATACCATTTCTCACTGTTTCAGTACATTCCGTATAGCGTTTGCTACACATTGTATATAAAGATTTAATTATCTAATTATTACTAACAAATAGAACAAAATATTACCTCAATATTACAATTCAGTGTAAGTAAGAGCCCACCATTCAATTTTTCATTTCAAAATAAGTCAATAAATTAACTACAAGCTCTTGAATTTGAAATGACAGAGCATTTGACATTTTATCAATGAATAGTAATATACATGTTCAGAATTACCAAAAATAAAAAAATCTTCTGTGGCCAGCACAATACCTCTCGCCATTTCCATATTAGGCTATATATGTATTGTATTGCACTTCGCTATCGAACCGTCGTTTTATAACAAAATATCACAGAACTTTACCCAAATATTGTTTTTGATTATATTTAACATGTCTTCTGCACACATATATAATTCTAATTATATCTATTTTTCATTGTATGAGGAAGTTCCTAAATATCAGAGATTCTTCCAATTCATTAACTAGATTGGCGGTATTTCTGATGGATATATGCATTTTACCTACAATTTTAAATACTTAATTATTAAAACAATAAGAAATATTAAATGTACTAC
The DNA here is from genome assembly GCA_943142095.1 of Ophonus ardosiacus. Classification (NCBI taxonomy): domain Eukaryota; kingdom Metazoa; phylum Arthropoda; class Insecta; order Coleoptera; family Carabidae; genus Ophonus; species Ophonus ardosiacus. Next base: position 384,623 of record OW964829.1, on the reverse strand, counting down.
CCAGAAAAAGCTTTCAGAATGTCACTAAAACTGTTGATTTTTGTCACTGACATTTATCAATTACAAACCATGTTATAAACATTTGAATTTGTCAACTGGTTTCCTTAGTGCCGTAGCTTCTGCGATTAGATTATTCAATATATTACAGTGCCTTTATCTCTAAATAAATATATAATAAAGATATAATAAAAATTTTAATCAGTTGCAGAATTTTATGTTCTTCAATAATAGTAACAGAAATTTTTAAAAAATAATATTTAGAAGATTTTTTTTAAAGAAACTATTACTTCCGGTTGTCCATTTGTTACCAAAATCTATTCAGCTCTTTTCAGGAATGTCAGATTGAGGAAACTGCAGTTAAATATTTTTTTAAGTCTTATAGTATTTGAGAAACCGTGGTTCCAACATCCACACATACATACACACACGGACATCATCGTAAAAATGTTATAATCGGATTATAGGGACCTTAAAACGTGCTTATCCACTAAAAACTGGATATGCGAATTTTAGCATGATTCCAATACCTCTCTTAGCGAGAGGTAAAAATATAATCAAACTTCATTTTTCAAAAATTAACAAGATTTTACTTCATAATAATATTTCCAAATATAATTTTTCAAATACATAATAATAAAAAAAACAATAAAATACCTTTAACAAAATATATTTAAAAATATATAGAAAATTTCAAAAATCCTTAAACGATGACATAAACCGCTTGATTGGCTGGATAGCCCATACTTCAATCGACATTTTTGTAAATATTATTTGCCTTATAAATGTATTATCTTTGAACTCACCTGTCGTACATGCCCTGCGTCTGATAAAGCGGATTTCGGAAGCTGGTATGCGTTTTCTCTGAAGAGATTTCCATTCTGTGTATATCGATCCCCAGAATGGTCGAAAAGAAAAACATTTGTAAGAAAAAGTCTGAGATCAAGCCAGTTATGGCAAAAATACAAAACTCTTGTATGACTGGGACGAACGTCATTAGGCCGATGGTCAAGATTGTTATTTCCACTAGGATGTTTTTCGTTATAGACCTAGGCAGAAATAAATATATTATACATTTTGTGGAGTCTCGTGGACGTGTGCCTGAGTGTCCGGCCGCGAATCTAGGGACCCGGGTTTGATCCCAGATATTTCTCGAATTTTAAATGGCACAAAAATGATCCCTGTGATGCACATTCCACGTCAGCAATGAGTGCCCGTGAGGTGATGCCTGGTAAGCGCCCACACGGTAAAATATATCGTCATCATTACCGATATATTTATAAAATATATTACACATTTTTAAAACGTGCGGATTTTTCCGGGCTTGATGACGCAACCGAACCCGGCTTTCTTTTATTGGCCGACACTGTAAGTAGGCGTTCCCAACATCAAACCAGTGACTGCCAGACTGTTTCGCCGGAGTATTTTGTTATGGGTTTATGCGGCTACACGCTATTATTTTTACAAATACTTAAATACTAATGAACTATAACTACAATATACTAAATTTAATATAAGTAAAAGAAAAGAAGAACAAAATGAAATTTTTAAATTTAACAGCTGCACAATATTGAACCTCTGGTTACAGAATAAACATCTATACAGAAGCAACAGTCAGAGAGAGAAACGAAAATTAGAGAGAGAAAGAGTATGCCAACAAATTTAAAGGGCTAATCGGATAAAATCGGATTGTTTCGGCATATCTTCGTATCGTACGATTCTTTGTTCTTTTCATTATCTCGACTTGAACATTTTCCGTTAGGGGTCAATAATAAAAGTATATTGAGAAACACAAATTGATTTCTAATAAAAACAAATATGTTATTTTTTCAACAAACGATGGGAAAAATCATTATCATAAGGGAAATCATTATATTTCACGTATTCTGGAAGAGCTATTATCTCAGCTTGTCACGCCCATGTATTTTAGGGTTATGGCTAATTCAAGCAAACCAAACACGTCTTCTCACTTTTGACATATGTCATTTTGTGAACTGTTTGAGAATTTTAGAAGTGGTGTTAGTATCTAATGAAACGGATAAAATGAAAAAAGTAGAATTGGGAGGACTTCTTTGTTCACATAAAGACTGTATAAATAGATTTTAAAAATGGAGAAAGTGAAATGTAAGTTTTTTTCCGTTTCCGAAAGATCCAGAAATATAAGTTGTGTAAAACGATTACTACTATTATGTAAAATGTATATTCATTTAATAAATATAGGTGTAAAATGTGGCTCAAGGCCTGTGGAAGAGAAGATTTGATGGAGAAGGATATTTGGGACATATTCATCGAGTCTGACGTTTGTGTTTCCCACATCAAAGATATAGAAAAATCTGCATTGTAATAAATTTGTAAAAGTCAGATATTTGTTTAATAAAAATATAATTATGTGATTATTTTATCTGATCTCTTTTTAATTCGTTCATAAAATTAAAATTTTAGTACTTTTGTTCTAATTTTTCTTTTACCATTTAAAACAATTTAAATTTCGCGCGTAAATTTGCCAATAAATTTAAAGTTCAAGGTCATAAACGTAAAATCGCAACAACAATGGTGCCGGCAAGAAGTGTCGCTTCTGTATAAATGTATTCTGTGGTATCAATGCTTATAATTGTTTCAGTCATTGTTTTCATATAAATATATTTCATAATCTAGTTTTTATGTTATAAAATGGATGTATAGAGCACAGAATAGTTATTTACGAACTAAGTGCGGGAAGACGATGTTCCCGCATGAGCGCATTTTTGAAGCACGAGCGACTGCAAGAAGCGAGTGTCTTTAATAGCGCGAATGAGCTGGAGACGTCTTCACGCACGTAGTTGTATATTTTTTGTTTGACTACTGGTATTTAAAAAAAATACATCTTTAATTCCAAATCTTTATATAAGAGCGTACATAAAATTAAGTAGGTCATGACCATTTGTATTACTAGAAACAATTGCTTCATTTGACATTTCTATCAAACCTAACCTATAATAGATTAATTAATTTAAGCATTTTATGTTGTTATAATCTTACTTTTCCATTAAACTAAGTTGTTATATTCCTCAATATGTGTTTTTTCTTATTATTTATATAGTATTAGTCGCGATTTTTGTTTGATTACAATCTACAAGAGGTTGTATCAATGATGTCTTTAGTTCAGAGGTTGTCAAATAGATTGCCTAATGCCCGTATCACACTAGCGGGTTTTGAAGCGGTTGGCGGGTGCGGTTGCGTGTGCGGGTGACTCCTCGACCAATAGAAGTGCGGCGGCTAGCGGTTGCGATTGCGGGTGAAGGAATAGCCGACAGGCTATTTTTTCACCCGCCAACCACACCCGCAGCCAATCACAGAGCCCAATACTGTCACATGACTGTTTTGGTTTGACATGTGCTATAGTTTTCGCCTATGCCGGTGCAGCATTTTTCTGTCATTTTGGATTTGTAGATTTGAGGCGGGAATTACAAAAAAAGGACAAGAATTTGTTTTCTTTATAAAAGGATTTTACTTCCAAATTTAATAGAAATGCGACCCACATTATGGGACACTACGGTCGATTGCTACAAAAGGTCTGATCTGAAAAGGCAGGTTTTCATAAAACTTAGTGTAAAATTACATGGACGAACCTGCAACTCCATAAATAAATTATGATGATAGCCCTGTTCTCTTCTTCTAGCAACCCAATGTCATATCCAAATGTTCCTGTCGGGAAGACTATATCATAATATTTAGAGATTGCATCTCCTTTGTCTTCGCAAAACTCTTAACTTATCCATTAGTTTTTCACGAGTTCACCGCCGTCTCGAACTGTCACCTGTCACCGCTTTCGGTAGAAACGTCAAGCTGAATAAACAGTGGGCGGTGTAGCGGAGCGGGAGCGGCAACCGCACCGCACAGTGTGATTGCAAAAACCGTCACCCGCACACGCAACCGCACCCGCTAACCGCTTCGAAACCCGCTAGTGTGATACGGGCATAATGCCAGTGTTTTTTTCAATTTTTACAATCGAGTCGATAGGGAAGCACTTGTTCCAGATTGAGTGTTGCGTGCGGGAAGTGTCATTTTGAAGGTTACGAGTACAAAAAACATATTATATTTCTGTCTAGTTGATATGTGTTTTATTTTCAAGGACATCTAATTCTTGACGAAATTGTAACATTTTATTTCTGAAATATGTATCTCGTGCTGCCGATCTGCTGTTCATAGAATTTAAACTTTTTTAATGTAATGAAATGCTCATAATCGGCGATTACGATTACTCTTAATCGTAATCGTTACTTACCATCCTTCTTTGCTGAGCCCTTGCGCTATCCTTATTTTGACATCCAAGTGCTGCGGTGTTGTTACAACTGATTTAGTCAACACGAGGACATTCTCCAAGCCCACGAGAATAACTAAGTAAGGAAATATCTCTTTCCCTTGCATGGATAACGTCAGGCCGAAGAAGAAACACAGACCAACAGACATTAACAGGCTGCCTAGAACTGTTACTACAGCTGCAAACGCCATTCCCATCTACAAAAATTAAAATAATATATTGTCTTTAATGTAGTTCATCCGTTGATGGTCACAATCCAAAATGTGACTTATAGTTATAGCGTTTTCGATTCATTGCACTAATGCCATAATGCGTACTCATTGCGCACCGCAGAAAAAGGAGTTGGCATTACTGTTCTGGTGATAAATCAATTTAAGATAATTTTCAACACAAGAATTAGCAAAATGCTTACAAATTTTAGGGCTAAATCTTTAAAAGGCCCATAAACCATAACAAAAAATAATAAAATTTACACTTTATTCTTAAAGTACTACTCAATAAATAACGATTAATATAAAAACATTTTTTTTTTTTTAATAATAGGGGTTTCCACTAATTTTCATTTTTTTTATGTTATTCTTCATGAAAAGTTATATTAGAATAAAGAAAACATTTTTATTATAACAGGTTTTCTGTAAAAAAATTTTTGAAAACAGTATTTTTCATCTCGTTTAAACGGCTAATTTTTACCGCCACAATGACTGCGTACGCGCCCGCCGATTTTCTGCTAACGCTCAATGGATGGACGAGATACAAAAGTCTATAAAATATAGAAAATGTTTCACTAATATACGATAAGGTAAACAATAACAATGGGGTATTCCACCATAACAAAAAAATAAGAAAAATTTCAATTTAACTTAAAGTATGACTCAATAAATAATAGTTAAAACAATGAAAACAATTTTTAAATAATTACTTTACGAAATATTTCACATTTGCTAAAAGGGAAAATTGACGTCATACAATTGTTATCTTTCTCTCGCAGCGTACTCAGAGCAGTGTGTGTGTGTGAGAAAGACAAGTATAGGGGAAATGTGACGTTACACTTATTTCTCGAAAATAAAATACTGTTAAACTAGGAACCATTAAGATTTTTTAATACTATGAATTGCTTCAAAACTGAATGAAGTTTTATTTAAAATAATAAAAAAAATTTAGTGGAATACCCCATTGTATTTACAATTTTAATTAGTTTAAAATAACTATTCACCTCAAATACTTTTAAATGTAATGTTACAATTTGAATGTGCTGCCATCTATTACTAATAAACTGTAAAACCGTCCCAGGCCTTTACGTCACAAATTTGGCAGCGTTTCAAACGTAGTAAAATGTTTTCATGCATTTAAAAAAAAATGGAAACATATTTAAACAAGTAGTTAGTGTTTTCATGAATGTATTGTAATATATTTTAGTGAACTAGTCTTATTTTTCATTATTTTGATAATGGTGGAAACCCCTATTACTTTGCGAGATTTTTAAATTTATTTCCAGGCCACAGATGACGGCACACTATTGGTATCTTTCTCGCGCAGCCTACTACAGAAATGGGTGTGAGAAAGATAGCTATAGGTTTCTTTAAAAATCAAATGCAGTTATACAAAAAACAATTATAACTTTTTGATACCACGAATTGCTTCAAAATTAAACGAACTTTCATTTAAAAATATTTCAAAAAATAAATTCCAAATTTAGGGCTAGTTTGTTTTGTAACTACAAACTACACCTAAATTCACGTGAATTTCCGCCATCCGTCATTGACAATATGCGAAAGTATTTAATATATATATATATATATATATATATATATATATATATATATATATATATATATATATACAGGATGGTTGATTTTTCATTGTCCAGCTTATATCTTCTGAAATATTAAAGATACAAGAAAAAGTTATATAGAAAAGTTATTTGATACAACCTGGGGCCTGTTCCACCAAACACTTTGCAACTTTGCACTTTGCACTTTGCACTTTTCATTTTCAAATATTGTGCCACCGTTGATATATTTTTTTTTTGCAAAGTTGCAAAGTGAAAGTATTTGTTTGTTTTTCTTCAGATGATTTGATTATTTTATATATCTATGATCTGACAATTATAAATAATTTACTGTCACAGAAGTGTCAAGTCAAATATGTGTTCCAAAAAAAAAGAGAAAATTGAGAAAAAATTGGCGTTATTAGAATTAAAAACCAAAAAAAATCTATACTATTTGCTTCATTCAGCGACAATAAATCTTCAAATAATGAAAAAGAAAAACATTGGAAACTATGAGTTAGGACTTCAACTAAATGAGACTTTTTGTTTACCTTTCAGAGATACTAATATAACAAGTGCGAAAGAAACTCTGTTTGTCTGTCTGTTACGTTTTCACGCCTAAACCGCTGAACCAATTTTATTTCTCAAGTTAGGAATATAAAAATTCATATATGCTTTTGGTAAGAAATAAAGAGTGTTTCGGCGTTTTTGAAAAATCATCCCACAAGGCGGTACAATAGGGGATGATTTCAATTATTTTTATTATCTTTGAATCTATAGTTAAGTTTTAACCGTTAGCAGATTTTCGATATTTGTCGGAGAGATAGCTTGCATCATATGTACATAAGTAAAAGTACCCGAGACATGTTTAGAAAAGGGCGCTGTTAGGTGCTGTGCGGGGATCGGGTGGACAGTGGGCGGAACTTGTTACATGTACGATGCGAGGCAGGTTGCCGGCGCCCTATGGGGCGCATGTCCCTGAAGTAAATGTGATAAATTACTGGTGCACGTGTAGCTAATCGTTATTCTAGCTTTACCCGTGCGAAGCCGGGGCGGGTCAGCTAGTGAAGAAATAAATCATAATTGTTGATAACATAAAGGGTTTTGCAGGAGCACATTATGCCTTGAAGTTGACGCGCAATAATTAAACAAATCTAGTTCGTTGCTATAATTTATGCAAAACGTCAAATTTACCGTCAAATAATAGCTTCTTAGCTTTTATTTTATGAAATATAATATTAATATTTAATTTGAAGCATCAAATTAAATCGAAGTGTATAATTCATTTTCGTTATACTAAAGTGTTGCCATACGAACCAATGGATGTCACTAGTGTGCCATTCGGAGTTGTATTTATGTGAAGAAGACCTAAATCCTAAAATTTAAATGTCAAAATGCGACATCGGACACAGCCTAAACCTAAATTTTTGGCTTTTTTAATACATCTTTCCAAATTCTCTTTTTTCGGCGTGCGAAACTTTATTTCCGTTAAAGGAAGCAAATAGAATTGATTTTTAAAATTTATTACCTCAAATAATGCAAAATTTTGTTATGATTTTATCCTCTCTTTTCGAAAACATATTCATAACTTCAATGACAATCAAGATGACAGTCATAATTGTCAGATGCAGTCAGATCACAGTAATATAAAATAATCAAATCATCTGAAGAAAAACAAACAAATACTTTCACTTTGCATTTTGCAACTTTGCAAAAAAAATATATCAACGGTGGCACAAGATTTAAAAATGAAAAGTGCAAAGTGCAAAGTGCAAAGTTGCAAAGTGTTTGGTGGAACAGGCCCCTGGTCTATAATTTAGCATAAACAATTTTTTTTCAAGGCCTACCAATTTTCCGGAAAAATATTTAACTTTGATTTTTTAAATGAAACACCTGTATATATTTACGGAATAAAATGCTAAATAAATTTCTCTTTACAATGATGTGTAACAAGTAAGGGTTTACCTTTAAATTATGTCTAATAAAGCAAATAGAAATACGACAAAAGTAGGCTGTGATATTCTATTGTTTATACCAGTAACATATGTCACAGATTGCTACTTGATATTTAAATAAAAGTATTAATAATTTTGTAAATCATCAATGCTAGTAATTCTATTACTTGCTTTATTAGACATCATTTTATTCAAAGGAAAACCCCTACGTAGCCAATGTTCATGTGTGACAGAAGTTACAGGCACAAAGCACTAACACCAATAGAGAACCAGCTGCCAGCAAAAAAAATGGAAACAAATTCTGTAAGCAGCGCTGTCGTGTTATATGGCGGAACTATATTTTCTTGTGGGATATATAGGAAACTTGTGCGATATAAATGAATGACAGCGGTACATATAAATTAATACGCAAGAATAAGAAAGCATTGATAATTTATAAAAATATATTTTGATATAAATTCGTCTCATAAATATACATTCTTGTTAAATTTTTAACAAATATTCTTCATTATTTCGAGGACAGATGATGAATGATAGTTCCATTGGTATCACCTGATAGCTCATTAATAAAATGATTAGCCGTTCTAGAATAAATAAATATGTCTTCACTTTGCTTATATTCTTAACTTACTTTTTCATTACTTATTGAAGTTCTACACATACAAAACTGCTTTTCCGATCAAAAAATGATCAAGTATTACATGTGGTATTATAATAAAACTTCTAATAAAGGTGTTAGTGTTGCCATTAGCATGGCGAGTCATTAATATTGTATATTTTATTTATCACAAAATTTTCAAGTCCAGGCGTTTTGGCAGTGGTATATTTTCACGGACTAAAAAGTAGCATTAATAAACATGTTTGTATAAAAACGAATTTTAATGTACTTACAGTTATTAGCTTCACATGTCACATATTTACATCTTTCAATTTCAATTGGAAAATGAAAACTTTTAATGGCAGTGACATAATTTAAATTTAATAGCAAACTTATAATTTTTGACTTTTGACAATTCACATGAATTTGTTTTTATTTACATCTTTCAAATCAACTGTCAGAACGTCCCAACGAATATAGCGCTGTAGGGTCATATGGACGAACTAAATTTATGCTGCCATTTTATCCATTAGACTTGAAATCCCCTGAGTTACAGGTATAAACAATAGAATATCATAGCCTACTTTTATCATATTTCTATTTGCTTTATAGGACATAATCTAAAGGTAAATCCTTACTTGTTACACATTATCGTAAAGAGAAATTTATTAAGAATCTTATTCTGTCAAAATATACAGGGTGTTCCATTTAAAAGATTAAAGATTATAGATCAAGTTGTATTAAACAACTTTTGTATATAACTTTTTTTTGTATCTTTAATATTTCAGAAGATATAAGCTGGACAATGAAAAATCAACCACCTGTATAACTAATGTTTGTGTTATATTTTCAATAAATATAAAATAATTACGCATTTTAAGCTCAAATACGAGTAATTATAATTAAACTTGCAATGCAAAACCGATAAAAATATATGTTCATTTTTTTAGGTTATGAAAAATAGAATAGTGCAGACAAATATAGACCATTCCAGAATGACGTCACCTGCTCTCCACAGGAGTGATTTTAACCTCACTTTTGAATATTTTTAAAAATTATTTAATTATATATCTTATGATAAATATCAAGAAATTTTGATTTAGATACAATTCATTCATAAAATTAAACCATAATTTTTTCCATGGCTCCATTATTGAGTAAATTATGTATGAAATTTATTTTTGACAGCTGCCCCTCACGAAATTCATTTGTTCTGGATTGATCTATACGAAGAATTTATGGAGAAGTAGGCACAAAAAATCTTGTGTATCACACACTGTTTTGCGAAATCTCGTAACTCGCTCTCGCAAATGTTCAGTTTCTGGCCTAGTGATACAAATAAGTATTACGCAAATGAGCAATAAAGTGTGAAGTGAACTGGCAACGTTGTAATCAGCTGTTCAGTGATATTTAATTCACGCACGACCAGAGGTGGGAGATGTTTCATTACAGCCGAGGGCTTATGTATATGGGGTATTCCACTCAATTTTTTTTATTATTTTAAATAAAACTTCATTCAGTTTTGAATCAATTCATATTATTAAAAAATGTTAATTGTTCCTAGTTTCAGAGTATTTTATTTTCGAGAAATCAGTGTAACGTCACATTTCCTCTATACTTATCTTTCTCACATACACTGCTCTGAGTACGCTGCGAGAGAAGGATAACAATTGTATGACGTCAATTTTCCCTTTTAGCAAATGTGAAATATCTCGTAAAGTAATTATTTAAAAAATGTTTTCATTGTTTTAACTATTATTTATTGAGCCATACTTTATGTTAAATTGAAATTTTCTTAATTTTGTTGTTATGGTGGAATACCCCATTGCCGAGAGGCCAAGCCTCGAGGTTAGATAAAGCGCGAGGCTGTGATGAAATTTCCACCGAGGTTATGTTTGCTATTTTATTCACAATCAACTTCATTTCATATCAATAATTTCAAAAATAAATCAGTGTGTTATAATCTTTAATTTTATTAATATTTATGTTTAAAAATGTTTACACTGTGCTAAAGCTAAATTATCATTACTTTCCGATTTAGCAGTAACGTTAATAGATTATAAGACTGTAATAGTAATAAGTACATAGTTATAAATAAATTTATCTTTCGTATTTTTTTAATTTTTAACGTATCACATTTCACATTCCAAGAGGAGATAATTTAGATTAGTTTCAAATTAGTTTATTAACGTAAGGAATAAATTTAGTTTTCATTACATCTACTATTACATACATATAATATGATATACTATGGAATGTAAGGTATTGATAAAAAATTAAGTTTAGAATTATTATTATTATGAATATTTAAAAACAGTTTTGTATTACTTCACGGTAAGTAAAAAGTTTAAAAATATTTTAAACTACAATGAGGTTATGCAAAAAAAATAATTGCACCTTTTTTCAGTTTAAATCGAAAAAGGATAGTCTAATTCATCGATTAGTATGATTAAATTATTTTTTATTTATATTTTCTGTTGTATAAAATCGTTTTTGAAGTATGATATTTTTAAAATGTTGCAAAAACCAGCCATGTTTTGTCGTCACAACGTTCGAACCAAGTTCAGACTCATTTCAAACAGACATTTTATATGGACACATAATTTCTAAAAGAAAAATATATATAAATTATAAATTGAGGATTACATATCTGAATATGCTCTAATATATTAATATAATATCGTTCTATTAATTTTTATAAATATAATTTTCATTTGGCGTGAAATTATCTCCGTTACGTCAGATGTTTCTTTCACTTTTGAATCTTTGATTTAGACGGTAGAAGGTTATAAACGCATGTGAGACATTGAATATATTGCAGAATATTATTTTATTCTTTATTTTGGCACGAAACAACGTTCCATCGACATGTTTACTTTCATAAATTTTAGGTTATCTTTAAATGTCACTTTGACGTTTAAGACAGTGTGAAAATCAAAATGGTCGTGCCTTTCACACTGTGACGTCATTGGACACGGGACGAAGCGGGGGTCCAGCAGCCTCATTTTAAAGAATGTCAGTTTCAATTATAATTTTTTCATGATTAAAGATCGATTTGAGAAAAAATAAAAAATACGGGTCTATTATTTTTCACTACTCTATCGATTATTATGAAAAAAAGTCCTGCATGACCTCATTAAAAAGTTTCAAACAACAAATTTAGAACATATTAAGAAACTTCTATTTAATTTGAAATTAATTTCGAAGTAGGTATATGTACGAGGTTGGACAAAAAGCAATGAGAATTTACAATTTTGCCAAATAGTAATAATTAATTACTCACTAGTTATAATGAATTTATGCAACGTTATTTCCAATCTGCAAAACACTTGTGTAATGCACGCTATGGTATAACCTTCAGCTCCTTCAGCGAAATTGTTTTATCTTCTCTATGGGCGTGGAAGATATGTAGAAGGGGGGCTGGAAGTCATGGTGGATTGTGGCAGTATTTTGTTGTGTTATATGTCACTTGTCATTTTACTGAACTTAACGTTATTTTTTGCGTGTAGTTTGTGAGTAAATCTCGGAGTATATCAAAATGTAATGAAAAATACAAAGAAAGTACGGATATTTCGTTTCATGTGTAAGTAACTGGGATTTTTTAAAAAAAATAAAATATTAAACAAAGTGTAACTTTTAGGTTACCTGCTAATAATGACGTAAGAGTAACGAGACAGAAATGTATTGAAAATAAAGGTGATTTACATATTTCAAAAGCAGCAATTAATCATTATTTTGTAACAAAAGATAGTAAAAAAATTAAGATAATACGCAGCCCGCAATACACCACGGCTTCCGCATATGTTCCGATCACAACAAACACCGTAAGGCGGCCTCTTAGTCAGTATATGCTCGTGCTCGAAGTTTCCCGGTCTTGTATTAATAACATAAGGTAGTCTATGACCCGAATTAACGTGGCGTCATGTTCGGCTTTCCCCGAGTTTACCCGAATGAACGTGACGCATCACGTGTGTCGGATCAGCTTTGTTCACTGCCCAGGAAAAGTTTACAGAGTGTGTCTCAGGGGGCTGACAGCTAAATGGAATTATTGTGATAGAAGTTGTGTGGACCAAGTGAGGCAAAGAGCGAGGGGTAGGAAAGATAGTTCCCCGACGCTAGATTGCGCTAGAAGCAGTATTGCCCGAAATAGTTTTAACGATGGTGGATAAGATGGCAGCACATATAAATTTCAAATTTAACGGCTCAAGTTCAAACAAAATGAATGGCACTCATGTTTTCGCTTTCGAAGTGTCAGCATCGGTTTTTCATCTTGTGTACTCCTGTTTCGTTGTTTGTTCAGTTATTTTCGTTGTTTCGTTGTTTGTTAAGTTATTTTTGTTGTTTCGTTGTTTGTTAAGTTCTTTTTGTTTCGTTGTTTGTTATTTTTGTTACTTGGTTGTGTTTGATCGACGAAGTTGTGTAGACCAAGTGAGGTAAACTTTTTTACTTCGTACTTGTGATTATATTTGTCAGGTAAGTTTCTATATATGTATATACATATATAATATTGTACATGTACATAATTTATTATAGAAATATAATCTTGCTAACTTACATACTCTTATAATATGAATAAAATTTGTGATAATAACCTCAATTGTTCAGATTTTATATTACTAATTAAATTTCAAAGAAGAAAAGTACGAGAAAATTTAGCATGAATATAATATTAATTTCCTGTTCCAGACGATGAAAACGGTTTATTGTGTAGTTCCTGGTTGCAACAGCAACAGTAAGGGACAAGCAGAGCTTGCTTTTTTCTCTTTACCAAAGAGTGATGATCTTTTGAAGCAGTGGACAACGAACATGAATATACCTCAATATACGAATAGAAAAGTGAATTGTCGAAGTCATATTAAAGTGTGTGCATTACACTTTGAAACAAACAAATTTTGTACTTCTGATCGGAAGAAATTAAATGTTGGAGCTGTTCCTACAATATTACGTGCCGAGGACTGTGGTAAGTAAGAAGTATATTTCATGTACATGGCTTTATAAGAGTAAACAACGAACAATAGTTTCAAATTTTAATAACAAAATAGTTCTTTGTTTAATTAATAAAAAAAATGCAAGATTCGCAGAGTTCGGCAATCTTTTTGTATGAATTATACATTTTTTTTTTTAATATTTAAGTAGAACCTATGTTCTGTTTTAAAAAGATATTTCATTAAATTTGATGTTATTTATTATTATTATAACTATAAAACTTCCCTAACTGTCTAACTTTTTGGATATTGTCATTTTTGTGTTTATTTTTTGACAAAATTAACTCGTGTCAATTATGTTCAATTATTTTTTCCAAGTTTTACAATACTTTTCTGTAAATTTTAGTGCCAAAGACATACTGAACTTAGATAACAGTCGATTTATTTCAATTGCAGCTATTACCGAGAAGACAACAGCGGATCCAAGTACATCAACCGAATCCAAAACGTTATCTGCAACATCTACTTCAAAGAATATTTACGAAAAAGTTACAGCTGAACTGCTAGAAATGCAAATTACGCCTTCTGAAAATCTTGGAGAACTCATGCCTGGCCCTTCTATAGAAATGCTAACTACGTCTTCTGAGAATCTTGGGGAACCCATGCCTGGCCCTTCTACAGGAATGTTAACTACATCTTCTGAGAATCTTGGAGAACCCATGCTTGCCCCTTCGACAGATTTAACTGTTCTGCCTAATCTTGGACAACCGACACCTGTACTATCTGAGAATATAATATTTTCAAATAATCCAGGTGAACCCACACTTGGACATTACATGAATGTAGCAGTTTCACCCAATCTTGAAGATCACACGTCTGGATCTTCCAGGAATGAAGCTGCGTGTGGCGTTACTCCGAGTACGAGTTCTCGTTACAGACGCAAAGGTAAACATTTTTTGATAACTTACATTACAAATAATTATTTAATATATTTTTGACACAAATATTTGTATTCCTTTTGTCAATATATCATCTACTTTGCTGAAATTAGGTATCTTATTTTTATTTTTGTTTCTCTAGGAAAAACGGCTCCATACAGCGTCCTACAAATGATGGGTGCAACTCATGTGTCCAACTTGACGCCTAGGAAGAGGAAAATCTATGGCGAACTAGTGAGAACGAAGCACCTCATATCGAACATGAAGAAGAAGGCCGTAAGTTCTCCTAGAAGATTGTTTAAAAATGCTTCAGATATTTTTGACAGTAAATATCTGAAGGCTTTACAAAATATTGATGCAATTGATCCGGTACCCAAATTATTTATCAAAAGTCTCATTCGAAATTGCTCCACCGAACGAATGGCGCGGAGGTATTCGAGTGAGGAAAAAGCTTTTTTTGTGGCTCTCTTCAAGAGCAGCCCGCGTGGCTATAACTACTTGGCCAAATTATTCCCGATGCCGTCGCCGCGAACTTTACATAGATCATTGGCAAATATTGAACTGAAGCCCGGTATAAACGAAAAATTATTTCATTTTCTAAATATCTGCTCTCAAAAGAAAAAAGAGTTAGATCGCTATTGTACTCTTTTATTCGACGAAGTTTCACTCAGGCCTCATCTATCATACAATAAAGCGACAAAGAAAATGGAAGGTCTGGAGGCATTTGGGGAAACAAATAGCTACAAACTTGCCGATCATGCCTTAGTTTTCATGCTCAGAGGACTGTATAAAGCGTGGAAACAACCGCTTGCGTTCTTCTTCGTACAATCCGCAGCCAAGACATTCCACCTCAAGGCATGTATCGAGCAAGTTGTGCAAGCTGTACACGAGTTGACAAAATTTAGAATAATTTCTTCCGTGAGCGATTTGGGCAGTACAAATAGAAGTGCAATAAATTCAATGAGTGGAGGAACATACAAATATAATATCTCAGGTCATGATATTATCCACATTTTTGATCCGCCTCATCTTTTGAAATGCATGAGAAACAATTTCATGACAAAAAATGTAAAATTTAATGGCGATGAAGAACCAGCAAAGTGGGAAAATATCGTAAAATTGTATAATCTTGATGGTACTACTGTAGATAGCAAATTAACGAAATTAACCAAAGACCATATTCAGCCAGAAGGCAAAAAAAAGATGAAGGTTAGTCTAGCTGCGCAAGTATTTAGCAGATCAATTTATGCTGCCTTGAAGCTGCTTATTAGAACAGGGGAGCTTGCTGCTAATGAAGCAACAACCGCGGACTTTTGTCTGTTTATGAACAATTTGTTCGACAGTTTGAACTCCGGGTTCATAGGGAAGCGGGCACTGTCATGCCGACTACATGAAAAGTCGGAGCATCATAAATGTTGGGCGGAGGCAAAAATTACATTAAGTAATATGAAATTTCTTACGGGTAGGGAACCACCGTGTGTTCAATATTTTATTATAACAATACAAAATGTGCAAGATCTGTGGATTCTCTTAAAGGATCTTGGTTTTAAATATCTACTAACAAGATATTTAAACCAAGATCCTTTAGAGAATTATTTTGCTGTGATCAGGGGTTTGTGTGGCAGTAATACTAACCCCACATGTGCACAGTTTGTTTCAGCTTTTAAAACCACTTTAGTAAATAATACACTTACAAACTCTAAGGAATCAAACTGTGCAAATGATGGGTCAAATTTCCTAATTGCCTTGAATTCTCTTCTTTCTTCACAATCAAATATTCCTTCTTCCTTACCAAATGTTCCTTCAACTTCTAGGGAACCTTTCCTTTCCCCTGCTGCACAAACCTCTGACATGGCAGAAGCAGTGAAAAAAATTCGAAATTACACAAGCGCATATATTGCTGGTTTTGTCGGTCGTAGAGTGTTGCGGCGTGATTGTCAGATGTGTGTCTCATTTTTTACTTCTGAGACATGTACTGACAGTCACGCAGTAATACAACTGAAAGACTATGGCACGACTAAGCCAAAATTAGTGTATCCCACAGAGGAAATAATCGAGCAAGTTGACAAAATAAGAACCGATATCTTTGCAGATATTCCGTGCATATTAAATTAAGTAGATATAATAAATAAGCTTTGTTCAAAACACTGGGGAGCAATGTTTGTAAACTGCCCATGTGAAGTTCATGGCACCGATTTAAAGAAAAATATGTTATTGACATTAGTACATATTATGCTGAAGCATTTCATTTCATTAGTGAATAAAAAAATAACAAAAAAAGACACGCGACCAAATCATATTATTGATAATTTCTTAAAAGTATATGGACGAGTAAGTTTTTACAGATAAATATGTACAGTCATCCACCGACTTACGTAAGTAATGCGTTCCGTGAACTTTATCGAATTTGTAATTTGCTTAAGTGCAACTTCGTAAGAAACTGCAATAAGTATATTATTTACACATTATTTTACAAATGAAATATCATACAGCTTTATTTATATAATATAAAAACAAACCGAGATAACACTTTCCAAATAAAAAAAAATTAGCTCTGCAAATCTATTGCGTAACTGCGAATTAAAGTAAGTCGGTGGATGACTATTTTAAATTGAAACATTTTTCTGTACCTAATGTATAAATGATGTATTTTAAATTGAAATATTTATTTGTGTTATATGTATGAAATTCTATATAAAAAAAAAAACAATTGAAAGACATTGATACAATCTGTATTTTAACACATTTATTTGTGTAATGTTACTTTATTAAAGTGTGTAAAACTCATATGATGTTTTATTTTATTTCAAATTATATGTTCATATTCGATATTTTGCATTCCTTTTTTCGTACAGGTCCAAGCAAATGGTCACCAAATCAGTGGCAAGTGGGCGAAAAAATATTTGGATGCCAGTTAAAGTTCAGTTCATTAAATATAAGAAATTTGAATGCAAATTAAATACTTTGTATTATTTCATTAATATTATTTTACAATGTTACAAATGTGTGATTACAATTAATATTGTGTAAAATATTTAATTTGCAATTTATTATTATTTTCAAATATTGCAAATATAACTTAATGATTTCATTTTGACAATCAGTAAACAGTAAAAATAATTATAATTTTGAAAATAAAAATTCTAATTTTCATGCCAACCGCAAAGCTGTGATGCGGGCAGTATGCTACCTCAACCAGGTAGCATACTGCCCGCATCACAGCTTTCAGCTTTTTCCCCGACGCTAGTTGTCGCTGTGATCGTCTCCCTACTCTTACCCCCACTTCTACCTTTTCAAATAACACATAGCTGTCGCGTCTTTCTTTAGATTTCTGGTCGGTGGTGTGTCTAAAGCTTTCACTTCAAAAATTAGTTCATTCATTCTCGTTATTTTTATCAAACCTTATAAATATACAGGGCGTTTATTTTTATGTGGCCACCATTGTGATTTCGAGAATTATAAGAGATAAGAAATTGGATAAATAAGCAAAGAATTTCTATTTTACTGGGGTATTTCAATGATAAACTGAAAAAAAAATCAACCAGTGGTTCTCAAAATATGGATACCAACTTTTTTATTTTAAATGGAAACACATATTTTTTATTTGCTCATTCTTTAGAGAATTTAATTCTGAATACAGTGCTATAATACTTTTATACCCTTATATAACGATTTTTTTGAGAAAAGTGCAGGTAAAGTTTTATAGTAATTTGATTAAAATATGGCTATAATAAGAGTGCCATGAATGGAAAAAGTGAATACCTGTTAATTTATTTTACATAGAATTAGAGTGCCCTGACAGAAAGAAGTGAATA
This sequence comes from Ophonus ardosiacus, assembly GCA_943142095.1. Lineage (NCBI taxonomy): Eukaryota > Metazoa > Arthropoda > Insecta > Coleoptera > Carabidae > Ophonus > Ophonus ardosiacus. Next base: position 366,327 of record OW964829.1, on the reverse strand, counting down.
CTTTGTTCTTTGAACATATTTCTTTCATGGCACTCTAATTCCATCTGAAAAAAAATTAACGCGTATTCATTTTTTCCATTCATGGCACTCTTATTATAGCCATATTTTAATTAAATGAGCCTGTTTCACATTTTTCAAAAACTATTTTAAATGAAAGTTTATGGAATGATTTTCTTTTCGAAATAAGGGGTGTTAAAGAGTTGAGGTAAAATAAAATATAAAAACTGAATTTATTATATAATTTGATAATATATTTTACTTTAAAGTTCAGGTCGTGATTCTTATTTGACAACTTTGACAATACACTTGACACCTTAGAACCGCTGAAGATCTATGTACTCTGACGTCACATTCTGTTTCAGATCACGTGACTTATTCAAAATTTTATCCAAATTTCAAAAATTCATTGTAAAATATCTAAAGGATATTTCGTGATATTTTCAAATTTGAGGCTCTTTAAAGAACAATATCTTTTCAAATTTAATACTTAGAAGTCATATAAAAATTCTTGCAACAGCCCTATTAGTATAAAACTTCACATGCATTTTTCTCAAAAAAATCGTTATGTAAATGTATAAAAGTATTACATCACTGAATACAGAATTAAATTCTCTAACGAATTAGGAAATAAAAATAATATGTTCTCATTTAAAATAAAAAAGCTGGGTCCCATAATTTGAGAACCACTGGTCAAAAAAAAATATTTGTATACTAGCGTTTTATAACAACAAATTTTTGATTGTCATTTTCGTAGCTAAATGAAATACTTTTAAGCACTAGTACTTAAAAATGACAGTTTAATGCGTAAAAGTGACAGTTTAATGTGTAAAAGAGACAGTTTAATACGTAACAGTAACAGTTTAAATCGTAAAATGAGTGTCTTCGGCACTTGACGTATTATATGACTTGCTTACGCTCGTACGCTGTCACGTCGCGTGCCTAAAACACTATCATTTCGCAACTTATTACATAAATAGCTATTTTTCTTAAAATTTATCTTGTTTGCCCATTTAGGGCCAATTTTACCATCTCTGGTTAAAATTTTAACTAACAGTTAAATAAACAAAACCGAATCGAAATGAACAAATGACATATTTATAATTACTGTTATTCATCCGATTTAATACTGTTTATTTAACTGGCAGTTAAAATTTTAAACAGAGATGGTAAGATTGGGCCTTAACCGTCTTTGTAGCTCTTATAGTTCTCGAGAAAGCAATGGTGGCCACTTAAAAATGAACACCCTGTATAAAAATTAATCTAATAAAAATAATTTAATCTTTTCATACTTACTTTTGACTTGATGATTTCTATCTTCCGCACGGAGAAATAAATGTAAAAGAATAAAATTAAATAGGTTATGGCTAGAGGAACAAACTCTACGTAGTTCATAACCCCCGGAAAATAAATATACACTATATCTTCTGTCTCTGTTGTGTTATTTGTTTCAGCAGTTGTTGTATTTGGTTGAGGCAACGGATATAGCGATTCTAGTTTTTGCCTAAGGTCAGCTATGAACCTATAAGAAAAAGAATACTATAAAAATAAATTAGGCATTCTACCATTGCAAAGAAATAGAAAACTCTAATAATTATAAAGTAGCATACTTTAAATTAACAGCCCGATTCTCAAAAAAGTTTATAGTGTGATTCTGAAACTCAGCGTTAATTAACTTCTGGCGTTAACGTGAATTAACGACGATTTTGACACTTCTGGTATTCTGAAACTCAGCGTAACTTAACGTTAACGCCGCTGACCGGCGTTAATTCACGCTGGGAATATTGAAGCGTGAACCGTCGAATCGGTGGCTTACATATGTGTTTTATGTTATGAATAGCCCCAATATTTCTTGTTTACTGCTTTAGACACTTGCAAAATGTGTTTTATTAACAGTGAGTACAGTTATTCATGTTATATGTAATGATTATTATTCACATATTACACATTGTTAACATAACCCTCTAACGTATAATTTTCATATTACAGTATTCAAATCACAAACAACAGTATCAAGTTTAGAATTATCGGTGCAATAATGCAGTATAGAAAATAACTGTTGAACCCCAGGATGTACCTATGAGGAAAAGTCAAGTGAAGAAAAGCAATTTTATGTTTGTTGCAAAAAATGGAAAATCTTTTGATTGTAATAATCATTTATGTTTTAATTCAATAATAAATACTTTCAAGGAAAGTGATTTTTGAGTATGAATTATAAGAAGAAATTTGTATTATAATGAACAAAATTATGCGTGATTACAACAAAGAATATACTTAGGTATCTGATTACAACAATACACCGTTGGAATAAATTCAGAAAATTATTGATGTATTAGAAATGTAATTGTTTCCTGGTCCCTATACTAAAATAGTAAATGTTTCTAACTAGAACAAATATTTAAAATTATTTTATCTTCAATAGTTATTGGAAATCTTATCCGTAAATTCATTAGGTAGTTTCCCCTTTCAAATGCAAAAAACTTCTTTCATAAATGTACTGACTGCACATTGGCTAATATTATTTATAATCTTCAATCTTGTATATTCTAAATTCTTTTTTTTTCTATTTTTTGTAAAATACTAAACTATAAATAAACCGTGTTGTTCACCATTTTTATCAAATAATTGTATTTTATTAATAGGGTCCTATACCATAGTCATATTTTAACTATCTTAAATAAGAAGACGAAAATATACATAAATTAATGAGTATTAGTGAAAAAATTTTCTTTAAATATTGACTAGGTCAGAAACTACAAGCTATTGAAGTTGATTACTAATTGGGTATGACGCGTTAGGTACTAAGAATTTGATTGGTCGCCTGATTTTAAAAAGGAGAATCGCGCGCCTGTAGCGGTCACCTTTGAAAGAATATGAAATGTCATGTTGTTCCATAACCTAACAAAACATTTAACAAGTTTGTGTTTGATGCATTTGTTTAATTATAACATCTAGTAATATTAACAATAATCATATATTTATAATTAAATCAATTTGTAATATGAATTAAATTAATAATAATATTAATTAAATTAATATTGAAACTGCAAAACAGGCAAACATTAGCGCCATCCGTCGTCATACTTTGTGTAATAATATTGTCAAACTGTTTCAATGTTCTGTAATTTATTAGGAAGAAACCCTTGTTAAATGCTTATTATTTATGTTATTTATACTTAATAATAATTTCTTCGTGAATATAACGTATAAGTTTTTATATAAAAACATTTCAGCTATGCAAACATGAAAAAAATTGTTTCCAGTATAACTAACAGTTTGTCCCATTGTTTGTCGATCAGTACCTGCTACGTCACGCACCAAATTCTTAAACTTTAAAAATTCATATCTCGCTTATTACGTAAAATTTTTAAGTCGCGTTTGCACTGAAGTTCTTATTTTATCCTGTTCTTACAGGAAAAAAAATAAAAGAAAAATGGTATAGGACCCCATTACCAGAAATATGTTTTTAACATAAAATGCACGTAGGTTTATTTGATGTTTGACATATACTTTTTAAATTGACAGGTAAGTGCAGTTTTTGTTACGTTTAATGATTTTTTATTGGTTGAAAATTCAAAAAGGAAAAGATCACACCAATGTATGCAGCGTGAATTAATGCTGGCGTTATTAACGTTCCACGTTCACGCCAGAGTTTTAGAATATAAGTTTAACTCCGAAACGTGAACGTTACTATCGTTACTTAAGGCCGGACGTTATTTAACGCTAGTTTCAGAATCCCACTGTTAAGCTAATACTCATTTTTGGATTAGTGAATTCTATTCTATTCCGGTGTTTAAAATTTAATCTTCAAAATATTATCAAAAAATGTAGATACTATGAATAGATCAGACATTAGACTATATTTTAAGATATAAACTGGCAACATTAGAATAGAATTCGCTAATCACAAAATGAGGATTTGCTTAAACTCTTTCGACAAACGAGCTGAAAGAGTTTTAGCAAAATAAAATGATTATATTCTAAATAAATTAGGAAAGAGTGTTAAGATAATGTCAGCCACCGGGATGTAGTGGAAAATAATGTGAGTAGAGTCCGCCATAGCTCAGTTGGTAAAGCGTTGCCCCGGCAAGACAGTGGTCCTGGGTTCAAATCCCGGTGGCTGGCATCTTGTCACTCTTTCCTATTTTTTTTTAGTAAAATAGTTATTTATGCAACTAGAATGAAAAGTGCCTTGTTACACAAAGAGGCAAGTTTGACCAAACGAGCCGTAGGCGTGTTCGTCAAATCTTATGATTGAAATAAGACTCATTTTACTCGAATAGGGGTTTCCAAGTTTTTTCATTTTTTAATATGTTAATCTCTATATAAAAATATTAGACCCGTATTTTTTATTTTGGCCGAAAAGCGTATAATAAGCCAGAAAAAAATTATTAAAGTTTCTATAAATGAGGATCGAGAAAATCATCGGTGCGTGTGACGTCACCGACACCGCGAGAACATACGTTTCTAGAGCTGAGTGAGACGGATATATAACAAACACGGTGGGTATGTCGTTCGACACATGAATATTGAACATGTAAGATCAGTAAGATGTAAACAAATGATACATAACCCAAGAAAGTAACCAGTTGCTAAATTCTGTTCCTCAACTTATTTTGTAGTACTTATCGAAGATATTTTTAAAGAAATTGTGATTGTACATACAAATCAGGTAAAACTTGAGTACTTATAGTAATTTTGGAGATAATTAAATATTATATTTCTATTTTTTTGTGGTGGTGATGAAATACTGTTTCGTACCGGGCTGCTCTAATTCCTCAGCAAATAATCCAAAGAAAATATGATGTATATGTAACGGTTCCAAAAAATGAAGAAACACGTGCAAGTTATAATGACAAATTATAAATATTCCGTATTAAATCTAAACATGTTAATTAATTTACTAATTTAATTATTTGTGTATTCAATTTACAGCCAGAAAGTAAAAACGCTGCTACTGATTCTTGTCATCTGTTATCATTAAAATTATAAAATTAGCACATGTTTAACTTTCTGATTAATAATAAATTAAATTATTGGTAAAATGATGTTTTATTTGAGACAAAAAAAATAACAAACAACTATGAAACTATTTATTTGATTTCATAAATTAATTTGGGGAATACTGCAATTTTCCAAAATGTCGTTGCCTCCTCCATCAACTGCTGACACAGTTCTTTGTCGACTGTCTGCTTTCACAAATTCAGGATCTATATTCTAAAGAAGTGAACACTTTTAATATAAACAGCATTATTGGTTATTTACTTCACTTACTTGTTTTTTCAAAAGATTCTTCAAAAAACTAACAGGAAATTCAGTAAAAATTTTTTGTAACCTTAAATTTCGTCAAAATAACACTTGTTCTGGCTCGCTCAAATGTCATGTCAGAACCAGCGCGACGCGAACATGATCTGCGCGCTCGAAAAGCCATTAGCCAATCAGAATTTTCAGAGTGCCGTTGACGTCACAAAGATGGCCGATACTGAATTTTATACACTCAATTTAAATGCATTACATTTTAATTTTGATTTTAGAGTAATAAAAATAAGCAAATTAACGATTTTATTCATCTTAATATTACTTATGCATGATGAACTCTGATTTCCAATAAGTATTTCTTAAAAAGCTGTAGCCTTGGAAACCCCTATTGCACACAATTCTTTTTTAACGTCTGAAATAAAAGTGTGAAAAATGTGTCATAACATTACATTATATCACTCTGCGTTAAAAAAAAGTGCACTTTTAAAGGTCGATGACTGATTTCTTTAGATAACATTTTTGACAATATCTCGTGCCAAATTGACATTTAATTAAATACTTTCAAATTGACATACGTTTTATTGTTCAAAGCCTACTCCAAGTTAGGATTTTTCTGAAAACACATATTATGGAGCAAGGAAAGTAATCCTTCATATACCTATTAACTAATATATTGCTAATGCTCGTATCTTTCCCATAAGAGTAGGTGAAGGAAACACTGAGAAATGGAAATATCATTTCTGCATAAGTCTATCTCTCACAAACACCCAACCGGCAATTATGCGCATGCTCCGAAATTTTGACTACTATTGGCTAACGCTGAGAGCGTCGCTGGCTGGGCTGCGTTCCAAAATCCTACTCTTAGAGTACGAATCTATTCAAAGTCGTTTTAAAACTAATAACCTTACTCTCAGAGTTTACTCAACCTGTTCCAAAACAGCCAGAGTTTACTCCAGAGTGATGTTCTACTTACTTTACTAACGAGGAGGGTATAGAAATTACTCCACAATATTTTCAAACGTAGATGCTCACGATTCTCAACATATGAAAGTAATTTGCCTTCTTGAGGAAGAAAACATGCTTTTGGTTGAAAATAAACATAAGTAAAAACGTTGGCGTGTATTACGAGCATACTTTTATAATAAAAGCGCTTTTATGGAGTGTACTTTCACATTATATAGAGGAGAGTGCTCCATAAAAGCGCTTTTATTACGGGCTTGATATTAATGTTGTAATTATTAGTAGTTTTGTTAGTTTTTTAAAATTATTATTAATTTAGTTTCAATTTTTTACTTCAACAAAACTCTCATTCGTTCCAAAACACAACACATCATACTCTACGCCAAAACTCGGTATTCTTGGTTTTGAAACGCTGCCTTGGTGATGCAGCGAGCACGTGGTTTGACTTTGACGTTTGATTTCATTTCTGTTTGTAGTTGCACTTCGAAAGTATTTACTTTGTGTTTCATACAGTAATTTATTGTCACCTAAATAAATTAATCCTGACCAGATTGTATTCCTATTATTTTTACAGTACAACAAAGTAAATTATTTAATTCAAATTTAGCACTAGAATATGTCAATGTTTTTTATTATTACTAATATTTATATTCAAGAATTTACATACAAAATAAATAGTAGGTACATTGTTTAATTTATCAAATTTAAATTTAAAATTTCTCGCGCTAGTCGTTAATAAACAGAACTTTGTGATTCGCAAAAAGTGATCATGATTTCCTTATTAACCAATAGTAGTCGCGGTTTCCCAGCATGCGCATAATTCGCGGTTGGGCGTTTGTGTGAGATAGACTTATGCAGAAATGATATTTCCATTTCACAGTGTTTCCTTCAAGAAAAGCAAAGGATCCGCAATATATTAGTTAATAGGTATATGTAATCCTCTTAGCAAATGTAACTTACTGCGGATCGTAATGTTTGTAGACGACAGTGATGGCATATTGTAGGATACGTTGTCTGTTCCGAAGAGGGTAGCGTTTGATTCCGGCTTCTTTTAAGTTCATCCCAAACAGTAATTCTGCAACGGAAGTTTTGCCCTTTTGCAGGTTCTAAATACATACAAAAATAATCAACAGTTTTCAAAAACAGTCTCAAATTGTTCAAATGGCTATGAAGCAGTTTCAAAAATATTAGACGGTGCGCAGTACTTTTGAAATATTTTACTGCAGCTTAGAACAATAATAAGACAATTATGTGTAATTTAAGGCAGTTGAGATTAATTATGGACAGATAAAAATAACTAAATGTGATTTAAGACAGTTTCATTTACTTTGGTGCAAAATTAAGTCAAATATAAAAATATAATTGACTTCATTTATATTAAAACTAGACCTTAAAACTTTATAATATTTTTAAAAAAAAGTTATTTGTTTTGTCAGAAACGCATTGTTTGAATTATCTTTATTGAAAAGGGAGAATTATTCAGTGGAAGAGAAGATACAAATCATTGAATAGTACTATTTTGATGAAAACTATATTTTATAATTTCTTATACCCGAGACACTACAAAAATTAATAATCATTAACAGGCAGATAACAAAACTGCGTTTATTAACAAACCAAAAAATATTGACTGTATACCCAAATCATTCAAGCAGCCAATGCACGTCATTAATAAAAATTGAATAAAAGTAACTAGATGTGTGACGTCATGTACTGGTACGTTTGCAGAGGTTTTAGAATCCTTATGAAAAGAGTTATACAGATTGCAATCTGTATTATCGACATGGTCATGAACTGTCACTTCTACATAATAAATACTATATTTTCGTCACTGTCCATTTCTATTTAAATTATTTTATAATACTAACCTTATTTATACTTATATATGCCAGATAAAAGCAATAAATAAAAGTGAGCCGAATTTCAAAGAAATATACCAAATTCTTCTGATTGATTAAAAGTGCAACCTTTGGCAGATTCACAGATTTTGTGTTTGCGTTAACGGTCACGTTGCGTCGTTGCGTTGCGTTTAACATTACTTTATTATGAATAGGACTTTACAACGCACAAAAATGTTTCAAACACGATACAAATATTTTTCAAATAATAACTTTGACAGTATGAACATACAAATTATCAATGTTGCCAACTATAGCAACCAGGGAATACCATAGCAACGATTAAACGAATAATATGACGTTGATGTCCATTATTTTTATTCATGTCATATACGATAAGTAATGAACTCTACTATTCATCTTAATAATAATTATATAAGGCTCTACACTTTTTGACGGTTAAAAATGATTAAAATTTTATTTTATTTTTCACTACTAGTGATTTTAATGCATTAAGGTTTTTACACTAAGTGATGATGTAAAGGCTTATTTATAATAAAGTAATGTTAAACGCAACGCAACGACGCAACGTGCCCGTTAACGCAAACACAAAATCTGTGAATCTGCCAAAGGCAGCACTTCTAATCAATCGGAAGAATTCGGTATCTTTCTTTGAAATTCAGCTCACTTTTATTTATTGCCTTTATATGGCATACATAAGTATAAATAAGATTAGTATTATAAAATAATTTAAATAGAAATGGACAGTGACGAAAATATAGTATTTATTTCTGTAGATGTGACAGTTCATGACCATGTCGATAATACAGATTGCAATCTGTATAACTCTTTTCATAAAGATTCTAAAACCTCTGCAAACGACGTGCATTGGCTGCTTGAATGATTTGGGTATAAATGCATAAGTTTACAGCCATACAGCTTACATAAAGCAGCCTATACGTAATATAACAAGTGAAATATACTGCTTCGGTTTCACGAGCAATCTTCGATTATTAATCATATCACGAGCTTATATTTAATGAGAGAATATAATGAATTCTTGTTAAAATTATCTGCCAATATTGTAAAAATCCCTTTCTGAATGCTGATTGGCGGAAAACATGTCACGTGACTAATGAATTATATTCTCAAAATTATTTATTTGACTGGTAGGTACTCATATCTAAAATTTTAACCGGAGATTAAAAAAAAAAATTAAAAATGAAGATTTTGTCAGGTAAAAATTGAATATCATCTCCTACCTGATGATTGAAAATCGTATTCAAGAGCATCCCATCCTCAGCAAACTTCCCCGGATCTTGCCCCCAGAAATTAGCAGGACTTAGCACCAAGCACTGATATTCCGGCAATACCCCACTGCCGGCTTTGACGGCCTCCACATGGAGGCAGAGGTGCTGAAGGCCGGTGCCGTGGCGGTGGAAGTCGCGCACCAGGTCCAGCACGGAGAACACCTCGTAGAGGGGCGCACGGAATGCGTCCGCCAGGCGCAAACCGGGCGACCAAGGCACCACGGCGCCGCGAATAACAACTTGCTGGATGAAGCAGTACACTGGGGAAGTGTGCGTGGAGTTCACCCCCACGGAGAAGGTGGTTAGAAGGGGGAGGTGGAGTAGTGGGTAGCTACAACAAAAAATAAGTTAGGGTTTGACCTTATAATACAGGTGTCTCTTAAATACGGGGCTACAGATTCCTGAGGCTAAAATAAGACGATTTAACTAAACTTGCTTCTACCGGAAAGTGTACTATTTAGCCAGTATTCTGCTTCAAAGTTCTAAAAAATCTGTTGTGGCCAGCACAAGACCTTCTGTCAATTCCATGTATTTTGTACAAATCCTATACCAAAAGGTCCTTGGAACAGATTCTATATAATATCATGTAAAAACACATACTATTACTTACAAATTCCATACCAAAAGTTCATTTGAAAAGGTTCTATAAATCCAATAAAATTATAACATAAACTACATTAAGTAATGTCCTTCCATCTTCTCTTTGGCCTTTCTCTGCGTGTCACTTGCGAGCAACACTATGACATACCAATTTTAGATCCTATACTTTTTTCCATATTTGGTTTTACACTTGCAACTGACATCTGTCAATTAAATTTTTTTGAATAATTATGTCAGCTGTTTCTATGATAAATAGCTAAGCTATTCTTTATAATGCTTTAAATTTACATCTATTGAATATGAAGGAAAATGTATAATCAAACTGTATAGAGAAGAGTATTTTCTTTAATATATATAATAACAAAATGTCAAAAAATAATATTTAACTGCGTTTTTTTAAGAAAAACTGTTAAAAACTTCAAATAAGGGTACTTCCGGTGGAGTAATTATAACCAAAATCTAATCAACTCTTCATATGGTTGTACAGAAGAGGAATACGAAAGAATTATAATTTTTAGACACACACGGACACACACACACACGGACACAAACACAAACACACGGACACACACACACATACAGACATCATCTTAAAAATGGTATATTCGTATTCTAGGGACCCTAAAACGTGCTTATTCATTAAAAACTCACCACCGAATTTTTTGACCAAAGACAATACCTTCCTTACCTAAAGGTGACGGAAGGTAAAAAATAATTTTGATTATAATAACAGAACGCTTTCTACGATTTGGATGAAATTTGGTATGACAGTCCATGTGGTTATAAGTCACCTTTTAAGGAGATACATGTTATTATTAGTGAACCACTAGTGCATGCATCGACCTTTAAACTAATAGACGCAGCGTACGAGCAAAATTCTTGTCCCGCCATAACGGTGCAGACACAGTATCTCTATCCTTCAACAGTACGGAAGTTAAGGAAAAGCGGCAAATTAAAAAATATGATTTGTCCCTAACTTGTTATATTTGGTGCAAAATCGCTAAGAATATATATATATTTTTTTTTGTGCATAATTAGTTTTATTAAATATTTTTAAAAATAATATATTATATACATATTATACTATAGGGAACCAGTAATAATTAATAAGAACTTACATATGAAATGACACAGCTGAACCACGTACGTACTGCTGACTGCACGAAATACACCGTTTCCCCATTATTTTGTCGCATACAAACCTCACAACACATATTCGTATATGTTGACAGAAATAATTGTAAATGTTCTCCAAAAAAGTAAATAATATACAAACAGTCACGAAACGTCAAATGTAGATTTTGACAACTATTTAGTGATAAAGAGCGATGTATAGAGGTTTACATATGGCTGAAAAAGATGTACAATGAGTACGAACGCATGCGCAGTATACTTTAACTGAGAACTTCCGTACTGTTGAAGGACAGAATATATATTTCTATCCTTTCATGTTGGAGCATTATTCTAACAATAAAGGAGCATTATTCTAACAATAAAAGAATAGGAGACACTTGGTCCATTAGTTTAAAGGTCGATGAGTGTATGAAACTTAGGTGTCCCAACATTGATTAGGCCGTAACTTTTTAATGGCCACGCCGATAACGTGAAATATTTTTTTTTCAGAAAGATACATTCAATAGTAAACTTTTCTCTCACTGTTTAATTTGTGATATCTGTTACGGTTCAGACAGAAAAAAATAAAACCTGAGTGACTGCATCGTAATTTTTTTTAAATAAATTTAATCTAGCAGTCTATCCAAATGTCAAACACCTAATTTTTAATGACAGTAACGGGTCCCGTGGCCGCGTGCCTGAGTGTCTGGTCGCGAACCTGGGGGAACCGGGTTCGATCCCGACAGACGCCAAATATTTCCAATTTTAATTGGCACAAAAGTGACCCCTGTGGTGCACTCTCCACACCAGCTATGAGTGCCCGCGAGATGACGCCTGGTAAGCGCCCACACGGTAAAATATATCGTCATCATTACCGATGTCTGCATGTGTTGTTGATACTGGCACACCCAGAAATGGGTAATATGCCGTGATGATATATTTATTTATTCATTTATTTAGTAACGAGTTGTCAATCTGCTCAACTTGTTTAGGAGTAAGCTAACATATTTATTCGTGTTATTTATAATAATGACAGTAAAATACTATTAGGCCGAACAAACGGATGTTTTAGAATAATGCGAAGGAATTTTTTGACAACCCATAAACAATTGTTACTGTCCTTAGAAATTAGGTGTTTGACATCTAGATTAAATTTATTTTAAAAAAATTCACGGTGCAGTCACTCAAGTTTTATTTTTTTTCTGTCAAAACCGTAACAGATATCACAAATTAAACAGAGAGAGAGAAAAGTTTACTATTGAATGTATCTTTCTGAATAAAAATAATTTTATGTTATCGGCGTGGTCATTAAAAAGTTACGGTCTAATAAATGTTGGGACACCTACGTTTGATACTCACTAATAATAAGTATCACCTTAAAGGTGACTTATAACCATATGAACTGTCATATCAAATTTCATCCAAATCGTAGATAGCGTTCTTGTTATTATAAGCAAATTTTATTTTTTTAAGAACTTTGAAGCAGATTTCTGGCTAAATGGTACACTTTCTGGTAGAAGCAAGTTTAGTTAAATCGTCTTATTTTAGCCTCAGGAATCTCTGGTTAAGCCATGTCACCCTATTTAAGAGATATCCTGTATACAGGGTATATAATACCACAGAAAAACATTTATACAGACGCGACACTCCCTGTCGGCACCTTTGATGTTGCGATAAAATATTATAACATATAAATTTTTCAAAAAGAGCAAAACTACCCCATTGTATCAAAGCTAACTGTAACGTCGATAAATAATAATTTAACTAATCCAAAAATAATTGGTTTAGAATAATTTTGAGAACATATAATATTTAATAGATATGGAATCAAAATAAACAAATGATGAACTATTATAGTTTTTCATTTGTTTGTGTACTGCATAGCATCGGTTTTGTCATCACAATACATTTTGACATAAGGATTTTTTTGTTTTTATTTTTTATTGTTCATCTTCTAAATCGTTTCCCCATGTTCTTTTCATCATCTAAATATCGTTTTGCAAATCGATCTCCAAAAATTAATTTGTTTGTAGGTTGTAAGGTACAAAAAATAATAACTGTCAAGTTATTTTGTTACTGAGAATCAGACTACTTTTTTTTTAGATGTGTTTAATTCAGAATATTATGCCGCACTTTTATTGCAGACGTAAAAAAAAAATGTATGCAACTCGAGTAAAAAGTGTCTTATTTCACACAGGATTTGACGAACTCGCCTACGGCCTATTCGTGAAATAAGACTATACTTTTTACTCTTGTATAAATAACTATTATTTCCCATGTTTTGCAGATACTTGTATAATACTGCAATACTGACCATGAGAGAAGTACAAGAGCGATGGAGAGTGTGATGAGCGTAGTAGGGTAGGTGGTGATGACGAGCCCCAGCGAGTAGTAGAGCGCACCCACGCGCTCCGGCAGCGAACTCTTACCGCCGCTTGATGCTGCCATACTACCCTACCTCCATCTGAAATACACCAAACAAAATCAACACACCATACTCCATGCCCAAAACTATTACAGGTATACCTCGTCCAGATTTCATTTGAACAAATGACTTTTAAATCCTCTGTAGTAATCCTAATCTTTGCTACTGTGAATATGTTTACGTTTCACGCAAATATAGTTTCTTCTCAAAGTACATTATATGTCTAAGAAAGTTGAAAATTGCTTGTAACTATTTAAAAGGGGAAAAATTTTATTGGGGTTCCTGAGAACCATAGTTGACCTGTAAAATTCTTAGCCAAGATGTTATGCTTGCTTTAACAATGAACGCTCATTACCGAATTGAGCAACTGGTGGTGCCAAAATGTAAATATACACGAGGTACAGTATTGTATTGAGTTATACCCCAATACCCCAATAAAACTTTCCCCCTTTTAAATAGTTACAAGCAATTTTCAACTTTCTTGGACATATAATATACTTTGAGAAGAAACTATATTTGCGTGAAACGTAAAAATATTCACAGTAGCAAAGATTAGGATTAACACAGAGGATTTAAAAGTCATTTGTTCAAATGAAATCTGGACGAGGTATACAAAATCGGTTCAGTAGACCCATAGACAAAGAAAGATATATACTAGACCGAGCTTCCATCATGGCGGCAATGTCCAGCTTTGTGCCGAATTGAATAAATATCGAGACGCTAATTCTAGTGTAAATTCTACAACATAATAAAAAAAAGTAACTATGTAATAACTTAAAATGCGTATTTTACATCATTTCTTCATTTCAAAATAATAAAGCTCAGTCGCCCAATAAAAAGTACGAACAATATTTAATTTACATTATTTTTACAATAATTATAATAAATATTTTCTTAAGTTGTAGTGAATTTTATTTATTTATGTTGGCAGCCCAGCAATCTGTCATTTCTGTTAGTGAGAGTTTTTCAATTTTATTTCTTTGGTTAGTATTTGTTTACAAAGCTTGTTTCGCTATTTGTTTTATGTACAAATATATTTTATTATTGAATTTGATTGTTTTTAGTCTTTACCGTATACATATGTCTATATTTTGTTAGTTTCAGTAAACATATTTTTCCTATTTTTAAATTTCCCGCCTTTCTATTAGCGTCTCGTTATGGCGCCCATCGATTCTATTTGGCACAAACTCCTAACATTGTAAACTCGGTCTAGTATATATCTTTCCTTGTCTATGAGTAGACCACGTTAGTGTAACGGTCAATTTGTGGTGGCAAATTCAAACTAAAACCCTGAATCGCCTCTGCCGATTTATACTCCCATGTTATTCATGCTATTTTCAAAATGTTCAAAAGAACTTTAATATGCAAATCTTATGTAGGTATTAAACTTTATAAATACAAATCTCTAATGTATTGTCTATCTACATATGTCGTATAAATATCTAAAACACCCAACTTATTGAATAATCTGTAATTAAAGCAACAAATGCAAATTCATTAAAACGTAGGTCGTAGCTGTTTTCGATTCTATTTAATCCTAACAATTTAAATCGTCAGCAAAGAAATTATTTATTGCGGACAACTAAATAACCGGAATAATACTACCTTTTTTAGTTTAAGTTCTGTATTTATTTATTTATTTATTATTAAAACCCAACGTTTCGGCACCATAAACTGGTGCCTTTTTCAGGGGAAATTGACATAAAAACGTGAAAAACAAAAACAACAAATAACCAAGGTAACAAAGCGTCTCTGAGTTATACAAATCACTTCTCTGCCAGTTTTTAGGACAGTTTTTCCTCTGGCAAAAGGATAGTTTTCCTGAGAAGATGCATGTTCGCCGTCCCAGTTATAGCCGGGCACGGGCATGCATATATTGTCTAGAAAATTGTATACATAAAGAAGGTAACATTTACGAACTTTTCTTGTTACCTTAGTTACTTGTTTTTGTTTTTTCACATTTTTATGTCAATTTCCCTGAAGAAGGCACAAGATTATGGTGCCGAAATGTTGGGTTTTAATAATAAATAAATACAGAACTTAAAACTAAAAAGGTAGTATTATTCCAATTATTAATATGAGTTCTGAAAGATATTTTAATAACTAAATAACCCTTTTAGACATCGCAAACAACAAAAACGAAAAACTTATAACCACCTTATATTATAAATATAAGACAAACAACGTCAAATCCAAAACTAACCTATAAATTCAGTTGATCTGCCACTGTAGTCATTTCTAACTGCACCAAGTTACGACATATGTTACTACTTGCAATTCTACTTTCTTTCTTTTACTGTACAGAAAGCAACAAGTTATTAAAAGTTAGTAAGAAACTCAAAATTGTACTGAAGAAACACAGAATAGCTTTAATAATATGAAGTGAAAATGTGCTTCCGTAAGAACTTCATACATTCTGATTTGATTTAGGGTTTCGCGCCAAATGTGAATCTTAACCTCACTACCGTGGTCTATTTGTATAGGGCGCGTGCATGTGACGTCACGGCGATTTAAAAATGGCAGCCTGGTGGACCAACAAACCATACTTGACATATAAGAATCGTGACAAATCTCAACAAAAATGCCTCAATTTTGTGCTGTAGTTGGCTGTGCGAAAAAAAGTGGTACTGGTGATGGGTTATCTTTTTATAGGTTCTCATCTGAGAAAGATTGTAGAGGTAGAATAATTCCTGTAGCTCTAGAACGACGAAAAAAGTGGATAACACTGCTTAAGAGAGCTGATCTGACAGATAGCAAAATTAAATACGGCCGAATATGTTCTAGGCACTTTATTACAGGTATTTTTTCTATACGAGCCTAGCATTAAATATTATGGTAAATTGAAATTGATATCTGTTTAAACTAAATGAATTTTGCCAGATGTAAACAGTAAGATCAAAAATTAGGTTAATATGGGATAAAAGTGGGTTGTTTAAACTAAGTAAAAGATATATTTAATCAGAAATTATTCATTTAGAGTCCGCGATAGTTAAATAACGTAGATAATAAAGAAATAATAAAATTATTACTAAATTAAAGGAAAACCAGCTGCTTTGGAAGACAAAGACAATCCTGATTGGATTCCGTCTTTAAACATGGGATATACAAAGGGAATACAAAATAAAGATACCGGTTTAGACCGCTATAAAAGGTTAACAGGTCGACATACTAAGGTTTGATGGTTTTAATAATTATTGTATGTTGTAACTAACATATTTATTAACGAATTCAAATACATTTTACTAACATTCAATATGTTAATAACTAATATAATTATGTTGTAACTAATAATACAATAAATACATTTTATTGACAGTAGAACACATAGCTGCATAATATTCTGAGTTTTAAGTTAGTGGTCCAAAGACATACTAACGTATGATTAATCAAAAACTTCTAATTTGAAAGTAATACATTAAATTTAAAACTAAAAATTAAAATTTCTAATCCAGATAATTTTTAGAATGCTATTTTAAACTTTATGACAAATAATTTATTTTTAGAGCTAATTTGTAATAAATTTGTTTTGGAACTATGTATAAATTACAATAATTACAATTACAGAAGCAAGCAGAAAGTGTTTCCGTGGAGCCTATTAATGAGGAACACGATTCTAATACTAATACTCGTAGCACTAACAATGAGACTTGCACTAGTTCTAGCACTAGGGAACATGGTTTACCTGAGACTATTGATAGTTTAAAAGCAGAATTAATGTCTAGAAATGCTGAAATTTACCATTTGCGAGAGGAGCTTTCGAAAATAACTGACTATAGATGCATTTAAAAATAATGACGCAAGAACTCAATTTTATACAGGCATTCCCACATTTTCACGACTCATCATAATATTAAAAATAGTAGAACCTTATATAACTGAAATTCCTTCTATTACAAAAATTCAACAGTGCCTATTATTTTTTATGAAATTACGAGAATAATAGTGTTCACTTAACTGAGCCATAATACAACTTCAACTATCACAAATTTTAGATTGAAAAATCACAAAATAAGCACAGAAATCAAAAAACGTCAACTTCGCACGATGATATCAAAGGCAATGAAACTGTTTGTTGGTCCACCAGGCTGGCGGGTTGCCTGCATTTGATCACGTGATGCACGGGCCCTATTCGGTTAAAGTCTGGCTTTTAGTGTAGAATTTATTATCCCGTAATAGGTCACTAGATACAAGGATGATTGAAAAATAGAGCCATACATAGGCTGTGTCCGATGTCGTATTTAGTTTTTACGATTTGGTCTTCTTCACATAAATAGAACTCCGAATGGCACACGAATGACATCCAATGGTTTGTACAGCAGGTAACACTTTAGAATAACAAAAATGATTAAGCACTTCGATTTAATTTAATGCTTCAGATTAAATGTTTATATTTCATGAAACAGACGCTAAGAAGCTATACTTTGCAAGTCAATTTGTTAATTTGTAAAAATTACAGAAGTACTACTTTTTATCACGAATATGGAATTTAGTTGCGGAGGCTGTAAGACCCAGAAAAATAAACCATAGGATCATATGAATGATAAAATGAAACTTTAGTGCCGAATTGCATATTAAATTTTATTTGAAATCGATAATAGGGGATTCCACTCATACTGAATTTTATATAAATTATATACATAATTTATTAATTATTAGTGACTTCTGTGGAAATGAGGTATTTACGTGGTGTTTGTGGGTATACAAGACGGGATCGCGTGAGGAATAATTTGGTGTATGAAGAATGTATGGTTAGGAAGAATGTAGTTAAGAGAGTTGGAGTGAGTCAGTTGAGATGGTTTGTTCATGTGGAGAGAATGATGAGTGAACGACTTGTAAAACGCATATATGTTGGTAAAGTTGAGGGTGTTCGAATGCGTGGCCGTCCAGTGTGTAAGTGGATGGATGTGATTGGTAGTGTTTTGAAGGAGCGTAAGTTTCCGAATGGAAAGAGAAGAAGAGCATGTATGAATACGATTATGAATGTGGCTGAGGCGAAAGAAGTTTGCCTGGATAGAAATGTGTGGCGAAGGATGATTGTTTCGTAATTCTTGTGGTGTGAAGATTTATGGTTAGTAAGAATGTTTTGTGAGAATGGAGAGACAGCTGAACTTTTATGTGGACGAGAAGAACGAAGTATGTTTGTACAGGAATGTGTAGCGAAAGATGATTTTTGTGTAACTATTATTGTGGTCCGGATGCGGTTATTCGCTACCGAAAATCGGTCACTTTAATATGTTATATGTATGAATACGTTTATGAATGTGGCTGAGGTGAAAAAAGTGTGCATGGATAGGAATGTGTGGCGAAGGATGATTGTTGCGTAACTATTATTGTGGTCCGGATGCGGTTATTCGCTACCGAAAATCGGTCACATTAATATGTTCTTTGTATGAATGTTATGATGATTTTGGACAAGGCGAAAGAAGAATGTTTTTAAAGAGTTAAGTGATTCAGTGGAGCTCTTACTTTCATCCCTTTTCTTATTGTTTTCGGGTTTTTGCTAACCCACTAAGTGGGAAACGCGTGACTTTATGTATGTATGTATGTATGTACATAATTAATTCTTCTCATATACCTGTGTTATTGACGCAATTTTCTTTTCTATATGTTTTATAACTTTTTATATAAATGCTAATAGTATAATACATTCGAGGTGGGAGATGTTTCATTACAGCCGAGGGCTTATGTATATTACCGAGAGGCAAAGCCTCGAGGTGAGATAATGCGCGAGGCTGTTATGAAACTCCCACCGAGGTTATGTATACTATTTTATTCATAATCATCCTCATTTTAAATCAATAATTTTCAAAATAAATCAATGAATTATAACCTTTAATTTTATTAATATTTTGACAGCTGTCTTAAAATTTGTTTAGCCTACTTAATTATGGGGATCTAGGCAACCCCTACATAAACATTTCCAACCCAAGAAATGGAAATGAAATCTGTTATTTCTAACCCAAGAGATTGTCATTAAATGACGTATTTTCCAACCTCCAAAAGGTTAGGAATCTGTATATTACTATAATGATTGTGAATAAAATATATTACACACTTTCAAAATGCGCAGACTTTTCCGGGCTTGATAATGCTACCGAATCTGTCCCTCTTTTATTGGCCGACACTGCAAGTGGGCGTTTCCATCAACTAACCAATGACTGCCAGACTGTTCCACTAAGAATTTCGTTATGGTGGTTATGCGACTACACGCTATTATTTTTACAAATACTTAAATACTAATAAACTATAACTACAATATACTAAATTTAATATAAGTAAAATAAAAGAAACTGAATCACTTAACTCTTTAAAAACATTCTTCTTTCGTCTTGTCCAAAATCATCATAACATTCATACAAAGAACATATTAATGTGACCGATTTTCGGTAGCGAATAACCGCATCCGGACGACAATAATAGTTACGCAACAATCATCCTTCGCCACACATTCCTATCCATGCACACTTTTTTCACCTCAGCCACATTCATAAACGTATTCATACATATAACATATTAAAGTGACCGATTTTCGATAGCGAATAACCGCATCCGGACCACAATAATAGTTACACAAAAATCATCTTTCGCTACACATTCCTGTACAAACATACTTCGTTCTTCTCTTCCACATAAAAGTTTAGCTGTCTCTCCATTCTCATAAAACATTCTTACTAACCATACATCTTCACACCACAATAATAATCATCCTTCGCCACACATTCCTATCCTGGCAAACTTCTTTCGCCTCAGCCACATTCATAATCGTATTCATACATGCTCTTCTTCTCTTTCCACTCGGAAACTTACGCTCCTTCAAAACACTACCAATCACATCCATCCACTTACACACTGGACGGCCACGTATTCGAACACCCTCAACTTTACCAACATATATGCGTTTTACAAGTCGTTCACTCATCATTCTCTCCACATGACCAAACCATCTCAACTGACTCACTCCAACTCTCTTAACTACATTCTTCCTAACTATACATTCTTCATACACCAAATTATTCCTCACGCGATCCCGTCTTGTATACCCACAAACACCACGTAAATACCTCATTTCCACAGCAGTCACTTTCCTTTTATGCTTTTTCGTCCATGCCCAACATTCACTTCCATACATCAAAGCAGGCACCAGCACTCCATTATATACACTTAACCGAGCTTCTCTAGATACGTTTACGTTACGAGCAAACGTGCCCAGGGCACCTCCCGCACTCACCCTCCTATCAATTTCACGGTCAAAAAATCGTGGAATCCCCATTTGTAAAAATGGAAGCAATATTTTATTTTTATAGGTTATTTTTTTGTAAATATCAGTCTCACACTCAATGGGCGCATTCAGCAGACATGTAGTCGCTGAACAAGTTCACCATTTTTCTGCTGAATGCACTGTTCACTAGGGACCGTTCACTACCAGCTGACCGTAAAAAAAGTACGGTCAGATGTTCCTGGTCACTTGTTTCGCGCGCAATATTTAAATTCACTGGATTTTCTTCTGCTAGTAGAAATAAACTAAGGTCATCAATTATCTGTGCAGCCAAACAAAATAATATTTATTTATATGTAAAGCACCGAAAATAAATTATTTGTTGTTATATATTATGAATATATCAATAAGTAAATTGAATGAAAGGTTAAATAACTACTACTTGTCAAATTATTAAAATTTTCATATATTGCAATATTTTAAATACTTAACAAATAACATTAAAGTTATTATAAAATTAAGGTTATGATTATTTGACGTTTCAACCACGTCAATGTGAAAAGTGCATTCAGCAGAGACATCCTTGTTCGGTGACCGGTCGGTCAGGTGTTCAGGGACCACAGAAATCTACTGAATGCGCCCAATGTTACCACCCTCTGAACATTGAGGTTAAGAACGCTCAAAGTCATGTTTTATTTCAATCTTCTTCATCGGAATTGTTTAATTCGTTCTTCTTGCACATATTTTTTGTCATTTTACGTACAAACTTACTATTATATATCGTACACCTACCCAAATTATCTTATATGTACAATAATAATTATTATAAGTTTGGCAACACTGCATTTGCTTGAAATCGTCGTGGATTGCTTTAGTGCCGATTTCTGAACTTTTAATGACGATTTTTGTGCAGTTTAATGAAGAAATCAAATAATCAGGGGTGATTAAGCTTTGATTAAAATAACAAATTCAGTTGTTTTTTAATTAGGGTAGGTAAATTTTGTTTAAATACTACCGGTCTATTTGTTTAATTAGTGCGCATCAACTTCAAGGCATAGTGTGCACCTGCAAAATCCTAAAATCTAATTTCAAAATCCTAAATAATGACGTTATTTAGGGCATATAAATTTAGGATTTAGATAGTAGGTACTATGACAACGCAAATTTATTTTTTGAGACTAACGGTGCGATTCTGTAATGGGGTATTCCACCATAACAAAAAAAATTTTAAAAATCAATTTAACATAAAGTATGGCTCAATAAATAATAGTTAAAACAATGAAAACATTTTTTAAATAATTTCTTTTAATGGGGTATTCCACCATAACAAAAAAATTTAAAAAAATTCAATTTAACGTAAAGTATGGCTCAATAAATAATAGTTAAAACAATGAACACATTTTTAAATAATTACTTTACGAGATATTTCACATTTGCTAAAAGGGAAAATTGACGTCATACAATTGTTATCTCTCTCTCGCAGCGTACTCCGAGCAGTGCGTGTGAGAGAGACAAGTATAGAGGAAATGTGACGTTATACTGATTTCTCGAAAATAAAATACTGTTAAACTAGAAACAATTAAATTTTTTTAATACTATGAATTGCTTCAAAACTGAATAAAGTTTTATTTAAAATAATAAAAAAAATTGAGTAGAATACCCCATTTTCTATACCACTATAGAACTGTAACTCTCAATAAAAGCGCATCATTTTTTAATGTCAAACGATAATAAATTTATTAGTAAACAAAAATTGTTGCGATTTTGTTCACTTTTACATTTCTATAGCGTTATAGAAAATTACAGAATCGCACTATTAGAATAATTTTCAATTAAAACGACCAATTTTCGATTTTATCTGAAATGGGGTATTCCACTCATTTTTACCTTCCGTCACCTTTAGGTAAGGAAGGTATTGTCTTTGGTCAAAAATTTCGGTGGTGAGTTTTTAATGAATAAGCACGTTTTAGGGTCCCTACAATACGAATATACCATTTTTAAGATGATGTCTGTATGTGTGTGTGTGTGTCCGTGTGTGTGTGTGTGTGTGTCCGTGTGTGTGTGCGTGTGTCCGTGTGTGCGTGTGTGTGTCCGTGTGTGTGTGTGTCCGTGTGTGACAAATTTTTCTCCGACGATAACTCCAATACTACAATTCTAAAAATTATAATTCTTTCGCATTCCTCTTCTGTACATCCATATGAAGAGTTGATTAGATTTTGGTCATAATTGATCCACCGGAAGTACTCTTATTTGAAGTTTTTAACACTTTTTCTTGAAAAAACGCAGTTAAATATTATTTTTTGACCTTTTGTTATTATATATATTAAAGAAAATACTCTTCTCTATACAGTTTGATTATACATTTTCCTTCATATTCAATAGATGTAAATTTAAAGCATTATAAAGAAATTAATTTTCAAATATTAGTCAGCTTTGTTATTTATCATGGAAACAGCTGACATAATTATTCAAAAAAATTTAATTGACAGATGTCAGTTGCAAGTACAAAGCCAAATATGGAAAAAAGTATAGGATCTAAAATTGGTATGTCATAGTGTTGCTCGCAAGTGACACGCAGAGAAAGGCCAAAGAGAAGATGGAAGGACATTACTTAGTGTAGTTTATGTTATAATTTTATTGGATTTATAGAACCTTTTCAAATGAACTTTTGGTATGGAATTTGTAAAAAATAGTATGTGTTTTTACATGATATTATATAGATCTGTTGCAAGGACCTTTTGGTATGGGATTTGTACAAAATACATGGAATTGACGGAAGGTCTTGTGCTGGCCACAACAGATTTTTTTTTTATTATTTTAAATAAAACTTCATTCAGTTTTGAAGCAATTTATAGTATTAAAAAATCTTAATTGTTCCTAGTTTAAGAGTATTTTATATTCGAGAAATCAGTGTAACGTCACATTTCCCCTATACTTGTCTTTTTTACACACACTGCTCTGAGTACGCTACAAGAGAAAGATAACAATTGTATGACGTCAATTTTCCCTTTTAGCAAATGTGAAATATCTCGTAAAGTAATTATTTAAAAATGTGTTCATTGTTTTAACTATTATTTATTGAGCCATACTTTACGTTAAATTGAATTTTTTTAAATTTTTTTGTTATGGTGGAATACCCCATTAAAAGAAAATTGGAAATGTTAAAACTGAAATGACCGTTTTGGGACATGCAAAGACTTTTATCAAAAATACATTTTTTTGTAATAAAAAATAAAAAAGTTTTTCCTCTTTGGAACTCGATCCGTGGACATACTGCATATTTGAATAAATTTATACATAATTTCAAAATGAAACGCGGCATGGTTTGCTTATAAAAAGTCTAAACCAAATTCACAAAAAATATAAAATACTTCAATACGCACTAAAAACTTATTCAATTATCAAACTGCCAAACTATGAAAACAAAACGCATAACCTGTAAACCACGCTATAAACCAAAACAAACTTCAAAAACTGTCCTTCGATCTGACAGTTTCTCCCCAGTTTTTGAAAGTAAACACACACAGCCCGATTCACAAAAAAGTTTAAGCTAATCCTCATTTTTGGATTAACGAATTCTACTCTAATTTTAAAAGTTTATTTCGTAAAATATAGTCTTATCTATTCCTAGTATCTACCTTTTTTTTGATAATATTAGGAAGATTAAATTTTAAATACCGGAATAGAATAGAATTCACTAATCCAAAAATGAAAATTAGCTTAAATTTTTTTGTGAATCGGGATGACAAAAAGTATAAAAAAACACAAACAGGATAGATAACGCGCACGTCAAAGGCAGAAAAACTGTTTCCTATTAACAAGGCAGTTATGTACAAAATTTGTTAGAAATATCAAGTCACTTGTACGTCACAAACCACGTGATACCTTTTTAGCGCCAAAATAAATTACAAGAATACTCATGTTAGAAAAAATAAATTTTGATATTTTTTTATTATTCGGTTATTCTTTAGCATAATCCATAATGTTATAACATTTTTTAGCTTTATACTGCAAGACTATAATTTTTTAGAACTGCAGATAGCTTTCGATTTGTATGAATTTTCATTAATAAAATAGTGGAATACAACATTGTTTTTAATTTTATATTTAGTGGAGTGCCGTAAGGTTTATACCTCGGAACCCGGGTCCACTGAACGGATTTTTGTAAAACTTTTTGGAAAGTGTTTTTAACACTTGATACTAAAATGTTTACCCATTTATTTTTGCCGATCTCAATTTTTTAATTATTAAAATAAATAATTATTATTTTTTTTGGAATTTTCATTCATTTTCTGTCCAACCTTTACTTTTTTCGAGATTAAAGTTAGATTTTACATAGGATAACTAATACATACCTGTCCTTGAGACCGTTATTGGCTTCCTCATGCAAAATAAAAGTGGATGATGATATCATTCCAATTGACCCACTACTTTTATTTCAATATATTTGCGTTTTAAAAAAGTCGGACAAAGAACTAAAAACCTATATGACTTTTGAATTAGCCCCTTATCCTCTGACTCTTTTTGAAGATGTCGAAATGCACAAAACAAAAAAATCTGCATTATATGACCTATTCCCAGAAGTGACGGTGAATGTGAACGATGTACAAAAATTTTCCTACGTAATTGAGGGGAGTTGTTACTACACCGTTGCAAGTGGCAATTGGATGAAAATTTCGGCATTATTTGTGAACACTTCATAAGATATTTACGTAACAATTACGAACACAACATTTATGTAGTATTTGATGGTTACCAAAAAAACAGCACAAAATCGATCGAAAGAACTCGTCGCTCTAAAAGAAATGCATGTAATGACATCATATTCAACAAAAACATGCCTCTTAAAATAGGACAAGAGAAATTTTTAGCGAATGCCATAGATATGCTACGAAACACACTTGCAGAAAATCAAATATTTTCTTGTCAAGCGGAAGCTGATGTCGACAGATTAATAATTGAAACCGCAATTAATTTACAATCCGAAAATATTGTTGTAGTTTCCGAGGATGTGGATGTTCTAGTTTTACTGACTGCGCCCTCACTAACAAATCGAGAAATTTACTTTCAAAAACCAGCAAAAGGCAAAATTCCACAAAATGTGTAGGTACTCATCGAAAAGTTTGGAAACAGTAGGTATTACCAAAATGTAAACAGCATATCCTTTTTTTACATTCTTTTACTGGGTGTGACACGACGTCAGCTTTTTTCCAACGGGGAAAAAAATTTTTTTTTCTAAATTTCGAGAAACGGCTGGACTTACAAAATGCTGCAGCAGTTTTTGAAATTGAATGTAAAGACGCCAATGACATTTTTAACGCTGGTGTTACATGTACGCTTGCTTCATACGCTGCGCCCCAAAAAATAAAATATCTAAATACATTAAAGTACAACTCTTTCATAAAAGCAACCGCTAAAAATAGATGCGTTAAATTACCATCTTTGGTACCTACTGCAAATGCCGCTTTTGGACACTTCAAAAGAGTTTACCTTCAAATTCAAACGTGACTCGGAAGGGACATATTACCAGAAGAATGGGGTTGGAAATATGAAAGCGGAATACTGACACCGGAAACAATGACGCAACTTCCAGCTCCACAGACCTTACTGAAAATGATTTTTGCTCATGCAAAACGGGTTGTGGAGCATCTTGTGGGTGCATGAAAAGTGGATTGAATTGTAGTGTAGTTTGCTTAGAATGCAATGGCAACAGTTGCACTAATCCATCACCTATCATCCAAATTGATGAGGTTGATGACGATGATAATGTAGATAATTGACTGAAAATTTTTCAATCTTTATATAATACAATGACATAATAAATATTTTTTTTTTCTAAAAATCTCGTCTTTTTTATTAATACAGTATATTTTTTTTTTGTATCTTCGGTCCGATATGTATACGATTTTAAACAACTCGCCTTAGTATAATTTTTTTATGCAATTTTTTTTTTGCTAAAATATTATAAATGCATTTTAAAGTTATTATAAAAATATAATTTATTGTATATAAAATATAAATCTTTACTACAAAATTTTTTTATTCATATTTTTCTCATTTTTCAATTAATTGTTGTTAAAAATTTTTATAATTGAGATCGGCAAATTTTGGTAGGTAAACTTTTTTATTTAAACTTTTAGCAATGTAATAGAAAAGGTTTCACGAAAATCCATTCAGTGGAACCGGGTTCCGAGATTTTTACATTTTTTTGTCTTACGGCACTCCACTAATTCTTTTGTAAAAATGTAGCAATAATTGTACGTTTTATATTCCCGGTATAGTTTTGCTAAAACATACGTGTGTCAAATGCCGTTTTGGTTAATAATTAAAAACTCACAGAATAAATGTTAGCACTGAAGAAAAGTAATACAATTGGCATTATAAATATAAAACACAATTTGAAAAGAAAGAATATAATGATTGTATTCACTGTAGCAGATGCTTTGTTAAGTAATTTCAATTCATTATAAAATAATGTACTGTACACAAGTTTCATGATAATTCACACATACAATATTTATACGTGTTAGAATACGTGCGATTGAAAACCACATGTTGTCAATCAATTTTTCAACAGTTTTATCTATTAGTAGAACCGGCTTAAGCGACTGGAAGTTAAACTTGAACTTCACACACAGAAATTACGTAATACAAATAAAAATTACTCAATTATTGCAATTTTTTCACAAATACATTACGTTGTTAACAAAGACGTACGTACAAAACATCACAGTAAAGGTTGTTTGGAATTGACAACAAAATTCTCCAGCAGTATATTGATACTGGATGCAAAAACAATTAAAACTAATTAATATCTACCGAACTTTAACCTTTTTAAGACGCACGTTTCCATCCAGTAAAAAATAGCAAATACGTAGAAGTTAACCTACAACAATTATTCAATGCTTGCAACAAAAATGATCTAAAATTGTAATAAAAAATTAAAGTAGTGACACATACCACGTGTAAAGACAGAATTGCGTCACTAATCAATCAATCACTTCATCTGCAACAATTGACAGAAATACAACAAAACTAGAATGTAACTTGCGCCATGACACTTGCTGTGCGCTACGCCGCTGCGCCACTCACTGACTGTGTAGGTAAAACAGATAGCCTGCAAAACGCGACAAACTTTGCGACGTTCTACAGAGACCCTCAAACTTTTAAGCCGCATTCACAGCCCGAAATTCGGTGAACTTTGTGCTCTAAAATTTGATGAAATAGGAGCAAAACTTTCTAG
This sequence comes from Ophonus ardosiacus, assembly GCA_943142095.1. Classification (NCBI taxonomy): domain Eukaryota; kingdom Metazoa; phylum Arthropoda; class Insecta; order Coleoptera; family Carabidae; genus Ophonus; species Ophonus ardosiacus. The sequence goes on along the minus strand of OW964829.1, from coordinate 338,366 downwards.
AACTATAGGCGAGTTTCTTTATTCACCGTTGAGTAGTGAAAATTGATCGTAAATTCATCACATCGTTCTTTATTTACTGCTGAATTGCAGATGAAATTTATCACACCGTTTCTAATTACTATGTACTACTACTGCTAATAGTACTATAATACTATTATCCATCGTAAATTCATCGCATGCATCGGCTTTGACTACCGGGTCTAACGAAAGTTTTTAGGTTATATTTTATATTTTTGACATTTGCGCTTGCTCTTGTTTCGTGCTTGCGGCTTTGCAGGTGTATGCAGGGGTGTAGTCAAGGGTATATGCGGGTATACGGCGTATACCCTCTGGATTTTTTAGGTGACCGAGCGTGTACCCTCTGCTTTTAAATATTTGAGACAAAAATTATAAAAATTAAATCAACTAATGACAATTTTATCCCACAATTAATATCATTTTTTTAGAAATTATATTGAAATTATCTTTATGTTTATAAAATGTACTTTATTTGATTGGCGTCGTCATCTATTATTGATATTTTAATTTTGATTTTTGTTATATAGAAGCCGTATACCGTTTTCAGTTTTCGCAAAATGTACGATTCGTAGTAGGCAGGTTTGCGACTTTGATACGTAAGGCAGTATTTAATTATTTTATTTTTTTCTTGTATTTTGAATTTTAGTTGAAAATTTAAAAGATGACATTAACTTCGTATTAAGTCACAATGTATAATAGTCGCGCGCATGTTGTGTTGTTGTGTTTCGATTTTAGACAGTTTATCCAGATAAATATATTCTCTTTTGTAAAATGTTCTGTGATCTGGCAATTTATTTTTATACATGAAAGGGAAAAAACATGCAACTTCACATCCCTTGAAAAAATGTAATTTTCAATTATAAGGCATTTGACCTTGAATGAAAAAAAAATTCGCCTGCGGCGCCATTTTTTTTAGTTATTGCTCCCCCCCTGCGTATTTTTTTCTTCTTAATTATTAACAACCCCCCCCCCCCCCCCTGCGTATACCCTATGTTTACAAATATATTTTCAGCGTATACCCTCTGCTAATTTTACGACTACAGCACTGGGTGTATGATTATGCAAAGAAAACCAAAAATTGCATATTACAGCAGAGCTTGAATTTGCTTTCCGAGGCGAAACCGAGGTAAAGCAATCAAGCGAGGCTATAATATGCATTTTTGCCGAGGTATGTATTACATTTTTCTGTCTACCTTACTTTACGTAATAGATCTAGAAATAAATACACGTTTTTTTAAATTCGTAAAATCTGATTATTTATTATATGAATAATGGATAATATATATCTTCTGCCATTTTTACAAAATTTTAATTCTTAGCTCTGTTTTAGTTTGAAGGAAGACACACTACACTCACAGACACATCAACACTATTTCACACGACAGGTAAAAATAAACAAATCCAACAAAATAACCTCGAAAACAACTCTAACCAGCGGCATCTTAATAATTTTTAGTATAGTTAATTTCATTATTAATTGCTCACATATTTAAATTAAATTTATCATTAAAATAATATTTTTATTTGCTCGTTTGATATTTGTTATTTACAACTCCGGTGGTACACACAATTGCAATAATCATAAAATCGTAGTAGGCTTAGCGTACGAAAAAGGTTTGCGGACGAAAAGTGATAAGGTTCAGAAAAGTGTCATTTTTCGTCCGAAAATAAGTGCGTAAAATTTCACTTTTCGTATAAGTAGACAGAAAACATTATTATATCTCGTTCACAATGGAAAGGAGATGGTTATAGATAATTTTTATTATTACTATGACTTCCATCAGATTCTTCATTGTTCAATGAAGAATTTGATGCTTGCAACAGAGCGACGGTTCTTTTAACTATAAAACTTTCCATCTGTTAACTGGTGGCTAACTGTCAGTTGATATTTAAGATTAGGAGATTCATCGCACTTTTCAGCAACCCATTTCTTTATTCGGTCGCAGCGGTTATCCATCGGATCCATCAGCTATTCATCGTGACGTAATTTTCAATTTCTGATGGAATGGGGGATTACACCATTTTTTTATGATTTCATCTGAAAATATTAGGAAAACTAAGACTATTGATGAAAATCCGGTGAAAAAATTCCTATTAATAAGCGAGTTATGGTCTCCCGAATTTTGAAAAGATTGACGTGACGTCACATTTATGGGTTTTTATATCAAACTGTTTTCATCATAGACCTAAATTTTCTTGAAATATATGCTATTTTAAGTTATATTTACATAAAAATAAATTAATATTATAACACTGTATAAGTCTACATACTTTATAATTACAGGTGTATTTAAATTATTAAATTTAATGCAAGAAATTTATGTTAAAATAAAAACTGTTTGGAAACTGGAGTACATGAATGTTAGCCCCTCCTTTCGAATTTGAATTTCTTAACTTCCATTGGTAGTAACACGCTATTTGTAATGCACGTATAGGTGGTCTTTCGGTCGCCAATCAAAATATTATATATAGATTTCATATTTGAGTCGAAGCGCTATAACAAAAAACCCCTTATTTCCGAAATATCTCAATTATACCATTTCATTTTTTTATTAATATTCGTTATTCAGCATATACATTCGTATTTTTTTACTATTTTCCTTTAATTCGATTGAGCTGGAATCCCCCATTGCATATGAAATTCATCACACCGTTTCTAATTACTACTACTACTACTACTACTAGTAATACTATTATCCATCGTAAATTCATCGCATGCGTCGGCTTTGACTACCGGGTCCATATACCTATTAGCCTAATAGGTATATGACCGGGTCTAACAATGTTTTAGGTTATATTTTTGACATTTGCGCATGTTTCGTGCTTGCGGCTTTGCGGGTGTATGATTATGCAAAAAAAAACCAAATGCATGATTCAAATAAGAAAACATTATTATATCTCGTTCACAATGGAAAGTAGATGGTTATAGATGTAGATGATTTTTATTATCATTATGACTTCCATATTGAACAATGAAGAATCTGATGATTGCAATAGAGCAACGGTTCTTTGAAATATAAAACTTTCCATCTGTTAACTGGTAATTAAATGTCAGTTGATATTTAAGATTAGGAGATTCATCGCGCTTATCAGCAACCCATTTCTTTATTCGGTCGCAGCGGTTATCGTGACGTAATTTTCAATTTCTGATGGAATTCAGCGCATGAATAGTTGTTCAATAAAGAAACTCGCCCTATGTAATAAAATTTGTGCACTTTAGTATGCGTGCGTTAGCCCAAGGCCCAAAGCACTTATAATTGAAGAATCCAGTATTTATAGTGACAGATAGTTACTTAAAACTATCTTGTATTTGGATTCTTCTTTTAAATAATGCGTAATGCGTTCTTGTTTTCTTCTTATAGTTTACCAAATGATGAAAAAAAAAAAAGAAAAGAATAATAAAATTTAAGTCGAAATTAAAAAAAGTTTTCGTTTATGTAAATCATTTGGAAAAAAATTAATGTTTAGTTATACAACTGGTGAAAATTATAATAATGAACATTGTTTCATGTGAATTTGATTTTATAATTGTACTTTTAAATCAGAAACACAATAAAAAATTGTAACTGTCGGTGAAGTCATTCAAAATTATCGGCGGCACCCAACGACCAAATATAACTAGACAAAACATTCCGTATCCTTCTTCACTGAATGTTTTGATTTCGGCTGGCCAGAAAGAGACAGAGATATATTTTATCTAGTTCGTGAATTTCTCACTAGAGGCCACTTAAATATATCAGTGTAGTTTGACATTTGCGGTTTTGTTTTTGACTGACACGTTGGTTTTTATTTAATATCAAAGCTTATAAATAATTAAATAAACAAAACATATTGGATATTTTTATAAATTAATTTTACGATTAAATTCATTCAACACAGGCAAGGTCATCGACCTTTAAACTAATGGACCAAGTGTCTCCTATTCTTTTATTGTTAGAATAATGCTCCAACATAAAAGGATAGAAATATATATTCTGTCCTTCAACAGTACGGAAGTTCTCAGTTAAAGTATACTACGCATGCTCTCTATCACTAAATAGTTGTCAAAATCTACAATTGACGTTTCGTGACTGTGTATTATTTAGTTTTTTAGAGAACATTTACAATTATTTCTGTCAATACATACGTATGTGTTGTGAGGTGTGTATGCGACAAAATATTGGGGAACGATGTATTTCGTGCAGTCAGCAGTACGTACGCGGTTCATCTTTGTCATTTCATATGTAACTTCTTATTAATTATTACTTGTTCCCTATAATATATGAATATAATATATTGTATTAAAAATATATAATAAAACTAATTACGCACAAAAAAATTAAATCTATACTCTCAGCAATTATGCACCAAGTATAACAAGTTAGGGACAAATCAATTGCCGCGTTTTCTTAACTTCCTTACTGTTGAAGGATAGAGATTCTGTGTCTGCACCGTTATGGCGGGACAAGCGTTTTGCTCGTACGCTGCGTCTATTACTTTAAAGGTCGATGGGCAAGGTACACAAGTTGTAGTGTATTCTTGGCAACGTTGTTACGGTGGGTCATACAAGCAAATGTCAAAGCTCGCGCTTAGATCATATAACTTAACTAGATATGCGGAGCGTGAAATGCTTAGGATTGAGAGAGATGAAAAGATATTCGCCATAGCACAGCGCACAAACTCAAAGGAAATGAATAATCGACGAACTTTCGCAACCAACGAATCAAATTCAAATAAGGCGGATGACAACAAACTTTAGACGCACGTGGAACGGAAAATAACGCGTTATGATTCTGCGCAGTACAGGCATGTTTTTTTATTCATCGATGTATAATGCGCTTAATGCGCATATCCATCAGCGAGTTCTTAAATTATTTGACGAATTTTAGATTGAATATGTATCAAATGTTTAAATTCAGCCATGAAACATTCGCTTACTCATCATATCCATCTAAACTGAAGAGTCGATGGATTTTCAAATTTTCGCTGAATTCGTGGTGGGGGTAAATGTCATTTATGTTTTTAAGGTTAAGTTTTATTGCGGATTATAAATAATTGCAGTACAAGAGTGTTTAATTCGCGAAACATACATACATTGTAATGGAAATGTTACAGTTATATAAAAATGGATTGCAATTTCATGTCGAAGAAAATAGCGTTGGAATCAAGTTCACAAAAACTAAAAAAAATATCACCTGCCAGTTGTCAGTTATTAAATTAAATCTACAGAGTTAAGTAATGTTTAACCATGATTTGTTGTAATTTTTAATATTCAGGTTTCCTATATTTTTACATATAAAATATTTGTTATTAACAAATTTTAGTTTCACGAATTTAAATTATTTTTTAATGCATGTAAAAACAATCGGCTCTCAAGCGCCATCTACTATTTTCTTACGTGAAATGAAGTATAATAAACTTAAATGGTATTTTTTCTTCTATAATTGTATTGTACTAAATTTTGAAACAAATTTCTGACAAAAATAATTCTGCCATTTTTAAATTTCAAGCGCATTTTCAATAGAGAGTTCGTAAAATGACCCTTTGCGCTGTTTCATCGATTACATCTGAAATCCATCGATGACGTCATTATAAAATTTGATGGAATTCAGCGCTTAATTTTCTTTTGAATAAAAAAACGTGCCTTACGCTATCGAGAAAAAGGTCTTTCATCTCTTTTACTCTTCCATAATTCTTCATTCCATCTTTCTTAATCCTATGTATATCACTGACTTGCATTGCGGATTATATGTTTTCTAGTATCTAGTTAAGTTATATGATCTAAGAGCCCGCGCCTCGCCTCATATGCAAAATGGATGCGTTTCACAGATCTGTAAGACTTATAGACTGGACCTGTATTCGAAATATATGTATAACTTGATGTATATTCTAAAAAACTTTCTATTCTAAAATGTCAATGATATTGCACCTCTAGTGAGAAATGCTCGAACTAGATAAAACATATCTCTATCTCTGTCTGGCCAGCCGAAATCAAAACAAATGAAACGATGTTTTGTCTAGTTATATTTGGTCGTTGGCGGCACCAGGTCATGGCTATTATGCTGCCATCTACATTGTTGTGCTGTCATGGCCAACTTCATTCAATGAGGTCTTGCACGACTTTTTTTACCTTCCGTCACCTTTAAGTAAGGAAGGTATTGTTTTTGGTCGAAAAATTCGTTGGTGAGTTTTTAGTGAATAAGCACGTTTTAGGGTCCCTAGAATACGAATTTACTATTTTTAAGATGATGTCTGTATGTGTGTGTGTGTTTGTGTGTGTGCCCGTGTGTGACAAATTTTTCTCCGACGATAACTCCAATACTACAATTCTAAAAAATTATAATTCTTTCGTATTCCTGTTCTTTGCATCCATGTGAAGAGCTGATTAGATTTTGGTTATAATTGATCTACCGGAAGTATCCTTATTTGAAGTTTTTAACAGTTTTTCTTGAGAAAACGCAGTTAAATATCATTTTTCGACATTTTGTGATTATCAATATGAAAGAATATCTTATTCTCTATACGGTTTGATTATACATTTTCCTTCAGATCCAATACATAGAGTTATAGAGACATTAAGAGAGATTAACTTTCAAAAATTAGTCAGCTTTGCTAAAATTTTGGAAACAGCAGATAATTCAAAAATTTTTAATTGACAGATGTCAGTGTCAAATGCAAAACCAAAGTTGAAAGTATGGGGTCAGAAAGTTATATGTGAATGTGATAGTGTCCCTTGCAAGTGACTTGCAGTTTCAGACTCGCCTCAAGATTGGAATTTTCAATGCCAGAAGTACAAGAAAGGCCAAAGAGAAATGGAAGGACTGTGTAGATATGAGAGAGGAAGAATTATGTGAAGAAGATGCGTTGGACAGGAATGAGTAAAAGAGAAGAGTAAGAAACAGCGACCCCTAATAAAATAGGGAAAGGAACTTTCGGTATGGAATTTGTAAAAAATACATCGAATTGACGGAAGGTTTTGTGCTGGCCACAACAGATTTTTATAACTTTAATCGATAGAGTAGTGAAAAAATATTAGACCCGTAATTTTTATTTTTCCATCCATCTGTAATTATGACAAATTGTAATTGAAAATGACATTCTTTGAAACGGGGCTGCTAGACCCCCGCTTTATTCCTTATTGCCCTGTGACGTCACAGGTTCCGAGCAACGACCATTTTGATTTTTACACTGTTTCACATAGATTATCTTGAAAAACAAATTATGATATAATCCAAAACTTTTCAAATTCGGTATTTAAGACTTTCATATTAATGAAAATGACATTAGATTTTTGCTAAAATTGATAAACCGGAAGTAGTAATTTATTTGAAGCTCTAAATAGATTTTTTTGAAAAAATATATTAAAATATGATTTAAAATTTCTCAAATTTGGTATTTAAAACTCGTATATAATTTGAAACTACATATTAGGTTTTGACTATACATGATAAACCGAAAGTGGTTCTTAATTTAGATCTCTTAACAAATTTTTGAAGAAAAGCATAATAAAATATGATTACAGACTTTTCTATTTATTTGAACAACAAATTAGATTTTATTTATAAACGATCAACCGGAAGTGATACTTAACTTAAAGCTCATTGCCATTTTAAACATGAAATTGACGGGATGTCATGTGCTGGCCACATCAGATTTTTACCTCTCGCTAAGAGAGGTGGAATTATACTAAAATGTTCATATCCAGATTTTAGTGAATAAGCACGTCGTAAGGTCCCTATAATCCGATTATAACATTTTTACGATGATATCCGTGTGTGTGTGTGTGTGTGTGTGTGTGTGTGTGTGTGTGTGTGTGTGTGTGTGTGTGTGTGTGTGTGTATGTATGTGTGTGTGTGAGAGAGTGAGTGTGTGTGTGATTGTGGATGTTGGAACCTTAGACCAGGAATAGAAGGGAGACAGGGCATATTCACGCGTATATTTCCAAATCATCTCTGCGATTTTGACCCTTATTGAATCAGCTGGAATCGCTAGTCGACCAGTTAAATATTGTTATGTTACAGTTGACCAAATCTAAATAAACACTTGATTATCCAAAACTTAAATAAAACAATTTGAAACTAAGAAAACTATGAATCAAACTAAAGACGTATGTTTTCAAGAACGTAATAAGTTAAAATAATAATTGATAACGTTGGGTGACGCTTGTTGATTTTGAAAACTTATTCGTTCGACTGCACACGTATATAACACGTGTGTAACACATCTGGTCGATTGGGCTATTGCAGCTGACTTTGACATTTCAATTATGTCGAAAGTCGCTGTGATGATTTGGAAAGTCTTCTTACGGCGAAATACATAGCATAACAATGGGGTCCTATACCATAGTCATATTTTAACTATCTTAAATAAGAAGACGAAAATATAAATAAATTAATGAGTATTAGTGAAAAAATTTTCTTTAAATATTAACTAGGTCACAAACTATAAGCGATTGAAGCTGATTACTAATTGGGTATGACGCGTTAGGTACTAAGAATTTGATTGGTCGCCTGATTTTAAAAAGAAGATTCGCGCGTCTGTAGCGGTCACGGTCACCTTTGAAAGAATACGAAATATCATGTTGTTCTATAACCTAACAAAACATTTAACAATTTTGTGTTTGATGAATTTGTTTAATTATAACATCTAGTAATATTAACAATAATCATATATTTATAAATAAATCAATTTGTAATATGAATTAAATTAATAATAATATTAATTAAATTAATATTGAAACTTCAAAACAGGCAAACATTAGCGCCATCCGTCGTCATACTTTGTATAATAATATTGTCAAACTGTTTCAATGTTCTATCATTTATTAGAAAGAAATCCTTGTTAAATGCTTATTATTTATGTTATTTATACTTAATAAGAATTTCTTCGTGAATACAACGTATAAGTTTTTATATAAAAACATTTCAGCTATGCAAACATGAAAAAAATTGTTTCCAGTATAACTAACAGTTTGTCCCATTGTTTGTCAATCACTTGTTAGTACCTGCTACGTCACGCACAAATTCTTAAACTTTAAAAATTTATATCTCGCTTATTACGTAAAATTTTTAAGTCGCATTTGCACTGAAGTTCCTATTTTATCCTGTTCTTACAGGAAAAAAAAATAAAAGAAAAATGGTATAGGACCCCATTGGATAACCGGAAGTAATAGTTTCTTTAAAAATATATTCTAAACATAATTTTTTTGGAAATTTTTGTTACTACATATATTGAAGAACATAAAATTCTCCATCTAATACACTTAAATTTTTTATTATATCTTATATCTTGTATAGATTTAGAGATAAATGCACTGTAATATATGAAATAAACAGATTTTTTTTTTTGTAAAAGTATTATGAACATATTAGATAAATATCATATTGGGTAAACTTTTATATATTTTCAGATGAATTCCAATACAGTTATTTTTAATTTGAAAGATTTCAACTACCTGTTGGCTTCGCATACTTCGTGTTGTGTATGTGAGGGCGAAGATATGTTGAATGCAGGATACAAGGCATATTGTACTATGTGGAAGACTAAGTGCCCTGGTTTCACCAACAAAATTAATCTTCGAATATATTATTCGCCGTATATTGAAAAATATTGCATCAAAATGTGACAGCTGGAATATATACTGTCATTTGTGTTATGGTTTCGATGCGATATTTCTCTCTTATTCGACGAATAAGCTAAATTATAATAATTAACATTGTTTCATGTGGATTTGATTTTATAATTGTACTTTTAAGTCAGAAACACATTAAAAAATTGTAACTGTCAATGAAGTCATTCAAAACGGCGGCAACCGTTCGTATCTAGGATGCTGCCAACTTTGAATATACATATCTACTAACGTATATATTCAAAGGCTGCCAACTACGTTGAGTTTTGTCCTCCTGCTCCCAGTGGTTTTGTACTTTTCTTTTGACTACAATAACACACACCTGTATCGCTTCTAATATTTTGATATCGTGCATCATATAACCTTCTTTATAAAACTTATATCGTCTTTTCTGATATACATCTGTTCTTCCTCTCTTTTTGAAATATTCATCGCATGTACTATTCGCGATGCAAGTTTAAAGTCACTAGATCATAATATGATCTAGTGACTAGCAAGTTTAGACGTCAGCGCCGCTAGCATAGAAAAGAGAGATACTACTATAATAGAAAGCGCTCTCTATAGCAATCAGGTGACTTTTCAAACGACAGCGACAGTAGAGACAAGTGATTATTCACGGAACTAAAGTCATTTTAGCGGGGTGTATGAACCTTCAATAGTATTTCTAGGTAAAAAATAGTGACGAGAAGATAGGTGCAATTTGATCTTGTTGTTTGACTAGATGATATCAGAGTATTATCCAATCAAAAAACAAAATTAAACTGCACCTCTCTTCCCGTTACTATTTTCTTACGTGAAATGAAGTATTAGGCTGTGTCCGATGTTGCACTTTTGTCACCCTAATATCTAAATCCTAAATTTATATGCCCTAAATCTAGTGATTATTTGGGATTTAGGAATTAGATTTTAGGGTTTTGCAGGAGCACACTATGCCTTGAAGTTGACTCGCACTAATTAAACAAATCATGTTCGTTGCTATAATTTGTCTAAACGTCAAATTTACTGTCAAAGAATAGTTTCTTAGCAGTCTTAGCTATTTTGTGAAATATAATATTAACATTTACTTTCAAGCATCAAATTGAGTCGAATTGTAAAAATCATTTTTGTTATTCTCAAGTGTTGCCATACAAATTAGTGATTATCACTAGTGTGCCATTCGAAGTTGTATTTATGTAAAGAAGATCTACATAATAAATACAAAGTGCCAAAATGCGACATCGGACACAGCCTAAGTTGATTTTTACAAACTAAACATGAAAATATATAAATTGACTAAAAATAAAAATAATACCAAGATGTTAACAAAATATTGTATTTATTATTTTCTCTTTTTTATAATATAACACAGCTGACATTTTTAATTTATCACTAGATGTTACAGTCATTTTCCACTTTAAAATGTTATTTATTTCCTTGCAATAGGAATATTGAAAATTTAATTAAAAATTGTTTCATTTAATAAATCATGTGTATCACAAGAGAGTTGGAGTGAGTCAGTTGAGATGGTTTGGTCATGTGGAGAGAATGATGAGTGAACGACTTGTAAAACGCATATATGTTGGTAAAGTGGAGGGTGTTCGATTGCGTGGCCGTCCAGTGTGTAAGTGGATGAATGTGATTGGTAGTGTTTTGAAGGAGCGTAAGTTTCCGAGTGGAAAGAGAAGAAGAGCATGCATGAATACGATTATGAATATGGCTGAGGCGAAAGAAGTGTGCCTGGATAGGAATGTGTGGCGAAGGATGATTGTTTTGTAAATGTTGTGGTGTGAAGATATATGGTTAGTAAGAATGTTTTATGAGAATGGAGAGACAGCTGAAGTTTTATGTGGACGTTGTGAACGAAGTATGTTTGTACAGGAATGTGTGGCGAAAGATGATTTTTTTATCCCTTTTTTTCGGGTTTTTGCTAACCCACTAAGTGGGATACGCGTGATTTTATGTATGTATGTATGTATGTATGTGTATCACAAGAAAATATATTTCTACTATACTGACTTTCAACAATTTTTGCTAAAATGAAGGAAACATTTTTCTTGTGACACACATGATTTATATGAGCATGAAAGATATATTTATAAAGATACAAACAACACACAAGAACACAACACTATAAACAAGAAGAATCGAACTGAATTTGCAGACATTGCTAGAACGCTGACTGTAAAAACAGAAATAAATTTCTCTACCATTTCTGCTATATTGAAACTTCGCCATGTTTACAAAACAATAGGGATGGTTGTCAAACTTGACGATAAGAGTGTTTTTCGCATATCACAATGCGATGCTAGCAACAAGTGTTTGTTCAAAGAACTAATTTGAAAAGTCTCCCTTCTCGCATGGAGTGCGCAGGGCATGGCCGCTAGCGACTAAATAGTGAACTTCCTTGGTGGGTATTGAGATCTGTCAATCTCGTGTTTACTTTGTCATATTTTTGTGTAATTTCGCTTTATTTTTTAATTTTTACATAAACATAGGTTTATAATATGATAACAACTACTATGTTATTGAATATACAATGAAACTGAAATGATATAAAAATACCACAATGAAATTATTACATAACCTTGTAAGTTACCTACCATAAAAGTTCGAATATCAATATTAAATGAAAACGATGCTTATACAGGGTGTTAAAAAATAAGTGTCTCAAATTATGAGGACATATAGCACTGGCCAAAATGAGTAAAAAAAGTTTAATCGACATGGGTCCGATCTTCAACTGTTTTCGAGAAAGAGGCCATTTTGTATTAGAATCGAAGAAAAACAGACTAAGATAGTGATCGAATTTTGTCTATGCCAGTAAATAGACTATAAAAAAACAATATGAAACATTTTTTTCACTTTCTAATAGTTAAGAAGTTATTTGAAAACTAATTATTGGCCAAGGGCGCCACAACTTTTGTCTTAGTACAATTATTCGATTTTTTGTGAAAAACAAAAACACATCTAATATGATCTCTAAAAGGTAAATAAAATGTCTCATTTAATCAAAGTCGTAACTCTTACAGTTTTCGAGATAGCAAAGGTAAACACCAAAAAACTCATTTTTCATTGCCTTTTATCTCGGGAACTATTGAAGAACGGACCCATGTTGATTAAACTTTTTTTACTCATTTTGGTCAGTACTATATGCCCTCATAATTTGGGACACTTATTTTTTAACATTCTGTATACAAAAATATTACAAAGTAAACACGATTGACAGATGTCAATACCCTCCAAACAAGTTCACCAGCGGCGCTGAAATCAGCTGACATCTAAACTTGCATCGCGAATACCTAAATTTACTCACTTTTGTTAAATTTGTTGTATATGTATTTGCTGCTATATTTTAAATTTAAATGTTCTACTCTGTGTCACCCACATACGCTAAAAGTCAAATGCGCATTATGCACATCTCACTTTTATTAATATCTCTCTTTTATAAGGTGCGTTCGGTAAATCATACGGAGTATAGGGCACCTGCACGTGACGTTTCAACATGGCGGCTACCAGCTGATCTTGGTCAACCAAACCTTCAGTTTGCATTGTGTCTTACGGAGAAATATCGTGCCGTAAGCTTTTATTGTGTTTTTACGGCACTTATTGTTTTATTTGGGAAAAACTGATTAGAGTGTGTAAAAATAAGTCAGGACATTCTTATTATTTAATGAGTTCCAGGTTATTAAATTAAACTAACCCAATCCAATTTTTTTGTGTATACTTTTATTGCATATAAAATAATTTAAACATAATCGGATAGGGACATATTGTATGAATATTTAAATATATGTAATTTTCTTTAATAATATATATAAAAAACATGAAAAAATATTTTTTAAATGACAGAATTACAAATTTTGAATGAAGTTTTTTTTTAGTAACAGGAAAAATATATATATTTGTGTCTGTTTCTCACAAAGGTTTAAAAATTAGATAGGTTATTATTGATTTCATATTGATTGTTGAAAGGCATTTATAATCCTCGTCAAAAAAATGTCAATGTATAAGCATCCACATTATGTATCCATACTTAAATTTATCGATTTAAAGTACTTTGGCTTCCAAAGATAAATTTTTAACGTATAAATTCAATAAGCTCATTTATACACAATAAAAATACACAATATGACAATAAGAAAAATGAACTCGAAGATAAATATATACAGTGTGTCCCAATTAGAAGTGCCACCATTGGGATCTCGAGAACTATAAGAGATACAATGTCGGTTGAATGGAACTTTTTGTGCGCCTTTGGGAGGCCATCTCAGATGTGCTTTTGTTTTTCCAAAAATTCTCATAGGGCACTAGATAATGACGAAAAACTGAATATTGTTGATTTTTTCTTTCTCAAATAACTTCTAAACTATTAGTAATTGAGAAAAACATTTCAAATACAAAAGATAGATATTTTTATTAACTAACCAGTGGCGTACGAAATAAATTTTTATATCCGTAAATTTTCGAGATATAACACAAACTTATATTTTTTTAAACGGAACCCATATCTGATTTTAGTCTCAAAAAAATCAATATTTTTTTCTCTTTTCAATGATGTAAGGGTTATTATGTTTTATATTTGTTTTGCTCCTAAAATTTAATTTTTCTCCTTATTTTCCTGAATTTTCTTATTATTTTCCAAAAAAAATTATTATTTTTATTAATTATATTGTATTTGATCAAAATAATTTGTTTTATGCCTTTATTACTTAATATTTTCATTCAAGACTCATAATTACAAATTACACTATGATGAGCCAAGGGCGACCTGATACAAAATATTATAAAAATTAATTTGATACGAATTTTGAGCAAAATTTTCTAACGAAATAAATTATTTTAATACAAGGAGTATTTCCAAATAGAAATCTACCAATATTTTCAAAATAATTGTAAATTTAATACAAAATAAGGAAGAAATAATAATTTTGAAGGCAAAACAAATATAAAACATAATAACCCTTACATCGTTGAAAAGAGAAAAAAAATATTTATTTTTTTGAGACTAAAATCAGATATGGGTTCCATTTAAAAAAATATAAGTTTGTGTTATATCTCAAAACTTTACGGATATAAAAAATTTTTCCGTATGCCACTGGTTAGTTAATAAAAATATCTATCTTTTATATTTGAAACTTTTTTCTCAATTATTAATAGTTTAGAAGTTATTTGAAAAAGAAAAAATCAACAATATTCAGTTTTTCGTCATTATCTAGTGCCCTATGAGAATTTTTGGAAAAATAAAAGCACATCTGAGATGGCCTCCCAAAAGCGCATAAAAAGTTCCATTTAACCGACATCGTATCTCTTATAGTTCTCGAGATCCCAATGGTGGCACCTCTAAATGGGACACACTGTATATATATATATATATATATATATATATATATATATATATATATATATATATATATATATATATATCTCAAATTTAATTTTCTTTATAAATTAAAAAATCTGATGTGGACAGCACATGACTTCCTTGTACGCCTGTTACACTATACATATTTTGTTAATTAAAATATGTATTATAACAGACCCAATCATAAAATTGCACGTATTTGACATAATTTGACATCAACATTTTATTTTTTTTGTTACTTTCTGTCCTAATCAAACTTAATTAATGAATACAAAGAGCTAATTTAATCATAATTAATATCTTCGACGCAGAATTCAATTCTCTAAAACTTTTATTTGAAGCATTTATTACTAAAATCAAAACAACACCATTTTTTTCAAGAAAAACTGATAACATCTTCAGGTAAAGTATCACATCCGGTTAGACTATTTTAACCAAAATCTATTATGTTATTCCCATTGATATAGAAGTCTTATATATCAAATTTGAAAAGTTTTGGATTATATTTTAATATAATTTTTCATTAAAATCTATTATAGGCTTCAAGTAAAGTACCACTTCCGGGTAAACCATTTTAACCAAAATCTATTATGTTATTCCCATTGATATAAAACTATTATATACTAAATTTGAAAAGTTTTGGATTATATTTTAATATAGTTTTCATTAAAATCTATTATAAGCTTCAAGTAAAGTACCACTTCCGGGTAGACCAATTTAACTAAAATCTATTATGTTATTCCCATTGACATAAAAGTTTTATATATCAAATTTGAAAAGTTATGGATTATATTTTAATATAGTTTTTCATTAAAATCTATTATAGGCTTCAAGTAAAGTACCACTTCCGGGTAAATCATTTTAACTAAAATCTATTATGTTATTCCCATTGATATAAAAGTCTTATATACCAAATTTGAAAAGTTTTGGATTATATTTTAATATAGTTTTTCATTAAAATCTATTACAGGCTTCAAGTAAAGTACCACTTCCGCAAGTTATGTAATGACCAAAAAGGGAGGTGCACAACTAGATGTTATAACAGTTCTAAATACAAAATTTTAACTTTCTACGGATTCCCGTTTTTCAGTTATGCGAGATACGTACATACGTACGTACGTACGTACGTACGTTCGTACAGACGTCACGACGAAATTAGTCAAAATGGATTCAGGGATGCTCAAAATGGATATTTCCGTTGAAATCTGGAAACCGAAATTTTTCGCGATTACAATACTTCCTTTACTTCGTACAAGGAAGTAAAAAATCTAATAATAGGGCTGTTGCAAGAATTTTTATATGACTTCTAAGTATTAAATTTTAAAAGATATTGTTCTTTAAAGAGCCTCAAATTTGAAAATATCATGAAATATTCTTTAGATATTTTACAATTCATTTTTGAAATTTGGATAAAATTTTGAATAACTCACGTGATCTGAAACAGAATGTGACGTCAGAGTACATACATCTTCAGCGGTCTAAGATGTCAAGTGTATTGTCAAAGTTGTCAAACAAGTGTCAAATTTTTAAATTGGTTCAAGTTGTATAATATGTAGTTAATAAAAAGTTCAAAATAAAATGAGTAATTTACGACATTGTATTGTGCCTTCTTACAAAAATACTGTTAGGAATAAAGCTACTATAGAGTTTATAAATTTGCCAAAAGATGCGAAGAAAAGAAAATTGAAGCAAGAAGCAATAGGTCGAAGAGCTGATAATTTGTCATAAAAATCGTGTCTTCATGTTTGTGAAGATCATTTCAACTTTCATCCACCTTGAAGATAACAGTATATTTTTGTTGCTTTACTTTATGTTCAGGGCAAACTTTACATCTACTATACAGTTATTTTTTCTCGACATAGATCTACATATCCTATAGCAGATTCAATGTAAGAATCATGACCAGAACCTTAAAGTAAAATATATTATCAATTTATATAGTGCATTCAGTTTTTATATTTTATTTTGTCTCAAATCTTTAACACCCCTTATTTCGGTAGCAGTAAAACAATCGTTCTCTGATATAAATTCAGCCACCATCCAGCTATCGACCTTCGGTAAATTGTCCGACTTATTTTGAGTGTAATTATTATTCATTTACAATGAGCAATGTCAGCGTCAAATGTCAAATTAAAAGATTTTTTATTAACATGTGACAAACTATAAGCCTACGTCTATTTATATAAATAATATGAATAAACGTAGAACGTAGGTGATGGAAATGTATGTACTTCTACGTCACAGGAGTAGGGGGTAGTTTTTCAGGACACCAATCTTTTTATTTAATTATTTCCACAAATAACAAGAAATTATTAAAATAAAAATTATTATTAAGAAAATCATTGCATAGACTTTCATTTAGAATAGTTTTTGAAAAATGTGAAACAGGCTCATTCAATTTATTTTAATTTCAATATTCATGTTTTCATTTAAAAATACACATAAAAAAAAAACTTATACAAACTCAAATGAATATAATACAACCTGGTGCTACAAGCTACTTATTTCAATTTAATATTTTTTTAAATATATTTATAAATAGGACTGCTTTGTTTTACTAGTAAATAATTCATACACTTATCTTTAATTATGGCTAATTACATTTTAAAATAACATGTATAAATTTAGGAAAAACTGAATTTCTTGTAAAGAAAACACATTCGCTGCATAAGACGCAATGTTAAACTGAAGCTTGGTTGCCCGAGATCAGCTGATCATTCGCCATGTTATGACGTAGGTGCAAGTGCCCTATTTATGGAGAGATGTTAGAGTGGAGTGGGAGTAGAGTTGGAGTTGGAGTATATCGAGAAAATAAAGTATACTCCATTATTTGTGACTAACCGAACGAGTAGAGTTAAAATTTTGGTGCACGATTATAATAACCTCCTTTTTTGACCAAATTGATATACTGCACTGCTTAAAAAAACAATGAATCATATTAGAAAATATTGGGATATGACTAAATTCAAATAACACGAATCACGGTAATCTAACACTGTTTATTAATTATACAAAATACATGAAGCAAACTATAAACACATCTGTCACAAATATATTGACATAAGTAATAATTATATAATTGAAGTTCGTCTAGGCCGACTAGGTGCAATATTGAATTCCAACAGAAAAGGTAGAGAATTCTTACCATTCCGACATACTGTGTCTTGTTATATTACAAAACAATATTATAAATATAAAATAATTGTGTATAATAAAATATTCCAACATACAAATACAAAATGATCTGACAGATGTCAAATAAATCAAAAAAAACTCCAAGTATGCTTGCATATCGAGGTTGGGCTTATGTAGTTACCACTTAACACTCCACTGGACTCCATTCTGCATTTCTCGAACGCTCCATTTTAAGACGCTTATCACTCCATGTAATTACCGAACGATGCTAGGAGTGTACAGAGTGAAAAGAGTGAATAGAACTCATTTACCAAATGCACCTACAGTGACTGTATACTCTAAGAGTATACAGTCACTGTAAATGCACCTATGTCCTATAGGCGAAAAAATTTAGCTATAGATGTCAGGTCGAGCGGCGACAAAATGGAGACGAAAGAAGGAAAACAGATGCACGCGTATACCTGTAACGTCAGTTGACAGAGTTATTTTACATCTGTAACAGAGAAGTATCCAGTGTCTGTGCAGCAAAAAGTGCAAAATGGAAAAAGTGAATATTGATCTAAGTGATATTTTTGACTACATTGGTTCTTCAAGACCAATAAAGGAAGTAGAAGCTGTGTATAAAGCAGGCCATGTAACCATATGCGGTTTGAAGAACACTGATTTAAACACAGTTTTTGGATTTTGCCTTCAAACGAGCAATTTAAATGGAGCTCCACACTTTATTGAAGTGTTATTAAAGCCAAATTTACAAGGCAAATGTACTTGTAAGACCGGGTTAGGAGGAAAATGCAAACACATAGTTGCTGTATTAAGAAATAAATATTAATATCAATGACTGGTAGTATTCTTAGGACCAGTTCTTCAATCTCTGGTTAAAATTTTAACTGGCAGTTAAATAAACAATATTGAATCGGATTATCGACTGCAATGACAAATCTGTCATTTGACATTTCATTTCGATTTTGTTTATGTAACTGCCAGTTAAAATTTTAACTGAAGATTGAAAAAGTGGCCCGTAATCGGGGGTGATTAAGCTATGACTACAATAACAAATTCAATTGTTTTTCATTCCAATGTATTTTTATGGTAGGCATGGTAATTAGTTAGGGTGACTGGGTGACTAAAATTTTGAGAAACTATGAGCAGTCAATATTTTTATAGTTTATTTTAATAAATGATATTTATTTACTTCTTTGTAACAAATAATGTATTATTATTCTTACCTGGATGAAAGTCTGACTGCAGAAAATGATCAGAGCAAACTGTCATACTGTCATTTACTAACTGGCTTACCGATTTTAAGTGCAATAGCCCACTTTTTAAATTAATTTAGGATCTTTTGGAAAGAAATGAATACTTATAGAATCTGATTTATAATTATTGCACTGGGGATTGGGGAACCGAACAATACCGCTTAGATTTACTTGTCATTGTCACTCTTAACCTTCATTTAAAAACGTTTTACACTAAAACCATTAACTTATGTACACTATTATTTACAAACTTAATAAAATACTAGATCTAATAAAAACAATTCTTAAAATATATTCTAATAACAACAATTAAAATTAGAGCAACTTTTTCATACATGCACAAATGATAAAACCAAAGTTTTCCTTCTTTCTCTAGTTCGCAATTGGCGCTGTAGAGGTCAGCTACTTCGAATTTTTTCGCGAATTGAGCGGGAATTACAAAACCTGAAATACTGTATCCGGTTTATAAGTGTGGCCGTGGTGAACAAACTATGATCCCCACAACTTTTCATGTACAATCTTTTCAAACAGTATGCATGTGCATTAAATCAGAATATTGACGTAAAATAGATTTTATCTAAAAATACACATAACCAAGCCAGTTATTTAAATTGCGCGGGAATGTGGTTTATTCATCACGAGCTCACAACAAACCGAACAGTATTTCAGGTTTTATAATTCCCGCTCGATTTTGACCAGTGACCTCAATACATGTATTGAGGTCACTGTCTGCAACATTTTAAAATTCTAAGGACCTGTATTGACTCCGAAAGCGTAACACGCTCTGGCAACTTCATATCTACGCTCCTGTCTACGCTGTACTAGCAAAGTGAAGCCCTTCTGTTTCTTCAGATATTAGAGAAAGAGTGGGGGAAGCGGGCCTAGTTTTGTATAGTGTGTTATGTGTGTTGGACGTATTTTTGAAAATTTGTGTTATTTTAACTATTTTTTTTTTTATTAAAATGGGTCGTAAATGTTTCGCACCTAATTTTACAAGTGGTTATTAATCAAATAAGTGCAAAGTTACAATTTTTTCTGAAAAATTTTTTTAGAAAAGTCGGCTATTATCAGTCCGAAATTGCACTATTCCATTACATGAAGGAATTTTTATGCAAAAAATTGTTGAAAAAACTACCTGCATAAACTGCATATCTGGTTTAAGGTATGACGACATCCCTGGTCTGGTGCCATTTTGTGACGTCACCCTCACCCCCCATTGCTGCAGTCTGAGTTGATTCTTGCTCGGGCGCCATCTTGTATCTCCGTGGAACTAAGAGAAGGGTGAGGAAGGGTTGCGGATAGCTAGTCGTGTAGGCCAGGATTCTTAGGGTATTTTTGAGCAGTGAAAAATGCAGTACACTAAACTATGTTTATTTACACACTATGTACAATTTAATAAATGACTGAGAAACTGTGTCCATTGTTATTCAAACTACTGACAATTTTACTAGCAAGTGAAACTGGATATATCAACTTTGTGAACTTAGTACGCGAAATATTATTTATACTCTTGACAAACTGGGAATAATATTTACTCTGAGAACTTGTACGTGAAATCTTTACTCCGTGAAACTTGGTACGTGAAATATTAACTCTGAGAAACTTAGTACGTGAAATATTCTTACTCTGAAGACAAACGTGAAGTAACATTTACTCGTCGTGATCCCGACACGGGACTTAGAAAAATATATTTACTCGTCGTGGATTACCGTCCCGACACGGGACTTAGAAAAATATATTTACTTGTCGTGATTACCGTCCCGACACGGGACTTAGAAAAATATATTTACTTATCGTGATCCCGACACAGGACTTAGAAAAATATATTTACTCGGCGAAACTTTGACTTTGTCGAACAGCGACAATCGGTGACTGACTTCTACAGAACAGCTGTAGAAGATCTGGACTCTGCCTTCTATTCCATAGAACGCTATGGAACTCCTGGTTCTGGCTAGACGCTAGCCAGAAGACAGAATGAATTCTAGGGATGCTGTGGCATCTTTTATAGCCGGATTTTGATAACTCTCGTTCAAACGCGCGCGGCTTATGTGGAAGTGGCTTTATTCGACTGTGATTGGCCGAGTGGGAGAACAGACTCGGCTTACTATTGGTCGAGAGGCTGGGCTCTTAAAACATTTCTAGAAAATTCTATACTCAAGAGAAAATGTGAAAATCCAGTTTTTCTTGCTTGAAACTAACAGGTAAAATATTTACAATAATATTTTAATAAAATAGAAATTAACAAACATCTCAAGTTCTAGTTTATTCCGCCTGGATTTGGCGCTGCGGTCTTGACAGTTGTGGAATGCGTGCTCTAGTTGTGAAATCTAGGTGAACTGTTGCTTTTGAAGTTGCCGTGTGATGTGCACAGTGAAATGCCGGCCACGAAAAACCCCGGAAAGATAGTGGCAGGCTGGAAACTAGAGGATTTTCTGTTGGCTGTTACCGCTCACCATATGCTACAGCTAAGTTTAAAAACATGTGAAGGGCATTTTAAACTGTCGAAATCTGTTTTCGTGTTACAGTTGTCTCTGGTAATCGTTTACACGCTGTGATGCTGCCCCACAGTGGACGATGATGTTCCATGGAAAATAACCATGTGCTGAATGTGAGGTTATGGACATTGCACCGCCAGTTTGGGCTGCAGAATCCCGTTCTTGTGCTACAGCGGCTTCTGGACAACGATTACATGCTACTCTGCAGTCCCACCGTGGCCGGTGATGAGCTCTGGACGATGACGTGTTGAAATTTTATGGCGAAACAATGTGACTTCGTCACAAAGGGAATCAGATAATTCAAAGAATCTGCATTGATTAATATTAAAAATAGAGGCCGCTTAATTCATCTACATAAAAATATTTTTGATTATTTAAAACCTAAGAAAATATTTTGTTAAAAAATATAAAATCTCCAATCAGATCATCATTTATATTTTTCTATATCTCTTAATAAGAAAGTTTTTCATATAAGGAACTCGAATTTGTTCCAGCCTGTACAAATAATGTTTTAATTTATTATTTCATTGTATTAAGATTAAGGCAATATTTCCGGAATGATAGAAAAAAATAATCCTTCGCAATCTAAAGATCGCAAAAGGTCCAAGTTACAAAAAAATAAATTTTCTATTTCCTAGTAATTTTTTATTTATATACTGGCCAATCATAATTAAAGAATACTTATCATCAGTTAAAATATTTTTTCCGTTTTAGTAAAAATATGCTAAACTACATCCAAAAGTTTTGCCTTAATTTATGTTAATGTAAATAAAAACAGTATTTTTTCTGTATACATGCAATTATTTTATTCCCTTTTCTTTTATTTTGAAATTATTAACATATTTATATAGTTGTTGAATAAACAAACAACAAATAAAATTGATTTACTAAATAAAACAGTATTTTCATGAATTAACTCATTTAAACGCTTGATATACCCGGCCCGTTTCCCCCACCACTACGGGAAACAGAAATGCTTCACCTTTTTGCTGCCTGTGTCCTCTCCTTCTATATAATACTTCGTGAGCGTAACTTCAAAATCGAGCGGGAATTACAAAACCTGAAACACCAGTATAAGGTGAGGTAGTGGTGAACAAACTATGACTACGTTTACACGTATGAGATAAATTTACTTTGACTTGACTTTTAAAAGGCGACTTATGAAAAGTCAATTTAATGGTGTGTTTACACATCAGGTCAAATCTACTTCACTTTACGTTTGTTACTTGTCCTTTACTCAACTTTGACTTTGACAACAAAACAAAGTTTGGTTATAATACGTGATGTAAGTTAACAATTTAACTATTATCATATAATCATAATTAAGAATAAATTATTTATAGAAAAAATGGATAGTAAACTACAGTTACTAAATTTAAGCGCGATATTTTTAAATACTGTAACAATGCAGCAACAATATTGGATGCGAAATAAATTAAGAAATAATCGCATAAAATATTTTAAAATGCGAGAAAATTATAATATTATAAATAAAACACAAAGTTGTGTAATTAAATATCCAATGAAGAGGAATTGTGGATGAAAACTATCAATAGATGTCACTGGGTACTAAAGTAAAGTATGTTTCGTTCACACGACTTTTTAAAAGTCACTTATATGAGTCAAGTCTATCTTTTTTTGGACTTGATTTTAGGAAGAAAAGTAAATAGGCGAAAGTGTTCACACAACGGCAAAAGTCGCCTTTTCAAAGTCAAAGTCAAGTCAAAGTATATTTCTGCTATCGTGTAAACATAGTCTATATTACCGCGCAATTTGAAGAACTGTCATCTGAGTATGTACCTATGTACTTAAGTTTGGTTTTGTGTATTTTTAGATAAAATCTATTTTACGTTAATATACTAATTTTATGCACATGCATACTATAAATATGTACGTAATGTACAGGTTCGTGTATTTGCAAGAAGATGTACATGTTTTATGAACATATAGGAAAGAAAATGTACACAATTTTTTAGTGAGTTTATTATTCACATTCATCAATTAAATTTATTATTAGGACCGGGATTATAAACGTCCAGTTATATTTAGTTCCATAGTAAATTTAATGGGTTAGGTGGCAGAACAGCCTTGGCTGAACCTCGCCTTTGACGTTTGTCAATAAAGTTATTTATTATTATTATTATTATTATTAAAATGAACAAACTTGGGAACTAAATAGTTGGTACAAAAAATAAACAAATACTTGATTTATATTTGGACTTAAATTTTATTATTCTTTTCTTTTTTCATTCTTTGTTAACCTATAAGAACATAACAAAACGCATTATTTAAAAGAAGAATCCAAATACAAAGATAACCTCTAATACTGGATTCTCCAATTATGAAAACTTTGGGCTAGTGCGCGCATACTAAAGTGCACAAATTTTATTACATAGTTCTAGAAAAGCGATTTATCTACCATCTAATGACTACCTGCTTTAATTCAATTAAACTTGTGTACGGTACCTACTAACATTTAGAGAAATTGTCTAAGTTTAGTGATATTTACAATATTAATAGTGTGGCGATAGATTCACTCACATTTTTTATTAAGTACTTTCATTTCACGGAAGAAAATAGTAGATGGTACTTGAAAGACGACCGATTTGAAATTCTATAAACAAATTATTTAATTGGTGAAACAAAACTTTTTTATTTGTAAAATAAAAATCAAAAAGATAGTTGAATATCATTTAATTCTGTCGATTTTATTTGATATTTTGCAGAGGGCAGTATTTATTTCCCTATCTAAACCAATGCTATTTTCATACGTGAAATGAACTACATTACTTTGTTATTTATTTACTTATTATAGATCTATATGAACTTATATTCAGTTATTCAATATAAATAATGACGTAATAAAAAAGCAAAAATTAATTATGAGAACGAACAGACTTTTTTCAAATGTTAATGAATTTCTGGTCAATAAATTACGTTTCATCTGTAGAATAATACCACTAATAATACCTACGTAAATTAGGGTGACCAGACGTCCGGATAAAGCCGGACTTGTCCGGCTTTTTAACAAAAATATGAATGTCCGGCCGGCTTTTATTTACGTTCGGCTTTTTCACGAAATAATGAAAAAACTCATTTTTACCTCACAGTATTAGAACACAACTTTTTTCCGTACTCGCACGTGCTGAATTCGTCGCACGCATTGCCGTCTAATAAGAATCGGATTTGTTCGTTGAGTTTCGGTACTCGCGCTGTCGACCAGCTAAATTGTTGTTAAGTTCAAATAAATGTTATTTTTTATTTCTTTTCAAGTGTTTAATAAAATATATGTTTGTTTTTTGCTATTATTATTTTGTCATCCTTTTCTACTAAAAATCATCCTTTTTTGTCTGCTGTGTCCTCCTTTCGTAATCTAAGATCTGGTCACCCTACGTAAATAATAAATGGGAGACAATAAAATGACAAATAGGAAATTAAAATCATTCAATGTTTATATTTGCTATTAAATATGAATAAATACATTTCATTTTTCAATATTTTTAAGACAGAAAACATTTTCTTCTTTGATGACAAAAATTATCAATAGTTATCAGTATCAGTTGTTTAACATTATTGCGTATTGAGTCATAACCCTTATAAATTGATTGTTTAATCACAGTATTGCACCATTCCATATCAGAATATATTCGTCGTGCTTGATTTTGATTGGTTCTTTTTATATCAATGTTCTAGAATATTCTTTACTCATGTAGATCCCCCATTTTCCAGTAAATTTACAGCAGTGTTGACAAATGTATAATTCATTTTATTTATACGACATATTAACCATATAAAATTATATTATACAAGAAATAAAATTTAATAATATTTATCTTCGAAATAAATACAATATAATATAATAAATTTAAAGAAAATTAATTTTATTTGTAATTTAAATTTCTATGTTGGACTTTCTGCGCAACAGTGTACTCCTTGTAGGTTTGTAGCGCAGGCGTATATAAGTTCTTGCTGTTAGGCAGACGCAATCAGACGCAATCGTTGTTATTATTACTCTGTTACTACTACTTGGCAAGTCAATATTGTGACAAGTTGTGATTTTTGGAGAAAATATTGTGTGAAGTTTTAACTAAATTGTGAATAAATATTTTACATATTTGGTTTTGATCGTTTTAACAAATTATGGGAAAAAAAGGTATGTATTTGTTTGTAATTTGTAAATTTCATTAACCTCGTTTAGAATACGGGCCCTAATTCATATTAGTTGGCCTGGTCGTTCAATTTTTATTTTATTTAGCGCATATATAATACAAATAATTAACGTATTTATCGTTTTTTTTTTTTAATATTATAGATGTATTGTGATTCTTGTGCTACATAGCAAGATTTATTTTCTGAAATATTTATGCCCAGTTGCACCAATAAGGCTTCACTTTTAAGCTAGACTTAAATAAAAAAATGCAAGTCGAAATTGTGACAGCAATATATTATAATTCATATGACATTTCATTCTGATGCAATATTGTCAATTTAAGCCAAGTTTAATATTTAAGTTACGTTGGTGCAACCGGCCATTAGTTGTTTAAATGTCAAACTAAATCATTCATAGCGTTAGTAACAATACAAGAAAATCAAATAAAGTTAGAAAATAATTGACGTCATTTATTTGTCAGTTTAGAAATAAAACACAACAAAATTACCTCAATTTTTAAGAATAATCGGCGAATGGGGTACTCCATTCTTATCTTTTTATTATTTTAAATGAAAGTTCTTTAATTTTGAAGCAATTCGTAGTGTTAAAAAGTCATAATTGTTTTTAGTTTAACTGCGTTGATTTTTAGCGAAACCATTGCTATCTTTCTCGCACCAGTTTCTATGGCAGGCTCAGGCTGCGCAAGAAAGATAGCAATACTATGACGTTACTGTGGCACTGAAAACAAATTTAAATATCTTGCAAAATATTTATAAAAAAAATGTTTTTATCTTAATCGTTATTTATGGAGTAGTACTTTAAGTATAAAGTGTACATTTTATTATTTTTTGTTATGGTGGAGGACTCCATTATCCAATCTTGATAAATAATAGAAATGTACTAAAATTTGAGTTTTTTTTTTTATTGTTAAATATTTATGTTTGCCTAGAAATATAATTTAAAATGTGGAAATATCTTTACTTTTAATAAAAAATAAAAACTTCCTCCATTATTATTAGAAATAATACTATTTAAGTCACAATAAATGAATTTAATAAATAGGCCATAGGCCAGATCAATTAATATGGATTAGGGCTCGTAACTTGGAAAGCTGCCATTGCGTAAAAATAACCATTTACTCTTTCAGGTCATAAACACTGCTTAAAATGTTATTTTAGACACTTCATTAATGTAAAACTATGCGTATAACGTCCTAATTTTTGTTTAACATTATAAGAAAAATTATTGACATTAACATAATTTCATTGTTATATTGATATTTTGTTTTAAATATTTTTATCCATTGTTGTAATAATTAGGTAAATTCGCATTTATACTTTGTAAAACACGCACCATTTTGTATTTTTAGGGAAGAAGAAGCCGGATTCAACCGGCGATCAGAAGCCTCAACCTGCACCGGAAAGTGCACCTGGAGCCCAACAAGGGCCTTCGGGTCAGCCTCCAGCACCGGCAAAGGAAGAGCTGGACGAATCGAAAGCACCACAGGTATGGATAGCAATATTGCGTAATATTGTGATATGAAATGCGTTTTAAAATGACCTTGATATTGAATGATATCGACTACGTCGGGTCGTACATGGGAGGGGTGGGGGGTAGTTGAATGATATCGACTACGCTGGGGCGGGAGAGCAGGACTTGGATGTACCCAGGGTATTTTTCCAGGGGGGCAAAAAAAATTACAATTTTCTTATTTACTTTAAAAATTTAATATACATACATTAACAGGTATAATAGACACTTACAAAATTGACGTCACTGCAAGAAAGAGATAGAAGATCATGCATCCAAACAAACCTCCCCTCGTTGTCTTGCGTCCCGTTCCCTGTTCCTATCTGTCATTGTGTTCGCATCTGTTATTCAGTGTTAAACCTAATTCTTTGTTCTGATTTGTACGTTGTGTGTAATAAAAATGAGTTTAAAACCAGAATATGTATCTGGGGCAACTTTTTTGTTTAATAATATTGAAGATCAGTCGATTATTCAACTAAAACGATGACTAGAGTGTAGAGTCTACGGCTGATGACAGGTCTTTGTTTGGACGGGGTAACCATAGCAACCTTGATTTCTATGCTTTGCCGTTAGAGGCGCTCGTGCAAATTGCAATTTTGTAAATGTTTATTGCAATAAAAGTATAAAAAAAAGTATATATTTTTAAAACAAATTAAGAATAACTTCAATATAATGTAAGGTAATATAATCTAACGAACAATGAAATAAAAAATGAATTTTAATTAAATTTTAATCTACAATCGAGTACAACAAGTGGCGCCACGGCACGGAGTAACATTGTCCTATTTAGGAAATATCTGTCACAAATATGTAAATTATAACATATAGTCCAATCAATAGAGACCAAAAAAGATCTTTGCCTTACAGAAAGTGGGGAAAAAACGATTTTAACATATGTTGTTTGGGTCGAGACGGGGATGAAAAATTCAAATTTGTGACCTTAGGGAAGCCCGGCGTGAGCCGCCATCTTGGATCAAAGGTGCAAAAAATGAGTTTTTCGCTATTATCTCGAAAACAGTGGCCCGTATTAAAAGTTTACAAGAATACATATTTAAAGCACATTACTTTTTGTACAAAAAGGGTTCTTGCATTTTGTACATAGGATGGGCTCTCAAAGAGTTATGTTTAAAAATAGGTAACCAGAACAACAATTTCTGAAAGAAGATTTCATCACTCAAAATATACACAATATTAATTTTTTAATACTTAGTCTAATAGATTTTGTTACTTGTAACAGTTTATATTTGGCGTGGCATCAAATGCAGTAAATTATCGATGATTTTTGAATAATTTTTGTCAGCGCTTTTTCACAAATTCATCAACCACTCTGATCCGGTTGAAGATACGGTACCGCGGTTTAAAAATTTTAATTCAGTTTGGAATT
The DNA here is from genome assembly GCA_943142095.1 of Ophonus ardosiacus. Taxonomy (NCBI): domain Eukaryota; kingdom Metazoa; phylum Arthropoda; class Insecta; order Coleoptera; family Carabidae; genus Ophonus; species Ophonus ardosiacus. The sequence continues at coordinate 309,450 of OW964829.1, read as the reverse complement.
CTCCTTCATGTCATGTTAAACGATTTTTGCTCCGATGAGCGGTTAACGAATTATTAACAATTTAAACTTATATGATATTTCACTAAAATTTTAAACATCTGCAAATCGGCTTAGTTTTAATTTTTTCTTCACACTTGCGCATCTTAATTTCATTGACAGAGGATCAAGAAGAATCAGAGATATAGATGTCGCTACTATCCTTTCCAAAACTGTTAAAAACTCGCGACAAAATTTTATATGGGAAAACAACCATTTGAAACGCCAAGAGCCTTCTGATCGCCAACATCAATATGGTATAAAAAATATTGAGAGATACAGGGACGAACACGATTTTTTTAATTTTATTATTATGACACCGTAAATCCACATTTTGTGAGACCATTAGACCATCAGCACAGATGGTCTCTTAATGTATGGGAAGGAATATTAGGAAATCACATTATTGGACCATACTTTTTTGACAACCATATTAATGGACAAAATTATTGTGAATTTTTACAAACTCATCTTCAAAATTATTTAGATAATTTATCCCTTAATATTATGTGGAGATTGTGGTTTCAACATGATGGTGCACCGGCTCACAACAGTCTTCGTGTTAGGAATGGGGTATTCCGGCATTTTTTAAAAATATTTTTTACATTAGTACAGACTAGTAGGACTCTCAATATCTAACTTTGAGTAAGAAAATGTATGTATCACATGAGATATCGTTAATAAAATGCCAAAACCACGAATGTGCAAATTTGTCGATTTTGATGTTTGTGCTTCAAAATATTTCTTTTTGTATATAGATTGGTATGCCAAAGGCACGAATGTTTTCAGATGAAATAAACACCAGTTTTACAGTGTATTAAAACACGAATTTAAAAGGTTTATTATATGACAACTTGCTTAAACAACGAATGTGCCACATTAGTGTATTTGGCATTTAGCAAAATTTATAATGAGTATAAGATAAAAACGAATGTGGCACATTACGGTTTTTGGCATGAAGTGAATTTAATAGGGTATAAAAGATTCAAACGAATGTGTCACATTCGTACGGGACAAATTAGCAGAACCCAACGAAGACGAAGAATCTGAGAGTAATACTAACATTGAATGACTTAAAAAAAATATTTTTCAGTTTATAATTCATAGATATTACTAACTGAAGTTATAGTTTCTTTTGTAAATGTATAATTAATATAAGTATTTTATAATTATTAATAAATAAATACTATGATAAACATATAAACTTGTGTATTTATTTAACTTTAATTACGCGATTTGAAACTTTATCGGATATCACGATATGCTAAAACAACGAATGTGCCTAAAACAATTCAAAATTATATAATTTTTAAAATATTTGTTACTGATTACATAAATAAAACTATTTTTATTATAATAGTACTAAAACAAGTTATCAGAATAATCCAATTTTATATGTTTAATGAAATATTAAAACTTAATTTTCTCGAATATACCAATTTGACAGAAATAATACATTCGCGGGTTTGGCATTTTACTAACGATATGAATTTTAAAAAATTTCATCGCAATTCAAATTTTCTTATCATGGCGCGCTTATGACGTCAACTGGTGACATCTGCAACGAACTTCAGGGCCTAAATCCACATGTTCATGACAGCCATTTGCTTGTTTACATATGATTTTAGTAGCAGCGTGTATTTCGGTGTTTGTCCTGTGTTTGTTTATGGTAAAATTATGAGTAATAATTATAAAGTGGACGAAATGTCAAACAAGAAATATATCCGCGCGTGTTAACTACTGGCACCATCTGTGTTTTTAAACGAAAATATTTACTTTGAAATGAGCAACAGATTATCAACTTGACGTCCCAAATTTCAAGGACGTTTCTATTGCTGTAAAAATTCCAATTTTGTAACGTTAAATTATGAATTAAAACTTTTTATTAAACATGTTTTATTATATTTTTCTACTATGAAGATGGAAACTATAGAAAAAAGTTATTATTTTGCATTAATTCCATATCACCGAAATACCCCATTATTTAAATTATGAATATCCTAATAGATGGATCGGAAGAGCTGGCCTGAGAAATTGGTCTCCGGATCTTACAAATTCTGATTTTTTCTTGTGGGGCTATGTAACGAATTTGGTCTGCCAGACAGTACCAACTATACATGAGAATAAAGCCTGTTTTACATTATACTTTTTTTTGTATAGATTCTAGTACGAGATCCATCAGAGAAATTTCTAGACAAATCTAGCATAATGTAAATCAGAAATTTTCGTCCGAATTTCATCCGAGATTCTAGTATAGAAATATACGCCCGGCCGTATATTTCTATACGAGATTCGTACTAGATCGTTAATGCGCAAGCGCGAAGTCGTGATATTAACAGCTACCAACTTTTGTTATATGTCATTTGTTTTGCAAAGTGTGAGGTTATAAATAAAAATTCAATAACATTAATATAAAATATCTAATATGCCACAGACACATTTAAAATGAATTTTTGTAACTCCTTATTTTGATATTTTATCCATTTCAAAAACAAAGTTAACTGTACAAATTTGTTAGGTTGGTATTCATTTATTTTGATTTAAAATACGATACATTCCGAAGATTACCGATTATACACGACTTGATAGCATGGAAATTGAATGGAACTCGATCAAAAATCTGTCTAGAAATATAGTATGAAAATAGACGAAAATAGTATAATGTAAAACAGGCTTAAGGGAACGAATTCGTAACTGTTTTGCTAATGTTGACGCAAATATGCTGCAAAGAGTAAATGACTTATTTTTAAAGGGTGTGCAAATATGTTTTCGTGAGAATGGTGGTTACATTGAAAATCTTATGTACATTTCAATGGGGGATTCTACCATTATTTTTATAATTTCATCTGAAAGTGAAAAACTTCGTATTAATAAGCGATATATGGTCCCCCAAAGTTTAAAAAAATATATGTGTCGTCACGAATATAAGTTTTCACCTCAAACTGTTTTCTTTGTAAACCTAAATGTAAGAGTATAATGCTATAGGCCATCCAGCGAATCAAGCGGTTTACGTCATCGTTTAGGGATTTTTGAAATTTTCTTTATTTTTTTAAATATATTTTATTAACGGTATTTTATTGGTTTTTTTTATTATTATCGTGTATTTGACACCTTTAATAGAAATAATTATATTTGGATACATTAATATTAAATAAAATTTTGTAAATTTTTGCAAAATGACGTTTGATTATATTTTTTTAATATTGGTAATTCTGAACATGTATATTACTAAATATTATATGTCTATATTATACTTTGCAACGTGTATTGTGATTTCATTTTGTTTTTGGTTTCGTTGTTCATTGTCAAAATGTCAAATGCTCTGTCATGTCAAATTCAAAAGCTTGTAGTTAATTTATTGACTTATTTTGAAAATGAAAAATAGATTGGTGGGTTTTTACTTTCACTGAAATCTAATATTGAGGTAATATTTGGTTCTATTTGTTAGTAATAATTTGAAAATTAAATCTATATGTACAGCGTCTGGCAAACGCTATACGCAATGTATAGAAACAGTGAGAAATTGTATGGTATGCAGTATTCTGTATTTTTTTAAGGATCTCACATAATACTAGATAGTTTGTTGCATATGCTACAAGAATGAAGTATTTATAACGGCGTAAGCAGTATCGTCCAGAATAATTTAAATAAAATTGGATTTCGCTGGAAAAATATTATACCAGACTTGTTTTTAAGAAAAATTTGGGTTTATGAAGGCAACCAACAGATTTTAATCCGTTTTACATGCTCATGTAAACTTTTTAACATATGACGTCATTGTTTCTAGTGATATTGTATTTATGACGTAAACCGCTTGATTCGCTGGATGGCCTATATTTCTAAATTATATTTATAACAAATCTGAACTGACAGTTCATGTGACAAATGAATTAGCTCAGACTATAGGTGGACTATAGTAACAAGTGACTGTATATACATAGTGTGGCCAACCGCCACCATATTTAGGCAAAATGCGCGGGAAATTTGAATTCATATGATGTAATAACTAAACAAAATTCGATAAACAATTAATGAAAGAGCATATTAAATCCTTTCAAAGAACTGTTTTCACAACCAACCGCCACGACCAGGCATCTAAAATATATACATTAATATTAGACATTTTTAGTAATTTTGACAGTTAACCTAAAAAAGATGTGATGTTAAAAAATATGTTTGAGTTATAAATATACAAATACACGTGTAAATTAATTATTTGCACTATCTAAAATATAAATATAATAAAATTACCTTCAATTCACGTATAATTCACGTAACAAATCTGAAAATGTCACTTTGTCAGCATAATATCAGCCGTATTTAGCCAAATTCGCGCCGACCAATTAAAATCGATCCCCCTATTGGCCACACTATGTATACCGGGAGTTTATTTTATCAGTAAACATAGGGTATATGGTATATCATTCCCATACAGTGACCTCTATATACAAATATGTATATAGAGGTCACTGTTCCCATAGTTACGATATGAATGTTTGACAGCAATGTATTGAAGCGTTTATTTTATGAGTAAACATAGGCGTTTAACATGGGAAGCAGTTTTTTGTAAATACAAACTGTCCGTCAAATAATCAAACTATGTTATTCAACATGATAATAGAACATTACATTTTGTACATTATTTAATATTAACTGCTTTAATAATATTACAGTAAATTACAGAAATTGTCAAATAAATAATTGTTTCACTTTTTTATTATGTAATATGAAAAGCTTTACAAATGTCTCCGTTGGCGCAGTGGTTATTAATTATTTTATTTTTTTTTACGTAAAAATTGTTGATTTTTTTAAAATCAATTTCTATATTATAATCATTTAAAAATAATAATAACATTGTAATAAATAAAGAGAAAATAATTGAGAATAATTGATTACAATAATCAAAATATTGATACAATAATAATGCATTATATTTCCTTTGATATTAATAAAAATAACTGAAATATAATAAATTTGTGTAGATATTATGTTTTTATTGTATTTATCAAAAGAAAATACAATGCATTGTTATTATATCAATGTTTTGATTATTGTAATCAATTATTGTCAACTATTTTCTCTTTATTTATTACAATGTTATTATTATTTTTAAATGACTGTAATACGAAATATAACAGAGTTCAACAATTTTTATGAAAAAAAAAATAAGTACCCCAACGGGGAATCGAACCCCAACCAAAAATTTCATACGCCACTGTTGAACAATTATTTATTCAAACTTTTGTTTTATTTACAACAGTGTATCTTAATCTATGTTATATTTAGGTTCCTATATTAGTATTACAATATTTTACCTAAAAGTTTAGTTTTATATACATTTTGTTTCAAAAAATTGTTTATATTACTATCATTGTTAACTATATCCTAATCTATTCGTAAACTTGTTTATATATACATTTATTAGTTTCTGATTAGAAACTAATTTTAGATAATTAATTTATTTACAATAAAACTTATAAACTAATGTAAAAGTAAAAGTTAAAAGAAAAAAGCCTATCCTAATATATACATATTTACAATAGATTAAATTGGGATTGGAAATTTTTTAATTTTGATTTTGATTTATTTTGTTAATGTGTTTCATGGAACTGTCCTACTCTTCTTCGTATTCGAAAGGTTCGTTAAAGATGTCTAGTAATTGGTATGTGAATTTGTGTTTAATTTTGAAATTTGTGTTGTCTGCTCTGTATTTAGAGATGTTTTTCACTATGTCGCTGTCGGTATTGGGGATTGTAAATAAGCAATATGACATCTGGTGGCACGTTGCGGAACTATCGTTGTTAGGATAGGTTATATTACGTGTTATTAACTTGGATGCAAATATTGTTGTAAATATAAGTTTAAGATTGTTTTAATTGATTAAAAATGGTCAAGATAAATTATTCCACGCCGGAATGGAAGTCTCTTCGCATAAAAGATCACACAATAAGTTTTCATCAAGTTCCAGTGAAGGGAAAAAAGATCCAGTTTTAGATGTATTTGGAGGATGTGATAAGATTGACAGATTGAAAGCTTGGATAATAAAAATGAAAAACTATTTAGTGTAAATTAAATAAATATCAAAATAGCATGAGCGCCCTGTAGATTTAATTAGATCCTAACAACACTTTGTACATAACAATAAAATTACAGATAATGTTTGCAATTTGCAACGGCTACTTTTCCAGCTTTACATGAACATTTTATTGAAGATACTTTTAAAACATCATCTGTAGAGTTGAAAATTCCTTCTATAATATGTGGTGATTACTCAATGCGGACGTTTGCAGACACGTTATAGATATTTAGAAATGAATAACGACATAACCTTACATTTATTATTTGTTTGTTTTTGTAAAGTATTACATTTCTAAAAGTAAGTATTATAAACATAATAGATAAATAAAATATTAGGTAAACTTATATATTTAATAAAGTTTCAGGTGAATTTCAATAAAGTTATTTAAAATAAAAAGATTTCGACTTTAATTCAAATGCCTGGTTTCACCAATATCAAGTAAATCTTCAAACAGCTTATTCGTCGAATAAGAGCAAAATATCGCATCGAAACCATAATACAAATGACAGTATATATTTAGCTGTTATATTTTGATGCGATATTTTTCGCTTATACGACGAATAAGCTAATTGAAGATTTATTTGATCTTGGCGCAGGCATTTAGTCTTCCACATAACACAATATGTCCCGAATTCAATATTTCTTCACCCTTACATACTCAATACGAACTATGCAAAGCCATTAGGTTGTCCAAATAATCTTTCAATTTAAAAATAACTATTGGAACTCACCTGAAACATTATTAAATATATAAAATACCTACTACATACCTAAAAATTTATTTATCTATTATGTTCATAATACTTACATAATATTTAGAAATTGTAATACTTTACATAAACAAATAATAAATGTAAGGTTATGTTGTTATCCTAATAACGTTAGTTCCTTCGAAAGTCATTTTGGCGCTACGATCTTATTTTCAATCCCCAATAGTAGTTTTGTTTTGTATAAAATTTGTTAGCTATTTGTTTTATATAGTCTGTGATGTATGGTATGCTTGTGAGTTCGTGAAGTGTAGTGATTCGTGTGTATCTGTCATGGCCAGTCACCAAGCGTAGAATTTTATTTTGGAACACTTGCAGTGGGTTTATTGTAGTGGGTGACAAGTGTGCAATGATTGGTGCGCTATACGTTATAATTGGTCGTATGAGTGCTGTATAAATGTGTTTTTTGGTTTGTGATGTCAGTGTGCTTCGTTTTGAAAGTAGTGAGTAGTTTTGTTTTAGTGAGAAGTGTAATTTTTGTATTAGAGTGTTGATGTGTTTGTGTAAATTTAGTCGTGTGTCTAGATTGATGCCTAAATATTTTGCTGTGTCTTTCACGTGTATTTTTTCGCCGTGTATTTTGATTGGTGTGTAAATTTTAGTGTTTGTGAATTTTCGTGTGAGTGTAATGATTTCTGTTTTGTCACAGTTAATTTTGATTTGCCACTTTTTCCAGTATTTTTCCAAGATGTTTATGTGTATTTGGATCTGCCTACCTGCAACCTCTGCACTGTGACTGTGTGCGTAGATGGCGGTGTCGTCTGCGAATAGTGCAGTTTCTGTTTTTGCAAACGTAGGCAGATCGTGTAGGTATATTATAAATAGTAGTGGGGCAAGTATACTCCCCTGAGGTACGCCTGCGTGTATATTTGTAAGTGCAGAGTAGGTGTTGTTTATTTTGACTTTGAATGTTCTGTTCTTTAAATATGAATTTAAAAGCATAATTAAGTCTTTCGGATATTAACATAGGTTTACATATACAATATGCATCATTACATAATTATTATTGTATTATTTATTATATGAACAATAATTTTAATTATTACACAATTTATAACGCTAACAACGAATAATATTATCATTAAAATATCTTCTCCAATACAGTATCATGCTATATAAGATGACAAAGCTATCATTGCTCGCCAAACTAATGCAGATGTTCCTAAAGTTATTCTGTCAATTACTTCAAACATTCAGAATCGTTTTGTTCAAACTAATTTAAACCGTAACTCTTATAATGTAACGAAATTGCTACTATTTTGGTTGGAATTGAATCTCCATTTCCCTTCGACATTAAATTGTATTTATTCCATGGCAATCTTGATATTGGAAGAGATATAAGTCCACTTTTCGATCCTTTGTTATTGACTTGTAAATGTTTGATGTCAGATAGTTGAAATGTAATGTTCTGCAACAAAAAGTATTTTATATAAATTTTTAGCTATTTTACAAAGAAAATAACTTATTAATCGATACAGATTTCTTTGTTAAGAAGAGAATTATAAAAGTATACGATATTTTATTGTGAAGTCAACAATTATTTTAGCCTGTCTTGGTTACTGTAAAAGAATAAATGTTTTTCTGTAGAAAGCTTTCCAATCACAAAGCCTAACCTAAAAAGAAATTAATGTAGATTAACGGGAATGCGTGCAAATCTCTAACTTACAAATCTTGCCTTTTACATTTCTTGCTTTTTACATTTTCTAATTGCCAAATCTATCCCTGTACATTTCTTGCCTTGTACATTTCTAGTCTTTTACAAATCTCGCCATTGACAAATCTGTCCCATGAAGTTGTTGCATGTTGAGCCATGTTCACACGAGAACATTTTACGTGTACATTCACAGCAAGTCAATGTCCTCCGTACACTCCGAAAAGAAAATATATATTTCAGGACCAAGTACTTAAAATTATTTTATTTAACAATAATTAAAATTTTAAGGAAATATCTGATATTAATAAGTTATACTGAAACAAAAATAGTAGTGTTTTATTATTCGCAGTTATTAATAATTACGTACGTCCATTAATGAAAATTTGTAACAAATAATTAAATTAACAGCAAGCTTTTACATTAATGTTGTATACATAATAAAACACAATTTTTTAGTATACATAAAAGACGGAGATCAGGGTTAATGAGACTCCGAAAACGACAAAAGCTGACTGTAGGCTTCTGCATCTTGAAATAGTTTGCTGTGAACAAACCGCACTAACGCCAAATTTAAATAACTGTCATCTGTCTAATGTTACATATTCTTGTTTTTATGTTTTTAAAACAAAAAAATATATATGCGTAGTTTGTTTTAAAACACATTATATTGAAGTAAATATTTATAAACTCCAAGAAATTATGTTACTGTGGCTCTGTCGTTATTCAGCGAGAGTGAAAGAATTTTCCTCCAAATCTCTGTACGATTTTGAACTTTTGCAAATTACAATGGCACAAAAACACGTGATTCGTTTTTCTGCGATAAGTTTTTTTATGGATGAAGAGAGACTTATTGCCCATGGTGAAAATGCAGTCGAATCAAGTCCGTGATGTCCATGAAATGATTTATGATGCAGATCTTAAAATTAAAAAAAGAAAATTGCATACCAGTTTTAAAGAGAAATATTATAATGTCAAGGTAAGTTTAGGTTTGTATCATAAATTTTATCGTATTTGTTTAAAATGAAGACAAATCCATTAAAAGTGTTTCGTGTGCATGCCCTACACAGGTAAATTTCGTTGCCATCACATGCGTCAGCTGTTCATGCACATTACAACATTTCCGTAACGGACAGGGCTTGTTCCTGATCGAGGAAGAAAACAACTGATACTATAGTGCAAACAGTTGAAGATCTATATCCTTCAGCACCACTGATCGCGCAGTTTCTGAGAAAGATGTTGAAGAATATTACCCATATTTGGAAGAGCAGTGAGTTTCAATCATTGTGGAGTTGCCACTTTCTCGCCGGTGACCGAGAAGGTTTTCTTATAGCCGACCTTTTACCACCAGGCGTTAATTTAAACATACCATCATTTTTAATGTCTACAGTTCACGATGGAACAAATTTGGAAAACAAGAAATATTGCGAGGGCAAGAATACACGTAGAAAGGGCCATAGGAAGAATTAAAACTTTTCAGATATTACATATGATTTGTGGGGCTTTGACAAAATAATACCTGCTTATAAGGGAAGTCGAAATATTTTACAATGAACAAAGTACCTATGTAATCGATTTTTTGTAAATATGTACAAATGCCTGACACAAGCTTTTAATGCATACGAGTTACAAATTTATAGAGTATGTAAGGAATACAAAATAGATTAACATGTACTAATAAACTCATAAAATTGTAATAATCTTTCTTAATTTTCTGTTATCTCTCATTTCAGTTATTAATTTTGTTTATTTTAACTTTTTGCATCTCCTACATGCCCTATAAATCTGTAACAAGTGTTCATTAGATAACATCTTTATATTATTTATGTACGTACGTGACAAATATATCTTATTATAGGATAATCTACGTTTCAAATTTTGCATAACTATTTCTTTTTACTTCCATGTACTTCGTACAAGGAAGTATTGTAATCGTGAAAAATTTCGCTTTCCAGATTTCAGCGGAAATATCTATTTTGACCATCCCTGAATCCATTTTGACTAATTTCGTCGTGACGTCTGTACATACGTGCGTATGTATGTACATATCTCTTATAACTCAAAAACGGTAAGCCATAGAAAGTTGAATTTTATATTTAGGACTGTTACAACATCTAGCTGTGCACCTCATCCCTTTTTGGTCTTTACATAACTTCCGGAAGTGGTACGTTATTTGAAGCCTAAAATTGATATTAAAGAATTATATTAAAATATAATACAAAACTTTTGAAATTTGGTATATAAGACTTTTATATCAATGAAAATAACATAATAGATTTTAATTAAAATGGGGTAACCCGAAGTGATACATTACCAAAAGCTGTGAAGAGTTTTTCTTGAAAAAAAATCTGAAGTGGCCAACACATGATCTCCCGCCAATTCCATGTTTAAAATAGCAGTGAACTTTAAGTAAAGTATCACTTCCGGTTGATCGTTTGTAAATAAAATCTAATTTGTTGTCTAATAAATAGAAAAGTCTGTAATACGAAATATTGGATTGTTTTATTGTTTTTCCTCAAAAATCTAGTTGAGCTCCAAATTAAGTACTACATCCGATTTATCATATATGGTTAAAATCTAATATGCTGTTTCAATTTATATATGAGTTTTAAATACCAAATTTGAAAAGTTTTAGATTATATTTTAATAGACTTTAAGGAAAAATCGTCACACACACATTCTTATAAAAATCAGCATCAACTTTCAGCTTCTAGATGCTCTAAAACGTAATCTTTGTAAATTCTTCGCCGTATATGATCCATTTCATAAATGTGTAGTTGTAAATTAATATTAATTTATAGTGCTGCAAAAATAGAAAATTTAAATCAGATCATCCTGTACATCTAATATTTATATATGATGAAAAATATATTATTTTTACAAACCTTAATTTCATTAGAATTAAATATTTTACCATCATATTCTCCTTAACACGGTTTCATTATTAATTTTAATGTAATTGCTTCGTCAAAATTAAAGTATTGTTTTTGTTTGTCGCATAGGCAAGAAAATAAATTATATTATATATTCATATTTAAAGTTATTTACTAAATGTTATTATCGTAGAATTGAAGATTGCACCATTATATTCAATTTTAATTAGTAAAAGTTGCTAAAAAATTATATTCAATGATTTTTTCTACGAGAAAAACTGTTAAAAGCTTGTATAAATGATATTTCCGGTTATCCGATATACACTAAAAACTATAATGATCTCTTCCCACATTAGTATAGAATGGGTATACAAAATTTCAAAATTTTCTGATTGATAGTATTTGAATAATCGTGTCTACACGATACACACACACATACCTACAGACATCATTGTAAAAATGTTAAAATCCGATTCTGGGGATATTAAAACGTGCTTATTCACTAAAATCTCTATGCGATTTTAGCACGATCCCTATACCATACCTCCCTTACCTAGGGTAGCGGGAGGTAAATATGGTTTTATTTTTATTTCAGAAATTAATGCTTCAAATAATAGTTTCAGAGAATTAAATTCTGCGTTTAGCACATCAAGAATTATAAAATCAGTCCTTTGTATAAGCGAGATATGTAAATTTAAAAATTATTTACTTTTTTTGTTTTTTTAATTAAGTTTGCTATGAATTAGGAAAAAAAATAAAAAAATTCATGTCAATGATTGGATCTGTTATAACACATAATTTATTATTAACAAAATATGTATAGTTAGGCGTACAAGGAAATCATGTGGTGTCCACATCAGTTTTTTTTTCATGTCCAATATTTTTCAAATACATTTTTATTAATAGATTATATTGCAAAATATTATTATAGTGTTATAAAATTAACTTTATAAGAAATAATTTTTAATTCTAAAAAAGTTTTTATTTACTCTACTTGATAGATGACAGCTATTTAAATTTAGCGCTAGTACGGTTCGTTCACAACAAACTCTTTCAAGATGCAGTTAAGAAACCGGAAGACTATTTTCAGCTTTTGTAATTCCCGGTCGATTTTGACGTTATCACTTTCGGAGTCTAGATTTTTTTATCTGGATAAAAAGGCAGTAGTTACATTCTATATTTATCTTTGAATAAATATATTAATTTTATAAGTTTACTTGAAATTCAGATATGGTGTGGATTGCGAACACGCACAGTATGTAGTGTAGTACGATTGAAAGTTTTTGTAAAACCACAAAAGTGTACCTATATATTTATATAATTTTACATAAATATGTTATATGTTTATTTTGTTACAATTAATCTCCAAATCTCTTGTTGATTTTGTGACAGTCATGTAGATAGTATTTTATATGTTTAAAAAGGATGTAGGTTCAATTGAATAAATAGATTATCTTACAATTAGAATAATACAACCTTTTAGTTTAATTTCTGTATAAATTTTAATTTAAACCAATGTTTCGGCCGCATACACTGCTGCCTTCTTCAGAGAAAAACAACATAAATGACATAAATAAATAGTTATAAACAATAGAAACAAGTAAGCAAGGAAATACAAAAAATCTTAAGTGTGTACTCTTATTTTAAAGTTACATTACACTTATAGAATGAGATGTATTGAGTCTGGGGCTCCAGATTTTCGAAACTACCTGTATGATTAGTGAATTTAAAGTAATTTTTACGAAATCGCAGATTTTTGGAATAAGTTTGTTAACGCTAGTGTTTTAGGAAAAAAATCTTAAGTTTTTAATGCCTTCAAATGAATCCTAAAGTGGCAAATGCTTCCGTAGAGCTATTGTTAAAAATATTTGTGGTTTTAGTGGTTCTTATGCAGATTATGAATACATGTGATTTTACGGGAAATTTTTAGTGATTTAGGGTTTTTTACAGTAGTTTTGTGATGCAAGTATGTACACTACGGAGAAACGGATCTAGCTGTAAAGAGGATATTTTTTTTTATTTGTTTGGAAGGCAATCTATTTTCCGCATTTTTGGAATATTAATACGGTTTCGAAACTATAAAGTGTTTCATACTGCAGAAGTTTTAATACACACAGAGAAAAGGATACAAATTATCATTTATTTATATAGCACCAGAACTACCAGAAGACTTGTTCTTATTTCCAATGAGAGCTGTCAGTGGGATTTTGATGAACTAATGGCGCCACTCCAGCAATAGCTCTCTGCGATTCAGCAATGAAATGTACATGTGAGCAAGTAAGCGCTAGTACAAAATTTGTCTACAATTGCACATTCTGGTATCAAATCTGACAACCAACAGCGCTCATAAGAAGTATAACCTTAATTCCTCTTTTAAATTATTAATGAACCACAAATTATAATTATTTTCCATAATGCGTATTTACCCACAGAGAATGCAAACTGAAAATACTGTCGGAAGACTCGCTACTGTCACTGTCAAATTTTGACAATTTGATTTTATTGTTATGGATTTACGATTGCAATAAAAGTGATGCAAAATTATTGTTAAATTTGATACAATGTTTCTTATGTATTTTTATCTGATTATTTTTGCATCAAAATATTCGTAATAACCGCCATTATTTTCCCCGCTTTAAATCATTCAAATCGCTTTTACTGGAGTGCTGCCATCTGCGATAGCTTTGCCTGACAGCTCCCATTATTAACTCTGTTCTCCTTCTTTTATGTATACTAAAAAAAAATATGTTTTACTACGTGTACAATAATAATGTAAAAGCTTGCTTTTAACTAAATTATTTGTTACAAATTTTCATTAATGGACATACCTACGTAATTGTTAATAATTATTTCTGTTTAATAAAGCATTACTATTTTTGTTTCAATATAATTTATTAATTTCAGATATTTCCTTAAAAATCAAATTATTGTTAAATAAAATAATTTTAAACACTTGGTCCTGTAAATTATTTTCTTTTCGGAGTGTATACAGGTCTTTGATTTGCTGTGAATTTACACGTAAAATGTCCTCATGTGAACATGGCTCATTATGCAACAACTTCATGGGACAGATTTGTCAAAGGCGAGATTCGTAAAAAACTAGAAATGTACAAGGCAAGAAATGTACAGGGATAGATTTGGCCATTAGAAAATGTAAAAAGCAAGAAATGTAGAAGGCAAGATTTGTAAGTTAGAGATTTGCACTTCAAGCCAGATTAACTTAAATATATTTATATATAATAATATATACACTAAATATAGAACAACCATATTATAAATTATTATTTTTAATGCCCTACCAACAATTTATTTGTAGAGATAGAAAATTACTCATTTTAGGTCATTAAATTATATTTAATTTTATCATTCCTTATTTACCAATCTTTCTATTCTAATTCATCTATCATCCGCTACTATTTGTTCCGTAGTTATCTGCTATACCGGCAGAGCATAGAGATAGAGATTTATTTAGATGACAATAGAGGACAAATGTTATGCAAAAATTTGTTTTTAACAAATAATTATTGTTGTACTACAAATTATTTATAAAAAAACATTAATATTTTTTAATATTGATATTATTCTACGTTACATTCTTTGATACCTACTTTATTATTATAGAATTATTTTAATATTAACAATAATTTTAATTGTTGTATAATTGGCAACACTAATAATTTCCATGACAACAATCAATTGTTAAACATTGTTACTATTTATTGTTACAAATTGCTACAATTCTCCGTAAATTATCAATAATATAGTTTTTTTGTGAGTAAAATATTGTTCTTATTAATAAAATGTATTAATTAGTGTTACTTTTTTTATAAAAATTTGATTATTAATCTTAAACTTTTTAATAATATTGTGTTAAATAATTTATCCTTGTTAGATTTGCAACTGGACTTAATTTCTTATAAGATATCCATTTAATTTTATAAAAATGCCAAGATTAACAATTCGCCGTCGAATAAATACTCGAAGAAGGCGAAATAATCCTGTATCAATTATTACCAGGCCAAGTTCTGTACAATTAAACAGAACATTATCTGATATTGGTAAATATATATATATATATATATATATATATATATATATATATATATATATATATATATATATATATATATATATATATTCTGATAATTTTTTTAAAAGTAAACATAATATATTATTATTTATATTAATATAATTTTCAGCTTATTTTGGTCGACGTTATAATTTCTCTATTAAAGAAATTTATAATTTAAGCAGAGCGACAATCACGTTAGGCAACCATGCTGAAGCAACAGTTATGAATCTGCCTAACTCTTCAGTTACAGGTAATTCATTATGCACAAAACATTGAAATACTTTGAAAAATTATACAAATTTTAAAATATATAGGTATTTTAATTTATTAGTGGTTTATATAATATTTATAATTGTTATATTAAAATACAAAAAATTCTATAGAAAAGTGCCGTAATAATAATTTAATATGTATATTATTTATTTTCAGTTTCTAATCCTCGACCTGTTTTCGAAATAGTCCCTAATCGCTCTTCATTCGTTAGAAATTCTTTTGATTCTGGCGCCGGTCCATCAACGGCAAATATGCCAGCTGAAATAAATGAAGAAGATATAAACACAGGTAATTAAACAATTTAACTTTACAATACTTTGATCTATAAATTTATCTACTATATTTAAAAAAATATATATAGCTTTAAAAAAAAATTATTGTTGCCAGCACAATACCTCTCGCCATTTCCATTTTTTTAAAAAAATCATTTCTCCAACATTTTACTACACATATACATAAACACTATTGTAAAAAAATTACAATCGGATTCTAGAGACCTTAAGTTATGCTTATTTATTCAAATTTGAATATGCGATTTTTAACATGAATGTAATATTTCTGTTAGTAATTGAATTTTGTAAATTTAAATTTATTTAAATGCAACCATAGTATTAAAAATTACTAACAGTTGACAATGATTTATATACAAAAACAATTATTTATTTCATTAAATTTTTCACCGGTCTTTAATATTATAATGGGAGAGTGAACCGTTAACATTGCACATTGTATATTTTCGTCTTGGGAAAAAGTTTTTTTTTAATAACATTGAAACTAAATATATTAGAGACTTGCGGTTTAAAAAATTAAATTTACCATATATTAGACTATTAAGCTACGTTTCCACCTCTTAACATAGTATTTGTTTTTGTCTTTGTTTTTGTCGCTTTCATTTGTTTTTGTCACAAAAATTCGAACCGTTTCCACCTCGTAACACATGGTTATTGTTTTGTTCTTGTGTGTTCACATTTAAACGAAAAGACAATTTAGTTAGACATTTGAAATTGTTTACAAATTCTTTTATTTGTGTAATTAATTGATACTCACATATATAACGACTTTACAATTGAATCAATGTATATAACCTAAAAATAATGTGAAAGGAAATATAATATTTTTTTTTGAATGTGCCACAATTATTACACAGAGCATTTTAAAATTCAAAAATATAATTTGTATTGATATAATATAATAAGATTGTATTTAAAACTTAAAATCAAGATGAAAATATGTTTTGGCATGTATATTTGATGTTTCGCCACAGTTACGCCCCAACGCGGCATGCCAAGAGTCACTGGTTGCTAAAAATCTACAAAAATTTGCTCAATTAACTAATTATTATTTATTAGTCGATATATTAATGTACTTGCCCTGATGGAATTGTTTTTCTAAACTTATCTTGCTTCCTTAGTGGTTCTTTTACTAAATTTAACAAAAAGTCAAACTGTTCAACAGTTAATATTGTGTAATTAAAAAGTTTTTCTTCTTCAAACAGTCTCATTTCGTTTAATAAATTGTTCCAATCTCCCTGTTCTAATCGTTTTTGATTTATCCGATGTATCCACCACCGATGAATTCTACGACACTGTTTATAAAGTATTGCTGCAACTCGAGCAAGCCTTCTTCTTTTCACCACTGAACGTATTACTAATACAGTTATATTATCCATACCGTTAAATAATAATAAAAGTAACATAATGACAGATCTCAGTTTCCACAACTAGCGAAATGTTTGGTTATAAGCAAAGCACATAACCTTACAATAGAGAGAGATGCCCTTATCTCTCTTCCACAGAACAACGACTATGACAAAAACAAAGACAAAATGTTTGGAGCTTGCAAACTTTCTGACTATGCGCTACGACAGCGACAAAGACTAAGACAAAATCATCAGCTGGAAACGCTCAGCTGTGTCGCCGTATGACAAACTTTTGTGACTATGACTAAAAACAAAAACAAAGACTATGTTAAGAGGTGGAAACGTAGCTTTAGTGTGTTTAGTTTCAATATTTTCAAACGGCTGAAAAAAAAATTTCAGCATTTTTTTTTATATCTTTATAACTTTAGAAATAAAAAAGATACATACTTACAATATGCATATTTGAATTAAACATATATTTATGTATATGAATACAAAATTTTAAAATTTTCTAACGGTTGATAATGATTTTAATTAAAAAACAAGTATTTATTTCTTTACATAATATACAGGATAAATGGGAAAATGAATTATTAGCTCTATTTATTGTGTATTTTAGTTTTGGAAAAATATTCATTTTCAATAATTCTGAAACTATATAAGATACAGACTTGCAATTAAAAATTAAAATTTATAATACGTTAGACTATATATGTAGTTAGTTTCAAAATTTTTAAATTGCTAAAAAAAAATTTCATTAATTTTTTTTTTTATATTTATAATGAGAAATATTTAACTCAAATTTTTGTTACAGAAACATCTAATCTTCTTGACGATTCTATGGACGATTTACTTGCCAACCTTGGATATATAGTTTATACTCCTCCATTTAATATTATTGAAGATGAAGAACCGTTACGTCCTCTTAGAGGCCAAGCTCGTTTAAATTATAAACGGGCAGCTGTGGCAAATAATATTATTATTGAGACTTCTTTTCCTCGTTTCACTCTTCCATTGCTTCATTCTTCAAATATTTGTCGTTTTTGTGGTGCATTTTTTTTCAATCAAGAACGTGCAAATAGAACTCTAGATTCTTCATTATGTTGCCAAAGAGGCAAAGTTATTATTCCACCTTTAAATGATTGTCCTCTTCTTTTACGTCAACTTGTTACTGGTAACAGTAATGATGCAAGACATTATCACGAAAATATCAGATTTTACAATGCAGCTTTGTGTTTTGCATCCACCGTTGGTAATTATCAACATATGGGCGTTGGACCTCAAGTTATTAAAGTAAACGGTGTGGTACACCATATTATGCCACAAATAACTCCTCGTCTTGATACACCTGCAAAATTCGGGCAACTTTATTATTTGGATCAAGAAGATTGTAACACTGTACGAGAGAGTCATTCAACACGATGTCGATCAAGAATTTTACGTTTACTTGACAATATGTTACGTCAAATAAATCCTTTCCCAGCACAGTACCGTCAGTTACGTGCTATATATGAAGAACAAGTTAATGTTGCTCACCAAAACAATGTAGATGTTCCTGAAGTTATTCTGGCAATTGCTCCAAATATTCAAGATCGATTCATTCAAGCTGGTTTAGATCCTAACCGTTTTAATATACCAACATGTAACGAAATTGCTGCTATTTTTGTTGGAGATGAACCTCCATTTCCCGTTGACATTAAATTGTATCCATTACGTGGCGATCCTCAAATTGTAAGAGATACAAGTCCACTTCTCGATCCCTTATCATGTCCTCTTTTGTTTCCTTATGGCGAATTGGGTTGGAATGTTGATTTACATCACCGTGGGCCCAACGTGACTGCTAGATATAATAAAATTACATGTCGTGAATTTGCATCGTGTCGAATTGCAATTCGCGATGATTTTAGCCTTTTACATTGTAGCAAGAAACTTTTTACGTAAACATCAATGTCAAATTCATATAGATAATTACAGCAATTTGATAGAATACATTCAAAGAGAGGCCCATAGACGTCACGAGCGCATTGGCAAAATTTTTGTTTTGCCGCCTACTTTTATCGGCAGTCCGCGTTATATGGAGCAACGATACATGGATGCCATGGCTATTGTCGGGGCGTATGGCAAGCCAGATTTGTTTGTAACATTAACTTGCAATCCAACTTGGCCAGAAATTGTTAATAATATTGAACCTGGCCAAGACAGTATTCATCGACCAGATCTTGTGTGTCATGTGTTTCATGTAAAGTTACAACATTTAATTCATTTAATTTTGGACCAATGTTATTTTGGTGTCGTGAAATCTTTACTTTATTCAGTTGAATTTCAAAAACGTGGTTTACCCCACGCCCATATTCTTGTAATTTTGCAAGGAACAGATAAAATTACCACAGCAGAACAGGTAGATGAATTCATTAGGGCAGAAATTCCTGATGCCTATGCAGAACCTACCTTATATGAATTAGTTAAAAAACATGTCATTCATAAAAAATGTGGTGCTGGAAGACCTGGTGTTACCTGTTTAAGAAACAATGTTTGCAGATGGCATTTCCCGAAAGATTTTAGGGAAACTACAGAGCTATTGGGAGACACAACATATGCAAAATATCGTCGTCGTAATGATGGTCGTACTTGTGTTTTAGGCGACACAATTTATGACAATCGTGCATGATGTTGTTCCTTATTGTCCTGCTCTTCTTTTAATTTTTCAAACCCATATCAATGTTGAAATTTGTGCAAGCATAACAGCCACTAAATATTTGTATAAATATATACACAAAGGTCATGATGGTATTGTTGTAAACATTCAACAAGGAACCAGATCAGATACAGGTATTTTTAATTGGGACGAGATTGATAATTATCAAGAATGTCGTTATATTAGTTCTCATCATGAAGCCTCTTGGCGAATTCTTGGATTCGAATTATCTTTTTCTAATATTTCTGTTTTTCTTCTTCAATTGCATTTACCATCCATGCATAATATTTTATTTAATCCTAATAATGTACAACATGCATTAAATGTCGCTAAAGATAGTCACTTGCTGGCTTATTTCAAATTAAATCAGGCTGATATACATGCTCGTCAATATTTATATGTTGACATTGTAAAACATTATATATGGCAGCGTACAACTCATATCTGGACCCGTCGTAAATCACATTTCAATGTTATTGGCCGTTTACCTGACACATCACCTAGTTCTGGTGAATTATTTTATTTACGTATACTTTTAAATTATGTTCGGGGAGCTACATGTTTTGATGATTTAAAAAGGGTACATTTCGTAGCGCTTGTCTGAATATGACCGTTGTATGGAGGAGGCTTCAGCTAGATTACTCCCATGTCGTCTACGTCAATTATTTGCTCATATTGTTCTTTGGTGTGATCCTGAGAGTCCTTTACGGTTATGGGATCGATTTTGTTTACACATGTCTCAAGATTTTATGAGCAATTTCAATTTGACTGCCGATGAAGCAAAAATTTTAACTTTAGACGAAATTAGTCAAATTTTTATATACCATAATAAAACTCTTCTTTATTTTTGTTTGCCTAATCCTGATCCTATTTTATTAGAAAGTTTAAAACAACGTATGAATTTAAATAATGTCGATAATTTAATCGAAGAACATCGTTGTATTGGTCTTGAAATGCGAGACAATTTAAATGTATCTCAACGACATGTATTTGATCATATTATTAATTTAGTTCATCGTTATATTAATGGAGATCGAACTTGTAAACTTGTTTTTGTTGATGGTCCTGCCGGAACTGGCAAAACATTTTTTTATACCACTTTATTGCATTTTGTAAAAGGTGCAGGTTGTAAAACTATTGCAGTTGCTTTTACAGGTATTGCTGCTATTCTTTTATTAGATGGAATAACCAGTCATACACAATTTGGTATTCCAATACCATGTACTTCTTCTTCACGAAGTATTTTAAAATTTAATGATTATAGAGTTGAACAATTAGAAAACGCAGACCTAATTGTATGGGATGAAGCGTCAATGACTTGTAAATTCAGCTTAGAATGTGTCGACCTTTTATTACGAGATATTATGCGCACTCCACAAACACCATTTGGCGGAAAGGTATTAGTTATGGGTGGAGATTTCCGTCAACTACTACCTGTCAAACGTGGTGGTCGTAAACAAGATGTGTTAAATATTTGCATTAAAAGCAGTTCATTATTTGCAAATTTTACAACATTTCATTTTAATGAAAATATGCGCGCCGATCCTGTAGAACGTGATTTTGCTAATCAATTACTTCTAATTGGAAATGGACAACATGAACGGATTGCTGATTTGCCGGAGGAGTATTTAAAAATTTCATCTGATTATCTAATTCCTGCAAACGAATTAATTTCTGAAATATTTGAAAATGACCCGTTAAAACAAGTTAATGAAAATCGTGCAATCTTGACCCCCACTAATGAAGATGCATTTCGTTTGAACGATAAAATCTTAAAACTTCTTCTCTTCCCTGAAAAACTATACATTTCGGTAGACAAAATTTTAAATCATAACCAGGCTGATTTCTATGTTCCCTTAGACGTTGTGCATAAACAAACACCAATGGGTTGTCCACAGCATATATTAGTTTTAAAAGAAAATGCAGTTGTTATGCTTATGCGTAATATTAACGTTAGTGAAGGATTGTGTAATGGTACACGGATAACGGAAATCCTGATGGGTCCGAAATCAGGAAATATAGCATATATTCCTCGCATGTGCTTTACATGTGAGAGAAAAGATACTGGTTTACCATTTGAGTTTTGCGTTTTGCCGCATTCAATTCCCAGTCCGTCTAGCATATGCAATGACCATCAATAAATCACAAGGTCAAACTCTTGATAAAGCTGGTATTTTTTAACAATACCAGTTTTTGCACATGGTCAATTATATGTAGCTTTATCACGATCACGACGACCCTCAGATATTAAAATAGCTGTTTTAGAAAGAATTAATCAAGGAACGTTAAATCGTGACGATGGTACATTCACTAAAAATATCGTCTTTAAAGATGTCTTTTAATAAATTTATATCTTATTATTATAGTAATTGCTCTAGTTTTCATTTTATGAAAATCTCTACCTTTAATCTTTATGGATAGAAATTAGTTTCTTGCCAATAATTTAAATTTTGTGGTTGTTTTATGTACTCTTTTTATAATGAAAATCATTATAAATTTCATATCATTAATATCTCTGTTTTTCAAACTTTATGCAGAGAATTCATTTTCTTGTTCATAAATTAAATCTTATGGTTGTTTTATATACTATCTTTATTGATGGTAATAGTTTTATCTTTCATATTATCAAAATCTTCATCTTTCAAACATTACGAATAGAAATTATTTTCTTCTTCGTAATTTAAATTTTATGATTGTTTTATGTTCTGTCTTTATAGATGCGTTATCTTTATATATTCATAATATCAAAATATTTGTCTTTCCAACTTTACGGAAAGAAGCATTCTCTTATTCATACTTTAAATTTTGTGGCTATTTTATATACTGTCTTTATGGACGGTAATTGTTAATATTTTCATATTATAATAATTTCTTGTTTGTTAAACTTTACGAAAAGAAATCGTTTTCATGTTCGTAATTTAAATTTTACACTGGTTTTATAAACTGTATTTATAGATGATTATCGTTATATGTTTCATATTCTCAAAATCTTCGTCTTTCAAACATTACGGATAAAATTAATTTTTTTGCCCGTAATTTAAAATCTATGGTTGTTTTATGTACTGTCCTTATGGATAATAATCGCTATAATTTTCATATTACCAAAATCTTCGTTTTTCATACTTAATGGATGGAAATTATATTTTTGACCGTAATTTAAATTTTATGGCTATTTTACGTACTGTCTTTATGTATGTTAGTCTTTATGTCTTTCATATTATTAATATGAAACTTTATCGAAAGAAATCATTTTTTTATCGGTAATTTAAATTTTATGGCTATTTCATGTTTTATCTTGACAATACATTGCAGCATATAGTGTTCTATAAATATAATTAATTTAAAAATTTTCTGACGGTTGAAAAAAAATTATGCAAATTTGATTTTTTTTATTTCTTTATAACTTTGGTACTAATAAAGGTATATATTTCTAGTTTCATAATTGAATGCAGCAGACATTGTTCTATATATATTTAAAATTTCAAATAATTCTAACGGTTGACAATAATGAAATGGTAAACCGTTTTAACTGCACACAAAGTGTATATTCGTTTTGGGAAAAAGTTTTTCTTTAATAATTTTATAACTAAAAAAGATAGAAACTTGCGGTTTAATAATTTTATATCATAATACAGTGTACTATAAATATAATTAATTTAAAATTTTTCTGACGGTTGAAAAAAAAATTATGCAAATTTGAATTTTTTATTTCTTTATAACTTTGGTACTAATAAAGGTATATATTTCTAGTTTACATAATTGAATGCAGCAGACATTGTTCTATATATATTTAAAGTTTCAAATAAATCTAACGGTTGACAATAATGAAAGGGTCAACCGTTTTAACTGCACACAAAGTGTATATTCGTTTTGGGAAAAAGTTTTTCTTTAATAATTTTATAACTAAAAAAGATAGAAACTTGCGGTTTAATAATTTTATATCATAATACAGTGTACTATAAATATAATTAATTTAAAATTTTTCTGACGGTTGAAAAAAAAATTATGCAAATTTGAATTTTTTATTTCTTTATAACTTTGGTACTAATAAAGGTATATATTTCTAGTTTACATAATTGAATGCAGCAGACATTGTTCTATATATATTTAAAGTTTCAAATAAATCTAACGGTTGACAATAATGAAAGGGTAAACCGTTTTAACTGCACACAAAGTGTATATTCGTTTTGGGAAAAAGTTTTTCTTTAATAATTTTATAACTAAAAAAGATAGAAACTTGCGGTTTAATAATTTTATATCATAATACAGTGTACTATAAATATAATTAATTTAAAATTTTTCTGACGGTTGAAAAAAAAATTATGCAAATTTGAATTTTTTATTTCTTTATAACTTTGGTACTAATAAAGGTATATATTTCTAGTTTCATAATTGAATGCAGCAGACATTGTTCTATATATATTTAAAATTTCAAATAATTCTAACGGTTGACAATAATGAAAGGGTAAACCGTTTTAACTGCACACAAAGTGTATATTCGTTTTGGGAAAAAGTTTTTCTTTAATAATTTTATAACTAAAAAAGATAGAAACTTGCGGTTTAATAATTTTATATCATAATACAGTGTACTATAAATATAATTAATTTAAAATTTTTCTGACGGTTGAAAAAAAAATTATGCAAATTTGAATTTTTTATTTCTTTATAACTTTGGTACTAATAAAGGTATATATTTCTAGTTTACATAATTGAATGCAGCAGACATTGTTCTATATATATTTAAAGTTTCAAATAAATCTAACGGTTGACAATAATGAAAGGGTAAACCGTTTTAACTGCACACAAAGTGTATATTCGTTTTGGGAAAAAGTTTTTCTTTAATAATTTTATAACTAAAAAAGATAGAAACTTGCGGTTTAATAATTTTATATCATAATACAGTGTACTATAAATATAATTAATTTAAAATTTTTCTGACGGTTGAAAAAAAAATTATGCAAATTTGAATTTTTTATTTCTTTATAACTTTGGTACTAATAAAGGTATATATTTCTAGTTTACATAATTGAATGCAGCAGACATTGTTCTATATATATTTAAAGTTTCAAATAAATCTAACGGTTGACAATAATGAAAGGGTAAACCGTTTTAACTGCACACAAAGTGTATATTCGTTTTGGGAAAAAGTTTTTCTTTAATAATTTTATAACTAAAAAAGATAGAAACTTGCGGTTTAATAATTTTATATCATAATACAGTGTACTATAAATATAATTAATTTAAAATTTTTCTGACGGTTGAAAAAAAAATTATGCAAATTTGAATTTTTTATTTCTTTATAACTTTGGTACTAATAAAGGTATATATTTCTAGTTTCATAATTGAATGCAGCAGACATTGTTCTATATATATTTAAAATTTCAAATAATTCTAACGGTTGACAATAATGAAAGGGTAAACCGTTTTAACTGCACACAAAGTGTATATTCGTTTTGGGAAAAAGTTTTTCTTTAATAATTTTATAACTAAAAAAGATAGAAACTTGCGGTTTAATAATTTTATATCATAATACAGTGTACTATAAATATAATTAATTTAAAATTTTTCTGACGGTTGAAAAAAAAATTATGCAAATTTGAATTTTTTATTTCTTTATAACTTTGGTACTAATAAAGGTATATATTTCTAGTTTACATAATTGAATGCAGCAGACATTGTTCTATATATATTTAAAGTTTCAAATAAATCTAACGGTTGACAATAATGAAAGGGTAAACCGTTTTAACTGCACACAAAGTGTATATTCGTTTTGGGAAAAAGTTTTTCTTTAATAATTTTATAACTAAAAAAGATAGAAACTTGCGGTTTAATAATTTTATATCATAATACAGTGTACTATAAATATAATTAATTTAAAATTTTTCTGACGGTTGAAAAAAAAATTATGCAAATTTGAATTTTTTATTTCTTTATAACTTTGGTACTAATAAAGGTATATATTTCTAGTTTACATAATTGAATGCAGCAGACATTGTTCTATATATATTTAAAGTTTCAAATAAATCTAACGGTTGACAATAATGAAAGGGTCAACCGTTTTAACTGCACACAAAGTGTATATTCGTTTTGGGAAAAAGTTTTTCTTTAATAATTTTATAACTAAAAAAGATAGAAACTTGCGGTTTAATAATTTTATATCATAATACAGTGTACTATAAATATAATTAATTTAAAATTTTTCTGACGGTTGAAAAAAAAATTATGCAAATTTGAATTTTTTATTTCTTTATAACTTTGGTACTAATAAAGGTATATATTTCTAGTTTACATAATTGAATGCAGCAGACATTGTTCTATATATATTTAAAGTTTCAAATAAATCTAACGGTTGACAATAATGAAAGGGTAAACCGTTTTAACTGCACACAAAGTGTATATTCGTTTTGGGAAAAAGTTTTTCTTTAATAATTTTATAACTAAAAAAGATAGAAACTTGCGGTTTAATAATTTTATATCATAATACAGTGTACTATAAATATAATTAATTTAAAATTTTTCTGACGGTTGAAAAAAAAATTATGCAAATTTGAATTTTTTATTTCTTTATAACTTTGGTACTAATAAAGGTATATATTTCTAGTTTACATAATTGAATGCAGCAGACATTGTTCTATATATATTTAAAGTTTCAAATAAATCTAACGGTTGACAATAATGAAAGGGTCAACCGTTTTAACTGCACACAAAGTGTATATTCGTTTTGGGAAAAAGTTTTTCTTTAATAATTTTATAACTAAAAAAGATAGAAACTTGCGGTTTAATAATTTTATATCATAATACAGTGTACTATAAATATAATTAATTTAAAATTTTTCTGACGGTTGAAAAAAAAATTATGCAAATTTGAATTTTTTATTTCTTTATAACTTTGGTACTAATAAAGGTATATATTTCTAGTTTACATAATTGAATGCAGCAGACATTGTTCTATATATATTTAAAGTTTCAAATAAATCTAACGGTTCACAATAATGAAAGGGTAAACGGTTTTAATTGCACACAAAGTGTATACTCGTTTTGGGAAAAAGTTTTTCTTTAATAATTTTATAACTAAAAAAGATAGAAACTTGCGGTTTAATAATTTTATATTATAATACAGTGTACTATAAATATAATTAATTTAAAATTTTTCTGACGGTTGAAAAAAAAATTATGCAAATTTGAATTTTTTATTTCTTTATAACTTTGGTACTAATAAAGGTATATATTTCTAGTTTACATAATTGAATGCAGCAGACATTGTTCTATATATATTTAAAGTTTCAAATAAATCTAACGGTTGACAATAATGAAAGGGTCAACCGTTTTAACTGCACACAAAGTGTATATTCGTTTTGGGAAAAAGTTTTTCTTTAATAATTTTATAACTAAAAAAGATAGAAACTTGCGGTTTAATAATTTTATATCATAATACAGTGTACTATAAATATAATTAATTTAAAAATTTTCTGACGGTTGAAAAAAAAATTATGCAAATTTGAATTTTTTATTTCTTTATAACTTTGGTACTAATAAAGGTATATATTTCTAGTTTACATAATTGAATGCAGCAGACGTTTTTCTATATATAACCAAAGTTTCAAATATTTCTAACGGTTGATATTGATTTAAATAAACAAAGATTAATATCATTATTTATAAGCCGGCCTTTGAAATTCTAATGCAATAGTGAACCATTAACTGCCGGCAAAATGTATTATCATTTTGGGAAAAAGTTTTTCTTTAATAACTCTGAAACTGAATAAGATAAAGACTTGCGGTTTAAGAATATAACTTTACAATATACTGCGCTATATGTATATAAAATTTTAATAATTTTGTACGGCTGAAAAATAAACTATATGTAAAGAAATGTTGTTCTTTATAACTTTGTAACAAAAAAAGATACACATTTTTAGTGTGCAAATCTGTATTCATCAGACGTTTTTCTATATATAACCAAAGTTTCAAATATTTCTAATGGTTGATACTGATTTAAATAAACAAAGATTAATATCATTATTTATAAGCCGGCCTTTGAAATTCTAATGCAATAGTGAACCATTAGCTGCCGGCAAAATGTATTATCATTTTGGGAAAAAGTTTTTCTTTAATAACTCTGAAACTAAATAAGATAAAGACTTGCGGTTTAAGAATATAACTTTACAATGTATTGCGCTATCTGTATAAAATATTTCAATAATTTTGTACGGCTGGAAAACAAATTATATGTAAAAAGATGTTTTTCTTTATAACTTTGTAACAAAAAAAGATAAATATTTTTAGTATGCAAATCTGTATTTAGCAGACGTATTTCTATATATAACCAAAGTTTCAAATATTTCTAACGGTTAATATTGATTTAAATAAACAAAGATTAATATCATTATTTATAAGCCGGCCTTTGAAATTACATTGTAATAGTGAACCATTAGCTGCCGACAAAAAGTATTATCATTTTGAGAAAAAGTTTTTCTTTAATAACTTTGAAACTAAATAAGATAAAGACTTGCGGTTTAAGAATATAACTTTACAATATATTGCGCTATCTGTATATAAAATTTCAATAATTTTGTACGGTTGATGAACAAATTATATGTAAAAAAATATTTTTTCTTTATAACTTTGTAACATATATAATGCGAAAGTATACCATTAGCTTCCCACAAAAGATTTTATTGACAATTCTGAAACTAAAGAAAATAGAAACTTGCGATTTGAACATTTAACTTTATAATACATTAGACAAAATGACAAATGTTATTTTTTCGAATTTTCGAAAATTTTTTTTTTCTTTAAAATGCTCTTTATGCTTTTTTTAATGAGCCTAAACTCGACTACATTTGAATAAGATTTGTTATAAGGCCCTTATACATTTTGACAACTGTGATAATGACACAAATGTCATATTAATCATGCAACATGCATTATTCAAAAATTTTCGAATTTTCGAAAAAACTAATGTAAACTAAAATTAAAAAACAAATTTTCGAATTTTTTTTCGAAATTTTGTACAAATTTATTTTAATTCAAAAGATTTTTTTATGCTATTTACAATGAGCCCAAACTCGGCTATGTTTGAATAAATTTTGTCATAAGGCCCTTTAAATTTTGACAACTGTCAAAATGACACTAACGTCATACTAATCTTGCAACAGAAATTAGTTAGTGTTATAAAAATAAAAATTGAGCGACAAAACATCTAAAACATGTGAGTACCAAGAGTTACCAAAATTTTCGAATTTTCACTTTTATTTTTTTGAAAAGCTCATTTTATACTCTTTTCAACGAGCCCAAACTCGACTATATTTAAATAAAATTTGCTATAAGGCCTTTTGAGCATTTTGACATCTGTCAAAATAATACAAATGTCATAAATATTTTGCAATGCACATTAGTCGGTGTTATAAAAAACGAATATAAACGACTTGAAAATCTGAAGCATGTAAGCAGCAAATAATACCGAAATTTTCGAATTTTTTTCAAATTTTCAAACAAATTTTTGTTTCTTTGAAAAGGTCTCTTTATTCTCTTTTCAACGAGCCCAAACTCGACTATGTTTAAATAAAATTTGCTATAAGGCCCTTTGGGCATTTTGATAACTGTCAGAATAACAAATATCATGAATATTTTGCAATGCACATTAGTCGGTTTTACAAAAAAGAATATAAACGACTTGAAAATCTAACGAATGTAAGCTGCAAATATCAAAATTTTCGAATTTTTTTTCAAATTTTCGAAAAAGAGCCCAAACTCGACTATGTTTTTAATAAAATTTGCTATAAAGCCCTTTGGGCATTTTGACTTTTGTCAAAATGACACAAATGTCAAAGATATGAAGCACTAGTATTATCAAAAAATAATTTAACTTTTTTTATGCTCTTTTTAACAAACTCACACTCGACCATGTTGTCTTAAAATTTAGTTTAACGCCCTTTGCCATTTTGACAGCTGTCAATTAAAAATATTCTAAATAAAAAATATGCTGAATAATTTTTTCCAAAAATTAATAATTAAGCTTGTAGAAGCCTTTGTATAAAAAAAAAACGAAATACGTGGTGGTATTTTGCAATGTTCAATACAAATTTCAATTTTTTTTTTCGAATTTTCGAACAATTTTTTTTTTATTGAAAAGCTCTTTTTATGCTCTTTCCAGCGAGCCTACACTCGACCATGTTTTCTTAAAATTTAGTTTAACGCCCTTTGCCATTTTGACAATTGTCAAAATGACAGATACGTCATATATATCTTGCAACGCACATTGGTTGGTGTTGTCAAAAAAATTTTGAACGACTTGAAAATCTAAAACAGGTGAGCAGCAAGAGTTACAGAAATTGGGAAAATTTTTTTTCGAATTTTCGAAAAAAAATTTTTTTCATAGTAAAGCTCTTTTCATCCTCTTTTCAACGAGCCCAAACGACTATGAAAAAATTTTAATATAACGCCCTAGGGCATTATGATAATTGTCAAAATGACAGACACGTCATATATCTTGCAACGCACATTGGTTGGTGTTATCAAAAAAAAATTTGAACGACTTGAAAATCTAAAACAGGTGAGCAGCAAGTGTTACAGAAATTTCGAAAAAATTTTTTTCGACTTTTCGAAAAAAATTTTTTTCGTTGAAAATCTCTCTTCATGTTCTATTCAACGAGCCCAAACTCGACTATGTTTGAAAAAAATTTAATATAACGCCCTAGGGCATTATGACAACTGTCAAAATGACAGATACGCCATATATATCTTGCAACGCACATGGGTTAGTGTTATTGAAAAAAAATTGAACGACTTGAAAATCTAAAACATGTGGGGAGCAAGTGTTACACAAATTTTTCAAAATTTTTTTTTTCGAATTTTCGAAATTTTTTTTTTCTTTATAGCATTTTTGACGCTGTTTCCAATGATACCAAACTCAATGACATTCGGATGTAAATAACGGAAACAACAAAGGTAACCTTAAAAACAAATGAAGCTTTTTTTTCTAAAATCAATAATAGAGCGCCGAGGGCGCCATTTGTCTTTTTCACTGCTTTGCTTTAACATATACAGGGTGTCTCAGGATGAGCTTACGCTATCTATATTTTAAATACTATTTAATATAATTTAACGAAATTTGGTATCTAGGGGTTATCCAACATGCCCGTTTTAACTAAAATATTTTCAAAGCAGTAGCACTTCCGGTTTGACCGGAAATTGACCTTAACTTTCTTATTTTAAATGGAATACGCTGTATTTTATTTTACCATTGAATGCAGCGGAAAATTTTACATATGAAGTAATAAAAATATATTACTTTTTTGGAAACAATTTTTGAAGATAGGTGGCTGGCAAATAATAGACCACATAGGTGGCTTCCTCGTTCACCCGATTTAACTCCACTTGAATTTTTTGTTTGAGGTTACATTAAAAACGTCGTCTATCAAAAACCTTTAACTACTAAAGAAGATTGCCAACATAGGGTACAAACAGCATTTAACAACATGTCTCCTCGGATGATAAAAAATGCTACACAAGAAGATGTATTGAATAGAGTAACAATGTGCTTAAATATGAATGGAGGACAGTTTGAATATGTATTAAATTAATCATAGTTTTGTATTTAGAATTTATTTGTTTTTTCCATGGCTTACTTATCCGTATTAATAAAATAATTATACCCGGATTACATGTTTTTCTAATTTACTGAAATTCTATCAACTTTCAACATAAGACATGTTACATAAAGTACCCTTATTTTTTATCGTAGTACACATGTATGTAATAAAAAAGGGGGGGTTCCATTTAAAAAAATAGTCTTTTTTGAAGTTTGTCAACTGTAATTTTGGTGTAACGTACCCGTCACATTTTTATAAATAATCGAGGATTCTTCTATGAATAATGTAGCTTAAAGTCTCCAAAATGTGCCGGATTTCAGACAAAAAATCAAAAAAAGTTGAATAACGCCGGAAGTAGTTGATTATGAGTAAAATGTTTTTATTGCTTCATATGTAAAATTTTCCGCTGCATTCAATGGTAAAATAAAATATAGCGTATTCCATTTAAAATAAGAAAGTTGAGGTCAATTTCCGGTCAAACCGGAAGTGCTACTGCTTTGAAAATATTTTAGTTAAAACGGGCATGTTGGATAACCCCTAGATACCAAATTTCGTTAAATTATATTAAATAGTATTTAAGATACAGATAGCGTAAGCTCGTCCTGAGACACCCTGTATAGTGGAGTTAGAAAACCACTTGAGAGAACTAAACATATTTCGGGCACAAGGTGCACACAGTATTTTTTCTACATTTAATGCCGCAATTCTGACCAAATCTGTAAGTCTTACAGATCTGTAAATCTGTAAAAAACTGACAATAACGCATCTATTTTTGTTGATAAATATAAAGTTATGCATAAGAGTTGCAGCTTTCGTTGCGATTTTGTTCATTTTTTACAGATTTACAAATCTGTAAGACTTACAGATTTGTTCAGAATTGCGGCATAAATTTAATTTTTAGAAAACAGGTATAATTATTTAAATAAAATTAACCTCTAATGACATCCTGTCAATATGACAGATAACCGTTAAATTTTCCTATAAGTTATGATTTGACATTTGATTGACAGCAATGTATTTGTCTGTCTCATTTAAAATGACACATGGGGAATGAATTTGACAGAAGTATTATATTTAAATATTGTAAGAAATTTAGCCGAGTCAAAAAATCAGTCGGGCACAAGATGCACACTATATTTTTTCTACAACTAATTTTAATTTAGAATGCAGGTGTAATTATTTAAACAAAATTAACCTCTATTGACGTCTTATCAAATGTCAAATTCGTTCCCTATGTTTCATTTTAAATGGAACGGGCAAATACATTGTTGTCAATCAAATGTCAAGTCGTAACCATGAATATGACAAACTCAATGTTTCACGTTAAAAATATTCACGGTGGTTATTTAAGTATTAATTACTCATTATTAATTTCCGGATGTGAAAAAAATAGTATACAAACCTTGGTGGAAAGTTTCATCATGTCTCCGGCTAGGGCTATAGCAAACCTCGACACTTCGCGCCTTGGTTAGATATCTTCGCTCTCAACAACAATGAAGCACTTTCCACTTCGGTTAGTAATATACTATTTTGTATTGGTTCGAGATTCATTTATATTTTTACTAATTTAATATCATAATATAGAAATTGTATTTTTCGCGATGACTTTCTCTTAGGTATGCGTTATTAAACTAAAGTTTATTAAATATTTTGATATAACAATGTTTGTTTTGATTATAGGTGCCGGTTGAAGTGAGTCAACATGAACCATCTGGTGACGAGCCACAACCTCAAGGACAACAGCAAGGAAAAGGGAAGAAGAAGAAGAAAAAGGGAAAGAAGCAAGAAGAACAACCAGAAGAACAGAAGGAGGAACCAAAACCAGAGGTATTTACATATAATGTTATTACTACACAAACATTGGAGTTTCTAACTAAAAATAAAATAAAAGAGAAAAAAATACTCTTTCCAATAAGATAATAAAAAATATATGGTTCCATTTAAAAAATATATATTTTGTCCCAAATTTTGAGAACCGCGGACACAATTTTTATTTTTTCTACATGACCAATTTTCTAATATAAAATGGCACAATTTTGCTCATTTAACCAACCTCGTATCTCTTCAAATAAAAAAGGTACCAATAGTGAGCAAGCTTATTGAGACACCCTGTATAACTTAACAAATTTCGAGAGACCGTATTGAAAGACCCTTTAATATTACTGTCCCTTTAACGTCATTAATAAAAATTGAATAAAAGTAACCAGATGTGTGACGTCATGTACTGGTACGTTTGCAGAGGTTTTAGAATTTTTATGAAAAGAGTATCTGTATTATCGACATGGTCATGAACTGTCACATCTACAAAATAAATACTATATTTTCGTCACTGTCCATTTCTATTTAAATTATTTTATAATACTAACCTTATTTATACTTATGTATGTCATATAAAGGCAACAAATAAAAGTGAGCCGAATTTCAAAGAAATATACCGAATTCCTCTGATTGATTAGAAGTGCAACCTTTGGCAGATGCACAGATTTTGTATTTGCGTTAACGGTCACGTTGCGTCGTTGCGTTGCGTTTAACATTACTTTATTATAAATAGGCCTTTACAACGCACAAAAATGTTTCAAACACGATACAAATATTTTTCAAATAATAACTTTGACAGTATGAACATACAAATTATCAATGTTGCCAACTATAGTAACAATTAAATGAATAATATGACGTTGATGTACATTATTTATATATTATTCATGTCATATACGATAAGTAATGAACTCTACTATTCATCTTAATAATAATTATATAAGGCTATACACTTTTTGACGTTTAAAAATGATTGACATTTTATTTCATTTTTCACTATTAGTGATTTTAATGCATTAAGGTTTTTCACCAAGTGATGACGTGCATTGGCTGCTTGAATGATTTGGGTATATCTAATAAACGAACATCAAACTAGACGTAACGGTTAAGGGTCAAGTGTGAAAAATCGGTGTTTATTTCAGTTATTTTTATTAATATCAAAGGAAATACAATGCATTGTTATTGTAAGCAATTATTCTCATTTATTTTCTCTTTATTTATTACAATGTTATTATTTTTAAATAATTGTAATATGAAAATATAAACTGATTTTTAAAAGTTCAACAATTTTCATGTAAAAAATAAAACAATAGATCAATCCAGAACAAATGAATTTCGTGAGGGGCAGCTATCAGAAATAAATTTCATACATCATTTACTCAATGATGGAGCCATGGAAAAAATTATGGTTTAATTTTATAAATGAATTGTATCAAAATTAAAATTTCTCGATATTTATCATAAGATATATAATTTAATAATTTTTAAAAATATTCAAAAGTGAAGTTAAAATCACTCCTGTCAGGGTTGTTGTAATTTTGCCCGACCCAAAAAAACCCACCCGGGTTTTTTAAAAATACCCATCTAAAAAAACCCAAAAAAACCATCTAAAAAACCCACTTTTATGAAATCATATTTTATTAATTAAATATGGTGGTATATATACATAAATTTTTGTCACCGATAACATTTTACAATCAATTTCATTTTGTGTACTTTGTTTTTGATCATTTTTAATATATTTTTCATTGCTGTGCACAGTGTTTTATATTTGAACAACTTCAATCCTGGTGTCAGCATTTTAATTATTTTTTAAGTTGTGTATTAAACATGCTATTAGTTGAGTGACACTTGGATCTTATTATTGTACACACTTGCATTGCACAGACTTGCAACTATTAATATTAATTCGTAACTTGTACGCATGTACACTCTCTAGTTAATTTACTGTTTATTACAATAGAGTCTTAAAAAAAATATTAATAATATTAATATCTATTATCTAATACGCCGACTTGTGTATGTGTATTAAGATACTTTATAAAACTAAAGTTATAAGAATGATACCTATTATATTTCGATGTTTGTCAATAAAACCCGCTTTTATTCAATAAAACCCGGTTTTTTTAATAAAACCCGGGTTTTATTAAAAACAAGTGGGGCATAATAATGCGAAACAATTATTTAATGACAATTTTTGTAATTTATTGTAATTTATGCATTAATATTAAAGTAATTAATATTAAATAATGTACAAGATGTAATATACTATTATCATGTTCAATAGTATGGCTTGATTTTTTTTGCCAGTCACTTTGTATTTACAAAAAACTGCTTCTCATGTTAAACGCCTATGTTTACTCATAAAATAAACGCTTTAATACATTGCTTTTAAGAACTTCTCTCAAAAAAGTAGGCATTTGCGCTCGCTTTTGCCCACACAATGTCACTTTGCCGCTCATGCGCGACAAAGTAGAAAAAAACGCTCGATGTCCGTACTTCTAACTATTAAAATGTTGTATTTCACCAACTCCGAATTGATTCGGAAGCTTGTTGAAATGCTGTATTTAAAATTGTTATCGACGTAGTTCATATAGATCATCGTGCCTAATACAACTTTAAAAATTTTGTAATAAATTTAATAATTACTGTATATTCAACGATTGCTGAAGATGGGCTTACCATATAAGCCCGAAACGTCCGTAATAAAGAATTTTGCAAACACTTGGATCATTTATGTCTTCTGTTTCACCTTTAAACCATTCAATGGTTGGTTCTTCCACCGCTTCTACATAAAATGTTGAGAAATGTCACTTGTGTACATTCTTGATGGGAACGTTTAGTCATGAACTAATGGCGCTGTAATGGGGAAGTTTAGCGATTTTTTTTATTCTTTTATTCCATGGGAAATGACTTGAAAAATGACGTAACATGTTTTATTTTTTTCAAAAATGCCCAGATTTTCCGGAAAAGCCGATTTTAAGTTGTGATGACGTCGGTAGAGGCTTGGTACAACGTATGTCCCTTATACACTGACGCACGCGGTTACGGTTAGCATTCACTTGAGACTGAGGTGTTGTTCGACCTACGTTCAAGTGGTTCGCTTTCACCGTTCTATCTGAGTTTGCGCATAACTGACTTGTGACGTACTTAGAGTTTACCCAAAAAATATTAATTATAAATAAATGGAGCAATAATTTTAATTTTTAATTTCAATTTCAGCAGTCATTTGTGTTATATTTGTGAGAAAATAGTATATTATGCAGAATTTTTACCATGCTAAACTTCCCCATTATAATGGAATCGTGAACACCAGTATAATGGAATAGCTTATCCATAAATTGAAATTACCATATTACTATAACTTGCCGTCAAATAATTATGGACTGGAGATTTCTTCCCTGATGCCAAATTTTTCAAGTGTCTACCTATACAAATATCTGCAATCTGTCAATGTCATTTTATATTCTGACATTTTCGTTAGTACTTGCGTGCCCTTTTTATTCCCAGTCCTATAAATTGCATTATATTTAGACTGTGGAAAAAGAAGAAAACTTTAGATTTGATTGCAGAAGCATGTTGTGTTGGCAGATCTTCAATTCACCTAATAATCAGTTATTCTTACCTTTTATTTAGATTTTACCGGTTATTGTATTTTAACGCAAACGCGACTTTAGCTTGATATATGGAAACTTGGTCAAAATATAAATATAAATTTTCCACAGAGACAATTTTTATATTTTATATTACGTATTACTGTCCTACCTTATTTATTTGTTATAATATTTTCTTCATTTACGGTATATTAAAAATTTTAATTAGTTTTAAGTTTTAAGTGTATTATATGACATTTGCGTTCATTCTTGGTCATGTCAAGTTACAAGCGGCAACACCGCTGGGCAAGGGACAGGGTGCGGAAAGGGATAAAAGTTGAACATCAGTCCATAATCATTTAACGGCGAGTATAACCGATTGTAAATAACGTGGGTGGTATTAATAAAAATAAGTAAATACTTATAAGTACCTACTTATAAGTACTAGCAATTACTTATCAGTATCAGCAAGAGTTGCAAGTAAATACTTATTTTCATATTAATAACAAGATGCTGATACTTAAAGTAAATACTTACTTACTTTTAAGTACGTACTTACGTATGAAATACAATAGTAAGCCGTGTGTTTGAAAAAAATAAAAATTTTGACATTTGTTGACAGTTCATTCTTATATTTATTTAAAGTTCGTTTGTCACAATCTATAATTTTGGACAGAATTATGTATAGAATTCTTACCAAAAATTTTATGGACAGAATCGTATGTATACAAATATTTTGTATGCCACTGTGCAAGTAATTAGCTATATAATTCTGGCTAAAAATATATGGATGATCTTGATAATCTTATATGAGCATTACTACTTGCTCACGAGTCCAAGACAATTTAATAATATTTTATTAAATTAAAAACTGTAATCAATAATCAACAACTACAGTAATAAAAAAAATCACTACTAATTTTATGAACAGAAAAAAGCCCTGATAAAAATTCCTGTATGCGACCGTTTATAAAATTCTGTTTATAATTATATCCATAAGTCTGTGCAAAATTATAGATAGTGACATACGGGCTTAAACTTTTCGGCTTTTTTTTTAATGTTATAAGTGCCGGTAAACAAATCTTAAAAATATTATCATTTAATAAATGAACACAGAGCACCACCTCTGGATTCATTGCTAACGCCAAGAAAATATTCTGATAGCCAAAGTATGTTTCGAGGATAAAGCGATACAATTTGATAAAACCTTGTTTACTGTAATTTTTCTTACGAATTTTATAATCCTTACGGGCTCATACGGCGTAGAACATATTTTTAAATTAATATAATTCTTGAAATTTTAATTCATTCCCCCATAAGCATGATGAATATCATACTTATAAATTTCTAAGTAAATACTTAATTGTTTAAGAATCAAGTCCATTTTATTAATACAGTTTTAAGTAATTACTTATTTTGATTATAAGTATAAGTACTTACTTTTGCCAAATAAGTATTTTCTTACAGCATCAGCTTATACTGAAACTTTATTAATACGGATATAAGTACTTACTTATAAAACTGTCAGTATAAGCATTTACTTATTTTTATTAATACTACCCAATGTTTGTATTTGGTGCAGGTTCAACCTTTACAACCAGCTGATGACCCAACGCCCCAGGCCCCTGCTTCGGGCCAGGGCAAACGTAAAGGAAAGCAGAAACAACCCCAGGATCAACCACGAGAATCCACCCCTCCTACACCACAGGCTGCCCCTGCCCAGCAACTTCCGGGCTTTGTCCCCGCGCTCCAACAAGCCGCATGGGGCCAACCCAGGGGGCAGATACCCCCACAGCAACAACTCGCACCACTTCAGCAAACCGCTTGGGGCGCTCCGAGGGGACAAGCGCCGCCGGGGCATGCCCCCGTCCCCCAACAATCCGCATGGGGCCAACCCAGGGGGCAGACACCCGCACCGCCTGAGCAAACCGCTTGGGGCGCTCCGAGGGGACAAGCTCCGCCAGGGCTTGCCCCACTTCCGCAAGCACCACTGCCGCAGCAAACTGCGTGGGGAACCCCAAGAGATCCAGCACCGCAAGGGCGTGGTGCTCCGGTGAAACAGCAACAGCCACAGCAGCCACATGGGAGGGGACAGCAACAACAACCCCAGCAACCCTATGGGAGGGGACAAGATTCCCCAATGCAACGACAACCGCAGCAAGCTTATGGAAGGGGGCAGAGTCTACCGATGCAGCAGCAAGAGCAACAGCAACCTGGAGGACGGGGTAGAGGACGTGGACGTGGTGAGTTTCATTGTTTTCTTTTTTAATATTAAATAAAAGGTGTTTATTAATAAATCAAATTATGGAAGCAAATTTTTACCTCTCTCGCTAAGAGAGGTATTGGATTCATGCTAAAAATCGCATAAAATAATCCATTGTATAATGAGTCAAACACCGCATGGAAACCAGTTGAAAAATTAAAATGTTTGTAATGGGGTATTCCTACAATTTTTAAAAATATTTTTTTACATTAGTACAGACCAGTAGGACTCTGAATATCTAACTTTGAGTAAGAAAATGTATGCATCACATGAGATATGAATTTTAAAAAATTTCATCGCAATCCAAATTTTCTTATCATGGCGCGCTTATGACGTCAACTCGATGGTGACATCTGCAACGA
Organism: Ophonus ardosiacus; assembly: GCA_943142095.1. Classification (NCBI taxonomy): domain Eukaryota; kingdom Metazoa; phylum Arthropoda; class Insecta; order Coleoptera; family Carabidae; genus Ophonus; species Ophonus ardosiacus. The sequence goes on along the minus strand of OW964829.1, from coordinate 269,735 downwards.
ACTTCACCGCCTAAATCCACATGTTCATGACAGCCATTTGCTTGTTTACAAATGATTTTAGTAGCAGCGAGTATGCCGGTGTTTGTGCTGTTTGTTTATGGTAAAATAGGAGTAATAATTATAAAGTGGACGAAATGTCAAACAAGAAATATACCCGCGCGTGTTAACTACTGGCACCATCTGTGTTTTTAAACGAAAATATTTACTTTGAAATGAACAACAGATTATCAACTGGACGTCTCAAATTTCAAGGACGATTCTATTGCTGTAAAAATTCCAATTTTGTAACATTAAATTATGAATTAAAACTTTTTATTAAACATGTTTTATTATATTTTTCTACTATATGAAGATGGAAACTATAGAAAAAAAGTTATTATTTTGCATTAATTCCATATCACCGGAATACCCCATTGACAGAAAAATATCAATGTGATAGCTTCTATTTTATGAAATATAATATCATTTAATCCGAAGCATCAAATTGAATCGAATTGTATAATTCATTTTGGTTGTTTTAAAGTGTGCCATACAAACTAATGTATATCACTAGTGTATCATTGGGAGTTGTATTTATGTAAGAAGACCTAAATACTAAATGCCAAAATGCGACATCGGACACAGCCTAAGAAGCTATTCTTTGACAGTAAATTTGACGTTTTGTACAAATTATAGCAACGAACATGATTTGTTTAATTAGTGCGCGTCAATTTCAAGGCATAGTGTGTTCTTGCAAAACCCTAAAATCTAATTCCTAAAATCCTAAAGAATCATTAGGTTTAGGGCATATATATTTAGCATTTAGATAAAGAATAGCTTCTTAGGCTGTGTCCGATGTCGCATTTTGGCATTTAGTATTTAGGTCTTCTTCACATAAATACAACTCCGAATGGCACACTAATGACATGCATTGGTTTGTATGACAACACTTGAGAACAACAAAAATGAATTATACAGTTCCATGTAATTTTTTGCTTCAGATTAAGTATTTATATTATATTTCATAAAATAGAAGCTAAGGAGTTATTTTTCGACAGTAAATTTGGCTTTTTGTACAAATTACAGCAACGAACATGTTTTGTTAATCAGTACGTGTCAACTTCAAGGCATAGTGTGCTCCTAAAATATAATTCCTAAATAATCACTAGATTTAGGGCGTATAAATTTAGGATTTAGATATTAGGGTGATAAAAGTACAACATCGGACACAGCCTTAGAATAAATACAATTAGGTTATGGCAGAGCAGGGGCCTGATAGCTAATAGGATTTCAAGTGATTGGAATGCTTTAGTAGATTATTGCTCTGTAGGTAATATGTAAGACTTAAAAGGATTTGGGTAAGGCTGCTCTCACTGTCCGACTTTTCACCGTGTCCGGCGGGGCATTGTGCATAGAAATTACCACTGTTGTTTATGGCTGTGTTCACACGATACGAACGCCGTCGTCCACGCGTAAAGCAGCCCGTATCACATTAGCGGGTTTGGAAGCGGTTGGCGGGTACGGGTGCGGGTGGCGGTTCGTGCAATCATACTGTGCGATGCGGTTGCCAGTTTCGCTCCGCCACACCACCTCTATTTATTCTTCTTGACGTTTTATCGAAGGCGAGAACAGTTCGAGAACTCCCATAATCCCAGAAAATGAATTTTTAGATCTGGGACTAAAAATTCATTTTCTAAAGAAAACAGATTCTTGTCTTTTGTAAGCAGTCATTCTCGTCTCAGCTCAATAAATCCAAAATGACGGAAAAATGCTACACCGGCACAGACGAAAACTATAGTACATGTCAAACCAAGGCAGTGAATAGGTTATTCCACAGTAATCAAAAATAGTAAAAGTTTATTGAAAATATGAACGATAATAGTCAAAGGATAAGGAAAACCATATTTCTTTTATTATAAATTATTTCTTCCAGAAGACACGGGGAGTTTTGCTTTTGATGATGCAGGACATGTGCATGAGTGTTTGAGCAAATAGGATCCAAGTATGACCTCCGATTTTGAGAAGCCCCGCCCTAACTAAGAATATACTTCTTCGGGTGTGTCGGATCTGTTCGGTTGCTGTTCGGGTGACGTTCTAATTTCTTTGTTTTTATAAAATGAGAAGAAAAAGTGAAATAAATTAAGTATAATAATTTATTTTATGTCTCTAATAATGAATTATAATATTACGATTTAAATATACATTATTTTGTAATTTGTTTAACATTTTTTCGTGGTTTGTGAACCACTGTTTGTTTACTTCTGGTATATTCACATTACCTACGTCATAAAGTTACTTTAAAATTCGGACCTTAATATCTCGCTTATTTGGAGGAATTTTTAACTCGGACTTTCACATGTGGTCTTATATTTTTATGTACTTCAAAAAAATAAATTTTTAATTTCGTGGAATAGCCTATTACAAACCAGCCTTAATACATTACAATGAATTTCATTTATTGTGTTTAATTTGTTTACATATAGGTGTTGGAGTAGCACCTTCTGGTCGTGCTCCTCAGCAGCCTGCCATGACACCACAGAAGCCGCAGGTTCAGCCCTCCACGGCTCAAATGCAGCAGATGCAACTAGGTGCAGGCGATCAGCCCCCGCAACAAGGTAAAATTAAAATTATTTAAAAATATAACCCCTGCTTTAATGGTTATTCACTTCGTTTCAATACTCGCGTTCAGCCAGGGTAGCGCTAGACTAACAATCTAATTGAACGGTGTTGTAGAATCTAAAACTAGAAGAAATAGTTAGACATCTAGCAAAATGATAAAGAGCTGCCACTCGTCACTTTTGGTATCATTTTGTTGTGTTTAGGTACGTTTTAATCAGGGCATCGAACCCGCCAAAAACTGGCTTCGGTTCAGATTAATTTGTTTTTTGAGAGATAGGTTCGTGTGCTGTTCTGGTTCAAACACTAATAAAATTAATGATTTTTAAAAACTACTTTACTCGGGCGCCATGGTACAGCGGTACAAAAGGAGCTTGCCCCGGATAGCTTAGTGGAGGTGAGGGCGCAGGGTTGATTGATAACAGAAAAAGACGGGCGAAGTTTAAATAAATATATTGTAATATACGAAGACATGTACAACAAAGACACACAAAATACTAACTACTTCCCCTCACGGACGGACAGCGGCGAGCCGTACGACGTACTCAGCCTAAACACGGCGGATATCATCCGTACTCTTTTCAGCGGTCTGAATGCGTAGAGCCTGGACAAAAGGGCCTATCGTCACAATATTTATAGAAATAATTTAAAATGCAAGCCGGAATTTATCATGCAACGCAAGATAACAGTCAACACTTGATATAAAAATAACTCATACAGAATGGAGCACAAAACTCAATTTTGTAACGCAGTGATGGCTCGTCAGGGAGGCAAGGGAGGCTAAGCCTCCTCTTAGCTAAACATTCTTCTCATCAATAAACATTAACTTAGCTCACTTGGTTTATACAATATTTTATTCAATTTTGACGAAATAATAATAAAAACCATTATAATATTTAATTTTGACAAAATAAAAAACTAATTAGTTAGTAGGCTGTACATGACAACCGTTGATGACAGACAACGACGAAATATAACTAGACAAAACATTCCCTATCCCTCTTCACTGAATGTTTTGATTTCTGCTGGCCAGAAAGAGACAGAGATATATTTTATCCACGATTTAAAATATACTGGTTGTGCCACTCTGCCCAAAACGAGGGACCAAAGCGATACGTGTTTCCTCATTTTTTCCGATAGAGGCGCAACGTGAGAACGACACAATTGACACCTGTCATTTGCATGTCATTTTGAAAATATTACATGTTATATCTTATAGAAAGGTAAATAAAACAGGTTTAGAAGTACATATTCGTATTAAATGTAATGTAATATAAATCTTTTGTTGAAAGATATTGCAATTAATGCTAAATGAAAAGAAAATTGAATAGAAAATGTTTCATTCTTGGATGTGAAACCGGTTATAAGAAATCCACTGAAAAAGAATCTCTGTTTACTGCTCCACTCGATATATCACTTTTAAAAAATGACAATATGCAATTAGTAGAGATGTTCGCTAATTAAGATTGAATGATGTTTGTCGAAAACATTTTCGGGAAGAAGATATTATTACCGAATGGAAATCTGGAAGCGTGCGGTTCTATCAATTTATTTAGTTTTTCCAATTTTGAATTCTAACAATGTATTGATTCAGGTTTCCATTAAATATATAAATTTATATTAAAAATAAATTCATTATGCATTTAATTTTTTATATTTTATGTAAAAATAGGTTGCTGTGATAGGGTCGTTCCCACGTAGCGCATCTAGCGGATTATTCAAGGAAACACGTATCAAGCGGACCAATATACCTACTAAACTATATACCGCTGAAGCCCTATCTCTCGTATAAGCGGAAAGTATCCGGGAGATTAATATCTCCATCCTTTTCTAGCGTTTGGACACACGTCTACAAGCGCATGCGCGCACATGCGGTAGGCGTCTTCGCGCTGCTTGAAAATCTTGCACATCATTCAAATGACATTTCAAAAATATTTGTTATTATAAATTTTTATATTAGATTATTTAATAATGAAATAAATTAATGCAGGACATTCTGATTTTTCTCAAAAGAAAGAGAACACCTGCAGAAGATTAAGAAAACGAATTTCATTGTAAAAGGGGATACCTGCATAAGATTAGAAAAATTAATTTCTGTATAAAAGTAAAATATTAAAATTCCATTTGGAAAAAACAATAGGGAACACCAATAAAAATTAGGAAAATCCGTTATTTGAATATCTGTATGGTTAAAGTTTGGTTTTTGGGGAAGAAAATGGAATGCCGTAATTGAAATTTTTCATACTTAGTCGCGTAAAAAAATATTTATTCATAATATTTAACAATTTATTTCAAATGTGTAATATTATAGCTTTATTCCTGTATAATATTATGCATATATGCCTTCATATTAATATTCAAGTGATTATAATGAGATGTAATACAGAAATGATAAGATAAACATACACAAAATTCATAAACACCTAATCATGTGGAAGAAGCATTTCCTCCAATTCATTTCCCTTTCTCTGAAACTTCAAACTTCTTGACCAATAGAATCACTGAATCAAATGCAGTTGGCGCATGCGCACAAGGAATGGTGTCCAAACCAGAAGAGTACAGATATACATAATGTTCCGGACATTTCCTGTGTGCTTTTCAGCAGTATATAGTTTAATCGGTATATTAGCGGACCATCAGAAACAATAAAAACATGACAAATGGCATAACCAGTATATTTTAAATCGTGATTTTATATAGTTCGTGAATTTCTCACTAGAGGCCACTTGAATATATCAGTGTAATTTGACATTTGCGATTTTGTTTTTGAGTGACACGTTGGTTTTTATTTAATATCAAAGCTTATAAACATATTGGCTGGTAGTGCGAGCTCGGTTTTAACTACAACGCTGTTTTAAGAAATGTCAAATTTCATTATTTAATAACAAAAATAAATAATATCAAATTTATCAAAATATGATTTTTAAGCAGAACATAGTTTGTATTCAAACAAATATTTTTTAAAAAATCATTCTTTAAACATAAGGATGAAATTAAATATTGAAATTTGAATTTGACATTTCTAAAAACAGTGTTTTAGTTAAAACCGAGCTCGCACTACCAGCCATTGGGTGCGATTCAGTGGGTTGTATTAGCGTGTTTTAAGCTAAAACAGTCCTTTGTCAAAAATATTTTGGCAACTTTGTAATACCTGTCAGAAAAAAGTGAGAGACCAAAGGATCAAATAAAGAAAAAAATATTATTAACAGAAATAAGAAAAAAAGGACAAATGTCAAAACTGTTCAAAACGGGGTTTGAGATATTTTAAAATTCATTAACATTCAGGTATGAAATATTTGACACATAAAATTTGACATATTTCTAACCTAATTTTGAAATAATGAGTTTCCATTTATACCTTATATTTACAATAATACTTCCTCATTTGACTAGAGGATATCTGAATTACTTTTCCCTGTGGTAAAATTTCTAAATCACGATTGAATCTAATTGATCCATGTGGAAAATATTACAATGTTGCCATATACTTAATACAAGCTTTAATACAGACCTTAATACAACCCACTGAATTCCACCCATTGGATATTTTTATAAATTAATTTGACGCTTAAATTGATTTGGCAACACGGACAAGGTACACAAACTGTAATCTTGGCAACCTTGTTGGGGTGGGCCACAAGCAAATGTTAATGCCCGCGTCTCATATGCAAAAATGGATGCGTTTTTATAAGTTTTTTACAGATTTACATATCTGTAAAACTTACAGATTTGACCTGTAATCGAAGTATATGGATAACTTGATGTATATTCTAAAAAACTTTCTATTCTAAAATGTCAACTAGATAAAACAAAGCTCTATCTCTGTCTGGCCAGCCGAAATCAAAACAAATGAAACTATGTTTTGTCTAGTTATATTTGGTCGTTGGGCCCAACAATCAAAAGAAATCACATAGATTATAATGATATTTTGAATTTCTACATTACCTACAGATTCAAATAATATGCCTCCTTTTGATTGGCCATTGTATTACAGCGTTGGTAGTGTAGTGCAGAAGTTCGAACCTTGCAAGCTTCTGCACTGCAATACAACTGCACTACCACGAAAGTCTGAATGTGAACGCTTGCGTTTACTGTCCCCATACAATCTTTCTGCACTACAATACAACTACTCTACCAGCTGATCTTGGACAACCAAACCTTCAGTTTGCATTGTGTCTTACGGAGAAATATCGTGCCGTAAGCTTTTATTGTGTTTTTACGGCACTTATTGTTTTACTTGGGAAAAATTGATTAGAGTGTGTAAAAGTGAATATATGAGGAGTGTTTTCCGTAAAAAATAAGTCAGGACATTCTTATTATTTAATGAGTTCCAGGTTATTAAATTAAACTAACCCAATACTATTTTTTTGTGTATACTTTTATTGCATATAAATAAATAAATAAATATATCATCACGGCATATTACCCATTTCTGGGTGTGCCAGTATCTACAATACATGTAGACATCGGTAATGATGACGATATATTTTACCGTGTGGGCGCTTACCAGGCGTCACCGTATGGATGTTTAAATATATGTATGTAATTTTCTTTAATAATATGTATAAAAAACATATAAAAATTATTTTTTAAATGACAGAATTACAAATTTTGAATCAAGTTTTTTTTTAATAAGAGAAAAAAAATATATATTTGTGTCTTATTTCTCTCAAAGGTTTAAAAATTAGGTAATCAATTATTGATTTCATATTGATTTATAAAAGGCATTTATAATCCTCGTCAAAAAAATGTCAATGTATAAGGATCCACATGATGTATCCACTTAAATTTATCGATTTAACGTACTTTGGCTTCCAAAGATTAATTTTTGTCGTACAAACTGAATAAGCTCATTTATATACAATAAAAATACACAATATGACAATAAGAAAAATGAACTCGAAGATAAATACATATATATATTTCAAATTTAATTTTCTTTATAAATTAAAAAAATCTAATAATTCAATTTATTTTAATTTCAATATTCATGTTTTCATTTAACAATATACATAAAAAAATTATACAAACTCAAATGAATGTAATACTACCTGATGCTACAAGCTACTTATTTCAATTTAATATTTTTAAAAATATATTTATAAATACGACTGCTTTGTTTTACTAGTAAATAATTCATACACTTATCTTTAATTATGGCTAATTACATTTTAAAATAGCATGTATAAATCTAGGAAAAACTAAATTTCTTGTACAGAAAACACATTCGCTGCATAAGACGCAATGTTAAACTGAAGCTTGGTTGCTCGAGATCAGCTGATCATCCGCCATGTTGTGACGTAGGTGCAGGTGCCCTATACAACTGCACTAAGCTCTATCTGAATGGGGCTTTACAGTATATGTACAGTAGTAGGTTATTTTTATTTTCAATTGGGTGCAATGCAAATGCAATAAACTTAACCCTGAAGTGAGCCTCCCCCCCGACAAATGTCACGAGTCGCCACTGCGTAACCCCATTTATAATTTATTAAAACGCCTAATGATATAATCACTTTCCTTTGCAATCCGTCCAGCAGGCCCCGCTCCTTCTTCAGCGGCCGCGGCAGGACCTAGCGGCGATAAATTCGCACTGGCCAAACGTAACGAGATGGGCCGGGGTGGTACGGCAGGCAAACATTTCACCGTACACACCAACCACCTGGAGCTGCGTATCAATCCAAAGTCTGAGATTGCAATCCATTATGATGTCACTATCGATCCTGACAAGCCCAAGAGAATGATGAGGGATGTTTGGGAGGAATTCCGGAGGGTTTATCTGCCTAATATGTAAGTTGAAATGCAGTATTAACCAAATATATGTTTATCACATTCATGTATTTCGCGTTTAGTTCATTTGGAGGATTTAAATATTTCTGCAGCACAGACAATTTTCACTTTAAAAGCCGCCTAACTTGGACTTTTATTTTTACGTTTGCCTTTATATTATATTTCGAATTTAATCTGATTTACAATTACATATTGTAGTACCAGAATAATTATAATGATTAACGACATCTACCGTATGTCCACTGATCGAGTTCCAAAGAGGAAAATCTTTTTACCTCCCGCTACCCTTGGTAAGGGAGGTATAGGGATCGTGCTAAAAATCACAAATCGAGATTTTAGTAAATGACTACGTTTTAAGGTCCCTAGAATCCAATTTTAACATTTTCACGATCATGTCTGTATGTGTGTATGTGTGTGTATGTATATATGTGTGTGTGTGTATGTGTGTGTATGTGTGTGTGTATGTGTGTGTGTGTATGTGTGTGTGTGTATGTGTAGAGATTTTGTCTTCGCTCTAACTCAAAAACTATCATTCAGAAAATTCTGAAACCTTGGATTTCTATCCTATTCTAATATGAAAAGAAGCCATTAGATTTTGGTGTAAATCGGATAACCGGAAATGGCACTTTACCTGAAGCTCATAATGGTATTTCTTCAAAAAATATCATTAAATGCCATTTTTTCGCATTTTATGTCTAATAAAAATTAAAGATTATTGAATTTTCTACAGGAATACATTAATACTTTTTCTATATATTTTGCAGATAAATTTAAAAATAATTTTTACCTCTCGCTAAGAGAGGTATTGGATTCATGCTAAAATTCGCATATCCAGATTTCAGTGAATAAGCACGATTTAAGGTCCCTAGAATCCGATTATTACATTTTTAAAATGATGTCTGTGTGTACGTGTGTATGTCTGGATGTTGTAGACACGATTCCTCAAAAACCATAAGACTTGAGAATTGTTTAACTATGGATTCCTCAATCTGACATTCCTGGGAAGAGCTGAAAAGGTTTTGGTAACAATTGAACAACCGGAAATAGTAGTTTCTGAGAAAAATTCTTCTAGATATAATTTTTTGGAAATTTTTGTTATTAAATATTGAAAAACATAAAATTCTCCATCTAATACACTTAAAATTTTTATTTTATCTTTTATAGATTTAGAGATAAAGACACTATAATATATAGAGTAATTTAATCGCAGAGGCTAAGGCACTAAGTAAACCAGTTAACTAATTCCAATGTTTATAACATAGTTTTTAAATGACACATGTCAGTGTCAAAAATATTTAATCTTTCTTATTGTTTTATTAATTAAATATTTGAAATTATAGGTAAAATGCTTATATTCATCAGAAATACCGCCAATCTGGTTAATGAATTGGAAGAATCTCTGACATTTAGAAACTTCCTCATACAATGAAAAATAGATATAATTAGAATTATATGTGTGCAGAAGACATGTTAAATACAATAAAAAACAGTATTTGGGTAAAGTTCTGTATTTTTTTGTTATGAAACGACGGTTCAAAAGGGAAGTGCAAATCAATACTTATACAGTGTGTCCCATTTAGAGGTGCCACCATTGGGATCTCGAGAACTATAAGAGATACGATGTCGGTTAAATGGAACTTTTTATGCGCCTTTGGGAGGCCATCTCAGATGTGCTTTTGTTTTTCCAAAAATTCTCATATGGCACTAGATAATGACGAAAAACTGAATATTGTTGATTTTTTCTTTTTCAAATAACTTCTAAACTATTAGTAATTGAGAAAAATGTTTAAATGTTAACCAGTGGTGTACGAAATAAATTTTTATATCCATAAATTTTCAAGATATAACACAAACTTATATTTTTTTAAATATAACCCATATCTGATTTTAGTCTCAAAAAAATCATTATTTTTTTTCTCTTTTCAACGATGTAAGTGTTATCATGTTTTATATTTGTTTTGCCTTCAAATTTATTATTTTTTCCTTATTTTGTATTAAATTTATAATTATTTTGAAAATATTGGTAGATTTCTATTTAGAAATACTCCTTGTATTTAAATAATTTATTATTTCGTTAGAAAATTTTGCTCAAAACTCGTATCAACCTATTTTTATAATATTTTGTATCTGGTCGCCCTTGGCACATTAGTTTAATTTGTAATTATGAGTCTACAATGAAAATATTAAGTAATAAAGGCATAAAACAAATTATTTCGATCTAATACAATGTAATTAATAAAAATAATAATGTTTTTTTTTGGGAAATAATAAAAAAGTTCAGGAAAATAAAGAGAAAAATTAAATTTTAGTAGCAAACAAATATAAAATATAATAACCCTTACATCATTGAAAAGAGAAAAAAATAATGATTTTTTTGAGACTGAAATCAGATATGGGTTCCATTTAAAAAATATAAGTTTGTGTTATATCTCGAAAATTTACGGATATAAAAATTTATTTCATACGCCACTGGTTAGCTAATAAAAATATCTATCTTTTATATCTGAAACGTTTTTCTTAATTACTAATAGTGTAGACGTTATTTGAAAAAGAAAAAATCTGATGTGGCCAACACAAAACCTCCCGCTATTTAATTTTTATTAATTTAAATACATACCTACCTACGTATTTACTAACGCTGCAAACTGTTCCATTGCAGAAAACTATTGCTTTATTTACTATTTTCTTTTTAAAATGTCACTATTATTAATTTGAAGTGATAAGTTTTCTGACAGTGACATTTACTGTCAGTTACATTCATTTAAAAAATGAACTGTGTAACAAAGAAATAGTTTTTATCTTAGGCTTCGCGACTAATAAAAAAATCTGATGTGGCCAACACAAAACCTCCCGCTATTTAATTTTTATTAATTTAAATACATACCTACGTATTTAGTAAAGCTTCAAACTATATTGTTCCATTGCATATAACTATTGCTTTATTTACGATTTTCTTTATTATTTAATATGTCACTATTATTAATTTGAAGTGATTAGTCTTTTGACAATGACGTTTACCTGTCATTTACATTCATTTGAAAAAAAATACTGTCTAACAAAGGAATCGTGTTTATCTTAGGCTTCGGGATTAAAAAAAGAAAAATGATTTTTAAATTTATCTGTAAAATATATAGAAAAAGTATTAATGTATACCTGTACAAAATTCAATAATCTATATTATTCATAATGATAAAATGCGAAAAAATGGCATTTAATGGTATTTTTTGAAGAAAAACCATTATGAGCTTCAAGTAAAGTACCATTTCCGTTTATCCGATTTATACCAAAATCTAATGGCTTCTATTCCTATTAGAATAGGGTAGAAATACAAGGTTTCAGAATTTTCTGAATGATGGTATTTGAGTTAGAGTGCAAACAAAATTCTTACACATACACACATACACACACACACACACACACACACACACACACACATACACACATACAGACATCATCGTGAAAATGTTAAAATTGGATTCTAGGGACCTTAAAACGTGGTCATTTACTAAAATCTCGATATGTGATTTTTAACACGATCCCTATACCTCCCTTACCAAGGGTAGCGGGAGGTAAAAAAATATTTTTTAATTTATCTGTAAAATATATAGAAAAAGTATTAATGTATTCCTATATAATTCAATAATCTTTAATTTTCATAAGACATAAAATTCGAAAAAATGACATTTAATGGTATTTTTTGAAGAAAAACTATTATGAGCTTCAAGTAAAGTACGTTTTCCGTTTATCCGATTTACACGAAAATCTAATGGCTTCTATTCCTATTAGAATAGGGTAAAAATACAAGGTTTCAGAATTTTCTGAATGATAGTATTTGAGTTAGAGTGCAAACAAAATTCTTACACATACACACATACAGACATCATCGTGAAAATGTTAAAAATGGATTCTAAGGACCTTAAAACGTGGTCATTTACTAAAATCTCGATATGAGATTTTTAGCACGATCCCTATACCTCCCTTACCAAGGGTAGCGGGAGGTAAAAATCAACAATATTCAGTTTTGCGTCATTATCTAGTGCCCTATGAGAATTTTTGGAAAAGTAAAAGCACATCTGAGATGGCCTCCCAAAGGCGTATAAAAAGTTCCATTTAACCGACATCGTATCTCTTATAGTTTTCGAGATCCCAATGGTGGCACCTCTAAATGGGACACACTGTATAGCCTAATATGGAAATGGCGAGAGGTCTTGTGCTGGCCACAACAGATTTTTTTTATTAGTCCCGAAGCCTAAGATAAACACAATTCCTTTGTTACACAGTTCATATTTCAAATGAATGTAACTGACAGTAAATGTCACTGTCAAAAAACTAATCACTTCAAATTAATAATAGTGACATTTTAAAAAGAAAATAGTAAATAAATCAATAGTTTTATGAAATGTAACAATTTGCAGCGTTAGTAAATACGTAAGTATGTATTTAAATTAATAAAAATTGATAGGAATGTGTGGCGAAGGATGATTGTTGCGTAACTATTATTGTGGTTCGGATGCGGTTATTCGCTACCGAAAATCGGTCACTTTAATATGTTCTTATGTATGAATGCTATGATGATTGTGGACAAGGCGAAAGAAGAATGTTGTTAAAGAGTGAAGTGAGTCAGCTGAGCTCTTACTCTTATCCCTTTTCTTATTGTTACTATTGTTTCCGGGTATTTGCTAGCCCCCTAAATGGGAAACGCGTGATTTTATGTACGTATGTTTATGTATGTAAAAATTAAATAGCGGGAGGTTTTGTGTTGGCCACCTCAGATTTTTTATTTTACAAAGAAAATGTATTCTTGATAAAAGTTTTTGCATGTCCCGAAATGGCTAATTCAGTTTTAACATTTTTAAATTTTCTTTTAGTTCAGATAAAAATCGAAGTCCCAAAAAATAAGTTTGCGTTGTCATAGTAATTGCCGTTATTTATTTATTTTTATTACCTGTCAGTTAGGAAAATCAACCATAATCGTTGTCAAAAAACGAACGAGTTTACCTAATTCAATGTTATGGCAAAGGTAATAAAACGATCCGTCGAGTTGTTGAAGAATTTAATCAAAAGTTTCCGAATATTTACATCTCAAATAGAGGTGCACGAAAATTGGTCAAAAAATTCCTATCAACTGGTTCCATATTGGATGTAAAAAAAACTAAGATAGTACCATGACAACGCAAATTATTTTTTGGGACTAATTTTCAACTAAAACTACTAATTTTCGATTTTTATCTGAAACTAAAAGAAAATTTGAAAATGTTAAAACTGAGATGGCCGTTTCGGGACATGCAAAAACTTTTTCCGACGACCACTATGAAAAGTACATAAATTCAGACGCTTAAACTATTACTGAAAGTTGGTCATTGCACATCACCAGCAAAGCTGTGTGATATGAAATCTCGTTAGCCAATCAGATGCGTCCGCAACTTTGTGATATGATTTTTTTAGACGACCATTGTAATAATTATAACATTAACGTAGTATCCTAACACTGAAAGTTGAACTTATCACATTAGTGTTACGATATATTTCATATCGTAATAGTTGACACGGTTGCTAGGTTACTATGTCATTATTTTCTGGCTATATGTATACATTATTCATTTGTCAACTGTCCGTACGTTTGAACCTAAATTTTAGTTTTGAAAAAAAAAGTAAAATTTATTTATGCTCGTCTAAAAAATAATGTTCATAACTTGTATGAAATTCAAATATCTTAGCTCGTGTGTATTGACTTGCACTCCGCTACACGTCGTGCGTCAATTTACACTCCCATGATATTTGGTATATTTCATAACTATATCATACACTGCGATAACTGAGCGAACTAACCTAAAAATTTGTATTTAAAAATTTGACAGTTACAAATAATTTGCTGAATTTACACGGATTAAGAAGGTTGGACCCTGATTTATCAGATTTTAACATAATTTTTGGTGAATTCTGATAGCAATGATGTAAACATAATCTGTTTTAATATTTTTATGTAAATTTCATATTGTTTTTTTGTGGTCGTCGGAAAAATATCGTGTACAACACGTGCTGAAAGGGTATTTCACACTCACGTGATTAAACCACTCGCCTTCGACTTGTGGCTCAAACTTCACATTCGTGTGAAATATCCATCTTTCAGCACTAGTTATACAATACTAGGGCTAGGACTTCGAACTGGGTATTTAATTACATGGGAAATACCCACCCACCCGGACCAAATGGAATACGGGTCGGAGCCGATTCTTCACCCATAAGACCCGTGAGACCCAGAAGAACCACAGACCCATATTACCCGTAAGAACAACAGACCCATATTACCCGTAAGAACCGTATTGCCCTTAACGTTATATATTTATATATTACTAACTTATAAAACTATTGTATTATGTGAAGTGTTTAATCAAATAAATTAACTAAATTAAATAAAATTATTTTTCAACGGTAAGATTATGTAAACAAATAGCAATGTAATAATACATTTTACGGGTGATATGGTTCTTACGGGTAATATGGGTCTCTGGTTCTTACGGGTAATACGGGTCTGTGGTTCTTATGGGTAATACGGGTCTTATGGGTGTAGATTGGTTCCGACCCGTATTCACTGAAATACGGGTGGGCGGGTGGTCTTTTGGATCCACTGGTATTCCGAGCACTATACAATACAGTCTGTCCCATTTAGAGGTGCCACCATTGGAATCTCGAGAACTATAAGAGATGCAATGTAGGTTAAATGGAACTTTTTATGCGTCTTTGGGAGGCCATCTCAGATGTGCTTTTATTTTTCCAAAAATTCTTATAGGGCACTACTATTAATAATTGAGAAAAAAGTTTCAAATATAAAAGATAGATATTTTTATTAACTAACCAGTGGCTTACGGAATAAATTTTTATATCCGTAAATTTTTGAGATATAACACAAACTTATATTTTTTTAAATGAAACCCATATTTGATTTTAGTCTCAAAAAAATAAATATTTCTTCTCATTTCAACGATGTAAGGGTTATTATGTTTTATATTTGTTTTGCCTTCAAAATTATTATTTTTTCCTTATTTTGTATTAAATTTACAATTATTTTGAAAATATTGGTAGATTTCTATTTAGAAATACTCCTTGTATTTAAATAATTTATTTCGTTAGGAAATTTTGCTCAAAATTCGTATCAAATTAATTTTTATATTTTGTATCAGGTCGCCCTTAGCTCATTATAGTGTAATTTGTAATTATGAGTCTAGAATAAAAATATTAAGTAATAAAGGCATAAAACAAATTATTTTGATCAAATACAATATAATTAATAAAAATAATAATGTTTTTTTTTTGGGAAATAATAAGAAAATTCAGGAAAATAAAGAGAAAAATTAAATTTTAGTAGCAAAACAAATATAAAACATAATAATCCTTACATCATTGAAAAGAGAAAAAAATATAGATTTTTTTAAGACTAAAATCAGATATGGGTTCCATTTAAAAAAATATTAGTTTGTGCTATATCTCGAAAATTTAACGATATAAAAATTTATTTTGTGCGCCACTGGTTAGTTAATAAAAATATATATCTTTTATATTTGAAACATTTTTCTCAATTACTAATAGTTTAGAAGTTATTTGAGAAAGATAAAATCAACAATATTCAGTTTTTCATTATCTAGTGCCCTATGAGAATTTTTGGAAAAACAAAAGCACATCTGAGATGGCCTTCCAAAGGCGCACAAAAAGTTCCATTTAACCGACATTGTATCTCTTATAGTTCTCGAGATCCCAATGGTGGCACTTCTAAATGGGACAACTGTATACTTATCAAGAATACATTTTTTTTGTAAAATAAAAACGTTTTTCCTCTTTGGAACTAGATCCGTGGACATACTGTACATGTTGAGGCTAAAACTTATAAATACTCCCTCGTAAATTCAACAACAGTATTTACGAGAAAGCAAAATAAACGTAACGAAAAATTCAACAAATACCTTAAAACACATTTTGTATTTTATAAAAACATATTTGTATTTCCAGTGCTATAGCTTTCGATGACAAAAAGAACGCCTACTCCCCGACTCGCTTCCCCGATAAAGGGGGCGAAGTCACCATTTCTGAAGACGGTCGCGATAAAAACTACTCCGTTATCGTGAAAGCGGTAGCCGAAGTGAACCTTACGGCCCTTTTCGACTACATGGCATCGGGCGGGCTTTTGCCCATCCCGCAAGATGCGTTACAGTGCATCGACATAGTGCTACGCAATGCGTCAGCCTTGAAGTTTGTCCGAGTGGGAAAGAGGTTCTTCTCAGCGCCAGAAGGAACGATTGTAAAGCTGGGAGATGGGTTGGAGTTGTGGCATGGGTTTTTCCAGAGTGCGATTATTGGATGGAAGCCGTTCCTTAATGTCGACGTGGCGCATAAAGGTAAATAAAATCCATTTCCAGGCAGATATTCATATTTTACTCATGTATCTACAGCTCTAGATTCTAGAGATTAGGTTGACTGTGTGTACAGGACCCCTATTGTGTAACTTTTATCACTAGTGATAGGCATTTATAGTTCACCTAGAGATCATTTTCCGAAGACTCGTTATCGTTTTATTATGGGTGCACAATAGCTAAAACCGCAATGCCAAAATATTTCGGTCCGTACAGTCGACCAGTTCAGTATTTGCAATGCTGGTATATATTTTACGCCCAGTATTCGACTCTAGACCAAGACTCTACAACATCCCTGGTAATCGGTTTAGAAAATCTGGAAAGTGCAGTCTTGGTCTAAAGTCGAATACTGGGCGTAAAATATATACCAGCATTGCAAATACTGAACTGGTCGACTGTACGGACCGAAATATTTTGGCATTGCGGTTTTAGCTATTGTGCACCCATAATAAAACGATAACGAGTCTTCGGAAAATGATCTCTAGATGAACTATACTAGTATTATTAGTATTATATTTAAGACAGCCATCTAGCGTATTTGCTCCTGAAACATCGTATATGACGTCATATATTTAGATAAAAGTAGGGAAAACTTCACTAGCAATAGAGGTAGTATTACGATCGTATCACTAGTCTTATCTTGTTTTCGGCTTCGTTTAATTTAATAGTTTGAATATTGTACTAAGACTATTTTTTTTCAAAGTCAAATTACCTGTTCATAAGGTAAGTTTATAATATGAGAACATAATAAAAATAATTTAGAAATTAATAGTGCTTGTTTGTACTATTTATTACAAATTATAATTAATTTATTATATAGGTTATGGCGTTCCTATATAATCAACTGATTGTAGTAGAAGAATTAGAGAAAAATTAAAATAGGCAAGCAAATCTGTTAACTAGAAGACATGTACGGGATGTGCAAGATCCATTTGCAATAAGAGATGCAGAATTTTAGGCTAACGACGGAGGCATGTTTGTATTTATTAAATATATTGAGACCACACATGCCTAACAGCCGAAGAAGCACCAAAATATCTGCTCATTTAAGAGTAAATATAAATGATTCAAAGTTTTATAACTTTTAAATACAGTACCACCACTTTTATAATCCATGAAAAACATAGATAACTTAAAGATATTTTTTTTCTACTAAAATATCATTTCTAACCAAACCAACATGATGACGTCATAAAAATATGACTTGTCACTGGTGATAAGTTACAGAATAGGGGTCCAGGTGTCTCATTTTCGAACCAACCTCGTACCTCTTCAAATAAAAAAGTTACCAATAGTGAGCAAGCTTATTGAGACATCCTGTATATTATACAACTTGAACCAATCTTAAAAAAATTGACATTTGTTTGACAGCTTTGATAATACGCTTGACACCAAACAAAAATTTTTACATTATAAACGGACCAGTTAGAACCGCTGAAGATGTATGTACAGGATGTCTCATTTTCGATGCTTTTTTAGGGTATCTCGGGAAATATTACTGATAGAGCAAAATTGTTTGCACATTCCAGGGTCAACTTTTTGAAAAAAGTTTAATAGTCGCCATAGGAATTCTCGATCTTCTTTTGTTTCTGAGCTACAGGCAAAAATATTTGTTTTCGCTTATTTCGAAAATATCTCATATCTTATTTGTTATGGTAGTTAGAGAAAAATTGTTTTAACAAGTTTTGTACCGTTTTTTAAGTAAAATAAAATGGCGTAATTAGATTCTTTGAAAACTTTATAATTCTCGAGATATAACACAAACTTATGTTTTTTTAAATGGCAACCTTTCAAAAATTTTACTGTAAATGCATAAGTTTACAGCTTACATAATATGAAACATAATCTAACCTAAAATTGTGAGTTGACAGCAGAATATACTAGAGAGGATTATTATTATGGGCTATCCAGCGAATCAAGCGGTTTACGTCATCGTTTAGGGATTTTTGAAATTAACTTATTTTTTTAAATATATTTTATTAACGGTATTTTATTGGTTTTTTTTTTATTATTATTATGTATTTGACACCTTTAATAGAAATAATTATATTTGGATATATTATTATTAAGTAAAATTTTGTAATTTTTTGCAAAATGACGTTTGATTAAATTTTTTTAATATTGGTAATTCTGAACATGTATATTATTAAGTATTATTACTATGTTCGAAAATTGAACCACGACGTTACCGGTAATTTTTTTCAGGTCACCAGTACTATTTTCGAACGCGGTAACTGAAATGTGTGGTAAATTTTAGTTACCGCCGTTACCGTGCTCAAAGCACGGTTTTTGTGGTAATTTGTAGTCTAACCTAACTTTTGATGTAAACACAAATAATTTTGTATGCATGTTCTGTTTTTGGAAACTTAAAAGCATGAAATTAATTATTAGTGGTATGTACCTATACAAATATATGTAAATGACCTCTTTCATCTTCATCGGAACTACTATCGTCACTTAATATAAATTGATCTAAAAACAACTACCCTACCATGATACCAAAAACAAGTAGTATCGAACAAAAGTATCTTGCGATGTATATTAAAATGATTTTGACAGCTATTAAAAACCATGAATTACCAATGCGTTCGACTGCTTACCGCGAGAACTGTAACCTTTCAGTTACCATGTAAAATTACCACGATAACCGCGGTTGAATTTTCGAACATACTATATATGTCTATTGGGCTTCCAAATTATCAAGAGATGGCGCTGACCTCAAACGTCAAAATTCAAACGAATGGTACATTTTTCGCTGGCTTCCATAAGAATACAATTGGTATGAGACTAATTTTCGTTGTTTTTAATTAAATTTGAGATGTAGTATAGTGTTTTTTTTTGTTAATTTCGGTAGAATTGAGTTTGATCTTTCATGAAGTAACATTTTAGTGATAGTTTTAATAATATTTTAGTTAATAGGGTTAATTTTAGTAAGTAGTTGTAGGTTAAGAGTATTTTAGTCATATTTTAATTAACAGTATATTGATATTTTTACTAAAAAAATATTTGATTTCCTTTATTTAGATTATATTTCATTGCTGTAGTTGTACATATATTAATTTCTATCTACATAGCCTTACTTTTATTTAATTGTTTTTGTTTACATGTACACTTCACTCAGTTCAGAAATCTGCCACCAGTGGCGCATTTTAATTTGGAAGCCCAATATTATACTTTTCAACTTATGTTGTGATTTCATTTTGTTTTTGGTTTCGTTGTTCATTGACAAAATGTCAAATGCTCTGTCATGGGGTCCTGTGGCCGCGTGCTTGAGTGTCTGGTCGCGAACCTGGGGGAACCGGGTTCGATCCCGACAGATGCCAAATATTTCCAATTTTAATTGGCACAAAAGTGACCCCTGTGGTGCACTCTCCACACAAGCTATGAATGCCCGTGAGGTGACGCCTGGTAAACGCCCACACAGTAAAATATATCGTCATCATTACCGATGTCTACATGTGTTGTAGATACTGGCACACCCAGAAATGGGTAATATGCCGTGATGATATATTTATTTTATTTTATTTATTTATGTCAAATTCAAGAGCTTGTAGTTAATTTATTGACTTATTTTGAAAAAGAAAAATAGATTGGTGGGCTCTTACTTTCACTGAATTGTAATATTGAGGTAATATTTCGTTCTATTTGTTAGTAATAATTTGAAAATTAAATCTATATGTACAGAAACAGTGAGAAATTGTGTGGTATGCAGTATTCTGTATTTTTTAAGGATCTCACATAATACTAGACAGACAGTTTGTTGCATATACTACAAGAATGAAGTATTAATAACGGCGTAAGCAGTATCGTTCAGAATATTTTAAATAAAATTGGATTTCGTTGGAAAAAAAATATACCAAACGTGTTACCTTTTTAAGAAAGATTTGGATTTATGAAGACAACCCACAGATCATATTTTAATCCGTTTTACATGCTCATGTAAACTTTTTAACATATGATGTCATTGTTTCTAGTGATATTGTATTTATGACGTAAACCGCTTGATTCGCTGGATGGCCTTTACTTTCTATTTCTTTAAAAGTACTATACTTCATTTCACGTAAGAAAATAGTGATACTCCGATATTATCCAACACATCAAACTGCACCTATCTTCCCATCACTATTTTCTTACGTGAAACGAAGTATAGTGCAGTATAAGGTATGTAAATAAAACATTTATTTAAATAAGTATCATACCAAACATTCATAATTTCTAAACTAAACCGCTAGAGTTCGACTGTCGTATCCGTGTAGCCGTGTCGTTATAGCCGTTGAAATATTTGAATTAAACGCAACTTTTAAAAAATCCATATCTCTGATTCTAAGGTGTAAAGCATATTCTCAACTGAAATAACCGATAGAGGCGCTGCAATCATTTTCAATATGGCGGATGTATGACGGTAGGTCTACAATCTGTCACTGTCATATGATACAATTTTGCTTGTGTTTCTTGAAAATGAAGTTAAGTATTGTTCAGATATTTCACTCTATAAAGGCTACTGATCATTCTAGGAATATTGTTGAAGGTATGATTGTATATAATGTTCATTTACTACTTTATTTAAAATATTAATCTTGTAAACAATTGAAGAAGTTCTGAATGCGAATCACATTATATTATATGGAATTACTGATAGTTATCGAGAAATTATAAATGTAATATCACTCTATCTTCAAGCAAGTGCTCTGTCGTCACAAATATGGTACATTATTTTTTTTATTTCTCCGTTGAGAAGGAATTTCTAAAAATTTAAATAATCATAAATATGTTTCAAATATAATTATTAATAATAATACCTGGAAGAATAAAGTCATTGTCTGGTAGCACAAGCCCTGTTTTAACTAAAACGCTGTTTTAAGAAATGTCAAATTTCATTATTTAATAATAAAAATTAATAGGTAATATCAAATTTATCAAAATATAATTTTAAAGCAGAACAAATATTAAAAAAAAAATCGTTCTATACGCATAAGGGTGAAATTAAATATTGAAATTTGAATTTGACATTTTTTAAAACAGTGTTTTAGTTAAAACAAGGCTTGTGCTACCAGCCACTGTTTTTAAATGTCTCGAATATACTCTTATATACTTGGAAATTTGTTTTCCGTAAAACATACTTCCAAGCTTGAAATCTATCCACTTTATTTTTACCTATTTTTGGAAAAATGTGGAAACTTAAATGAGTTTCCCTACTCATAAGCAAGTGACACCCCTATACGCAATACATAATATTGCTTTTACCGCGTTTTGCAACATTCATTTTCGTATAAAAGAAATACTTTTAAAAAATGTATGCTAACATATGTTGTATTTGCTCGCACCTACCGTCATGCACTAGTTTAAAATTTAGTCACCAGATGTCATATCGATTCTCTACAGTTGTCAATACCTACATATTTCATTTCATCTATTCTTCCAAGAAAAAAATAAATCAGAAAATGTGAAAAGACCCCATTGGGCTATGCCTGTTGTATGGAGCATTTAATAATAATAATTTCATTTTAGACTTTCCAATAGATCAACCCGTGATTGATCTCTTCAAAGAATTGAGCGACAACGCAAAAGCAAACCGTTTCCTCAAAAGTTTAAAAGTGGAATACGCGATACCGAGGCAAGTCGGCAGCAAGAGAACCTACCGAGTCAACAAACTAGTTGAACCGCCAGAAAGAGCTATGTTTGTCTATGAAGGCACGCAAATCAGCGTTTTTAATTACTTCAAAAGTGTCAAAGGCTATACGATTGAACATAAGCATTTTCCGTGCTTGTGGGTGGGATCTACGCAGAAGAAAGTGTATTTACCGCCAGAGTTGTGCAAGATTGTCAAGGGACAGGTATGTGTTACCTCCTACTAAATTTGCCGTCAAATAATTATGGACTACAGATTTCTAAGTGTCTATACCCAAATCATTCAAGCAGCCAATGCACGTCATCACTTAGTGTAAAAACCTTAATGCATTAAAATCACTAATAGTGAAAAATTAAATCAAATTTCAATCATTTTTAACCGTCAAAAAGTGTATGGCCTTATATAATTATTATTAAGATGAATAGTAGAGTTCATTACTTATTGTATATGACCTGAATAATATATAAATAATGTACATCAACATCATATTATTCGTTTAATTGTTGCTATAGTTGGCAACATTGATAATTTGCATGTTTATACTGTTAAAGTTATTATTTGAAAAATGTTTGTATCGTGTTTGAAACATTTTTGTGCATTGTAAAGGCCTATTTATAATAAAGTAATGTTAAACGTAACGCAACAACGCAACGTGACCGTTAACGCAAACACAAAATCTGTGAATCTGCCAAAGGTAGCATTTCTAATCAATCAGAAGAATTCGGTAAATTTCTTTAAAATTCGGCTCACTTTTATTTATTGTCTTTATATGGCATACATAAATATAAATAAGATTAGTATTATAAAATAATTTAAAGAGAAATGAACAGTAACTAAAATATAGTATTTATTTTGTAGATGTGACGGTTCATGACCATGTCGATAATACAGATTGCAATCTGTATAACTGTTTTCATTAAAATTCTAAATCCTCTGCAAACGTACCAGTACATGACGTCATACATCTAGTTGCTTTTATTCAATTTTTATTAATGACGTGCATTGGCTGTTTGGATGATTTGGGTATATATATATATATATATATCTTAATATATAAAACAAAGTCGGGTTAGTTACACCATTTATAACTCAAGAACGGCTGGACCGATTTTGATGATCTCTGATTTGTTGGATTCGTCTCCGCCCCGAATAGCAGAATGACTATTAAAATATCGATTTACGTAAAAAAAAAAATTAGTACACTACGTTTAAGGATTTTATGCTCTTTCTAATTATAATGGAACGCAGCCAATTTAGCGACATTATCCACATAATGGAAAAGTAAAAGTACAAAGTGTTCTCACCCCTGCCGCTGTCTGTCAGTATATAACCAATAAAGGTTACATGTCGATTTGTTAGTTTTGTACGAGTGTTATTAATCCATACTAGGTAATATAATAAATGCAAAAGTAACTCTGTCTGTGTGTCTGTTACGTTTTCACGACTAAACGGCTGAATCAATTTGGATGAATTTTGGTATAGAGATAGATTGGAGTTTGCAGAAGGACATAGGCTACCTTTTGTCGCGAAAGTAAAACTTGAAGGGGTGAAATAGGGGATGAAAGTTTGTATGGAGAACCCATCATATCTTCCTCTGAACCAATTTTGATGAATTTTGGTAAAGAGATAGATTGGACTTGGAGAAGGACATAGGCTACCTTTTGTCACTAAAATAAAACTTGAAAGGGGTGAAATAGGGGATGAAAGTTTGTATGGAGAATCCGTCATTTCTCAAGTTAGGGATATAAAAATTCTTTTTTATGCTTTTGGTAAGAAATAAAGAGTGTTTTAGCGTTTTTCAAACATCATCCCTCAAGGCGGTACAATAGGGAGTGATTTCAATTATTTTTTATCTTTGTATCTAAGTTTTAACGTTAGTAGATTTTCGATATTTTTCGGAGAGATAGTTTACATCATATGTACCTACATAAGTAAAAGTACCCGAGACATGTATAGAAACGGGCGCTGTTAGGTGCGGTGCGGGGATTGGGTGGGCAGTGGGCGGAGCCTGTTACATGTACGATGCAAGGCAGGTTGCCGGCTCCCTAAGCAGCGCATGTCTCCGAAGTAAATGTGAAATATTACTGGTACACGTGTAGCAATCGTTATTCTAGCTTTACCCGTGCGAAGCCGGGGCGGGTCAGCTAGTATATATATATATACAGTGTGTCCTATTTAGAAGTGCCACCATTGGGATCTTGAGAACTATAAGAGATATGATGACGGTTAAATGGAACTTTTTGTGCGCGTTTGGGAGGCCATCTCAGATGTGCTTTTGTTTTCCCAAAAATTAGATAATGACGAAAAACTGAATATTGTTGGTTTTTTATTTTTCAAATAACTTCTAAACTATTAGTAATTGAGAAAAACGTTTCAAATATAAAAGATAGATATTTTTATTAACTAACCAGTGGCGTACGAAATAAATTTTTATATCCGTAAATTTTCGAGATATAACACAAACTTATATTTTTTTAAATGGAACCAATATCTTATTTTAGTCTCAAAAAAATAATTATTTTTTTCTCTTTTCAATGATGTAAGGGTTATTGTGTTTTATATTTGTTTTGTTCCTAAAATTTTATTTTTTTCTTTATTTTTGTGAATTTTCTTATTATTTCTCAAAAAAAAAAAAATATTATTTTTATTAATTATATTGTATTTGATCGATATAATTTATTTTATGCCTTTATTACTTAATATTTTTATTCTAGACTCATAATTACAAATTACACTATAATGTGCCAAGGGCGACCTGATATAAAATATTATAAAAATTAATTTGATACGAGTTTTGAGCAAATTTTTCTAACGAAATAAATTATTTAAATACAAAGAGTATTTCTGAATAGAAATCCACCAATATTTTCTAAATAATTGTAAATTTAATACAAAATAAGGAAAAAAATAATAATTTTGAAGGCAAAACAAATATAAAACATAATAACTCTTACAACATTGAAAAGAGAAAAAAATAGTTAATTTTTTGAGACTAAAATCAGATATGGGTTCCATTTAAAAAAATATAAGTTTGTATTATATCTCGAAAATTTACGGATATAAAAATTTTTTTCGTACGCCACTGGTTAGTTAATAAAAATATCTATCTTTTATATTTGAAACGTTTTTCTCAATTACCAATAGTTTAGAAGTTATTTGAAAAAGAAAAAATCAACCATAATCAGTTTTTCGTCATAATCTAGTGCCCTATGAGAAATTTTGGCAAAACAAAAGCACATGTGAGATGGCCTCCCAAACGCGTACAAAAAGTTCCATTTAACCGACATCGTATCTCTTATAGTTCTCGAGATCCCACTGGTGGCACTTCTAAATGGGACACACTGTATATATATATATATATTGTTGAAAATAGGGTTGGGCTGATGCCCCGATAATTACTCGCAAGATTCCTTTTTCCCTTTTTGTAAATAGGAATTATTACTCCTTTTGTCCATTGTTTATAATAATAATAGTAATAATAATATAATAACAACTACGATGTTATTAAATATACAATGAAACTGAAATGATATAAAAATATTATAATGAAATCATTACATAATCATGTAAGTAATACATACCATAAAAGTCCCAATACTAGATATATGAAAACGACGCTTATATACAAAAGTATTGTATATACAAACACTTAAATTTGTATAATAACACAAATATAAGAGAAATTACGCAAAAATATTACAAAGTACACAAGAAATTGACAGATGTCATTACCCTCCAAACAAGTTCATTAGTGGCGCTGACGTCTAAACTTGCATCGCGAGTAACCTTCCATGGTGATTTGCCATACACTACTGAACAATTTACAAAAAAATGACTGATGGTGCTTTAACAACATGGCTGCTATACAGGGTGTTGCTCACTATTGGTAACTTTTTTATTTGAAGAGATACGAGGTTAGTTAAATTAGCAAAATAAAAATTATGTCAGCGGTTCTCAAAATTTGGGACGAAATATATATTTTTTAAATGGAACCATATATTTTTTATTATCTTATTGGAAAGTGTATTTTTTTTCTCTTTCCAATAAGGTAATGTTGTTTATGTACAATTTACGGTTAAAAATTAAAATTTTGTAAAATGTTTTATTAGTATATTTAGCCATGTAAGCCATGGAAACAATTGATTTATTGTTTTTTGACGTTAAATAATTTCTCCCGTAAAGTTCTCAGTTCTCTGTGTTTAATAACGGGCGCGTTCGGCACCCCTGCAGCAGCGATGAGCACCGCTGAGCGTCGATGATTGCCGAATGCAATTGCTGGATCCAGCAATCTTATTCATCCATTCATTGTGTTCGGCAAACTTCGGTGATCAGCGATGCCAACGATGAGAGGTGCTGAACGCGACCAATGTTTAATAACTTGACAAATGAAGAAAAGTTAGATATGATCTTGCTATATGGAAAGTTATATCTAGACACCAGTTACGTAGAACGGTCGGCTCTCTTTCCAAAGAGCTGAAATGTGCGAAAGAAATAATGGCTTTCAATTTGAATATTTTCTTAATTGTTTTGTTATTACTGTAAAATAAGTTAATAAAATAATAATTTTATAAAAGACAAATGTTTCCATGGTTTACTTGACCAAATAAACTAATAAAAGTTAATTTTTATCTTTAAACGTAAATAACTCGTTTATTTGAAAAAATTGTACATTAGACAACATTACCTTAATGGACAGAGAAAAAAATACTCTTTCCAATAAGATAATAAAAAATATATGGTTCCATTTAAAAAATATATATTTTGTCCCAAATTTTGAGAACTGCTGATACAATTTTCATTTTGTCTACATGAACAATTTTCTAATATAAAATGGCACAATTTTGCTCATTTAACCAACCTCGTATCTCTTCAAATAAAAAAGTTACCAATAGTGAGCAAGCTTATTGAGACACCTGTATAACTTAACAAACACAGACAAATAATACTCTTTAGACCGGAAACTTATGTGTACTTATACTGAACATTGCACCTGGTGGTTGGAATAGAACTAAAATGTATATTAGGCAACCTGCTTTTGAATTTTATACAAAATATTATAGTTTTGTTTATTGATATAAATTTATTTTGTTATTAAAATGCATGTCCACAAATTTAATGTTTAATTATCCTTTTTCATGTATACGTAATAAAATTTTAATTTCAAAATAGACTTATGTCCTCTTCATTGAAATTACTGTAACGGTTTAACAAAACACGAATTGAATTACTTACATGAACTTATCAACACATAAAATTAAACAATGATACATTAAAAATTTGCCTAATAGACACACAGATGTTACAATGAATAATCAAAGTGAATTGTAAAGAACCGTGATAAAATCGAAAACACAATTTAAAATATGTCAAATTCATAAATTTACGTCAAATTCAAATGTTTCCCACGCATCCTTATTTCCCACCTCAGAAAAAAGACGTGAACCAATAGTGGCTTAGTAATAAAAAATGCAAGTTCTTAAAGCGACGTTCGCGACATCTATTGACTGGAATTGAGTACTAGTGGCAAAGGCCCGGCACTCGCCATATAAGTTTCCAAAGGTTGTTAACAAATTTCGAGAGACCATATTGAAAGACCCTTTAATATTACTGTTCCTTTAAAGGCGGATTTATGCAGCCATTTTCATTTACATTTACTTTTTAATTTAATTCTCATTTATAATTTTTAAATGCACCTATTCATACAAAAATATACGACAGAAATAAATGAAAATGAACGCATGCGCACATATAAAAATACGCTGACAGATGATGAACGTCATAACCCCACTTTCATTGGAATAAAGTTTATTAATAAAAATGTTCAACAATAATGACAGCGAATTTATGAGTTTAGTTTTAAGCGTGTTAATTTCAATAAAAACACCTTAAAAAGAAACGATAACGGAGATACATAATGATAACCAGCTGATTAAGGTGAAATGGTACCCCCCGTTATTTTGTTTCTGTACCGAGGCGAGCGCTAGTGAGCACTGAAATGAATAATTATGACTAAGTCGGTAAATTAGAAATATTTGTATATTTTACGATCTCCATCTATTCGATAATAGTCATACTTTGTTCCATGTCACAAACCTAAAAACATTCTAAAAGTAAATATATGTCGGATGGTACAAATTTATAGGTTACCTAGAACAAATGAAAATAAAACAATTTATTGAACGTCGCGTCAAATAATATTTTCAAATTTATTAACGAAGTAAAAATATTTTGTTCGTATGTAATATTAATAATATATTTTAAAAATAACGTTTCATGGGAAGAGAATGGATAACAAATTTTAAAATCGTAACATATATTACATAAAATTCACTTATTACATAATATTTTGTATTTACCGTAGGAAATTTTTATTAAAATGAAAATGGCGAAAGGTATTGTGCTGGCCACAATAGATTTATAATATTAAAAAGTATAATAGCTATTTGCGCCCGAAACACACACAAGATTTTTTCAACAGTCGCCACAATGGGGTCATCCACCATAATAAAAATAATAAAATGTACACTCTTGTATTTACAGTACTACTAAAAAAATAACGATTACATTTTTTAATTTTAATTTATCGTTATTTTTCATTCTTCTTGAGCTATTGAAATAATCTAATTTAAGTACTTTTTACTTTCGTTTTAGTAAATGAATGTCCTATTTTATTTTTGTTCTCCTTTACACAGCAGTACGGGATTTTTTTTTTTTGGTTATGTAATATACCGACAAAGCAGTCCTGACTAAACGTTGCCATTAAGAATGTAGACAAGTGACATTTTTCAACAGCTTTTAAGTCTCCCTGAAATTTGTTTAAAACTTCCAAAAGAAGATTTGTTGGAAGAATTTGACAGCTTCGGCAGTTTTTACGTCGCCAGAAATCAATTTGACAGTTTTAAACAGCTTTTAATTCTCCCAGAAATTATTTTAAAACATTCCAAAAGAAGATTTTGCTAAAAGAATTTGACAGTTTTGGCAGTTTTTAAGTCACCAGAAATCAATTTGACAGTTTTAAACAGCTTTTAAGCCTCCCAGAAATTAGTTTTAAAACATATCAAAAGAAGATTTTGTTGAGAGAATTTGACAGCTTTGGCAGTTTTTACGTCGCCAGAAATCAATTAGACAGTTTTAAAAAGCTTTTAAGTGTCTCAGAAATTATTTTAAAGCAATCCAAAAGAAGATTTTGTTGAAAGAATTTGACAGTTTTGGCAGTTTTTAAGTCACCAGAAATCAATTTGACAGTTTTAAACAGATTTTAAGTCTCACAGAAATTAGTTTTAAAACATATCAAAAGATTTTATTGAGAAAATTTGACAGCTTTGGCAGTTTTTAAGTCACCAGAAAACAATTTGGAAGTTTCACAGCTTTTAAGTCTCCTAGAAATTAGTTTTAAAACATTCCAAAATAAGATTTGTTAGGAAAATTTAACAGCTTTGGCAGTTTTTAAGTCACCAGAAATAAGTTTGACAGTTTTAAAAAGCTTTTAAGTAGTACGGCATTTTGTTTGGTTATGTAATATACCGACAGAACAAAGAACAATCATAAGTCAGACTGACTTGTGGAGATGCATTTTATAGTTAGAAATTCGGACAGCGGGCGTTTTTTCTACTATACATATATCGCGTATGAGCGGCAAAGTGACATTTGCGTTGACAAAAGCGAGCGCAAATGCCTACTTTGCATATAGACTGTAGAAAAAATAATTTTATTTACAAAGTTCCGAAATACAGACAACGTGCGAAGTTCGAATTCACTGATGTGCAGCAACTTCATGTTATAGATTTGTACACAGTGACAAGTGACAAGTGTTCAAGGCGAGAAATGTACAAACAAAGAATATAATTTCAACAACATATTTGTACGATAGGAAAATGTGTATGCTAAGAAATGTACAAAGTGATATGTATGCAGTTTGAATTTGTATTCTAAGCCATTTTTCGTATTATTTAAACAACAAAATATAATTTACAATAAAATATAAGTTGTATTACATTATTTATTATTTTTTAAAAGGTTCGTTGGTATAACGTTGAAATAGTATATAAAATCTTTAGTTAAGCTACTAAAGAAAATATACTTTTAAAACCCCCAAAAGTGCATAATGGGGGGGTTCCACCATTTTTTTTTTTTTTTTTAATAAGCGAGTTATGGTCTCCCGAATTTTGAAAAGATTGACGTATCGTCACGCTAATGTGTTTTTATATGAACATGGACCTAAATGTTCTTGAAATATATGCTATTTTAAGTTATATTTACCTAAAATAAATGAATATTATAACACTGTATAAGTCTACATACTTTATAATTATAGGTGTATTTAAATTATTAAGTTTAATGCAAGAAATTTATGTTAAAATAAAAACTGTTTGAAAAGTGCAGTACAGGAATGCTAGCCCCCCTCCCCCCCCCCCTTCGAAATTGAATTTCTTAACTTCCATTGGTAGTACATAATTACTTTGCGAGATATTTAAATTCATTTCCAGGGCCACAGATGACATAATACTATTGGTATCTCTCTCGCGCAGCCTACTACAGAAACTGGTGTGAGAAAGATAGCTATAGGTTTCTTTAAAGATCAAATGCAGTTATACAAAAAACAATTATGACTTTTTGGTACCACGAATGGGCCCATAAACCAATTTGTTTGAAATATTTTTAAATGAAAGTTCGCTTAATTTTGAAGCAATTAAGCAATTATTAAAAAAATGTTAGTTTTATCTTAGTCGTTATTTATTGAGCAGTGTACATTTTACTATTTTTTGTTATGGTTTTGGGTCCATTCTTATGTTTGCACTAGATTATTTGAAAAATTAATGTGTGTATTTTTTATTATTTATGGATGTACGATAATCAAATTATTTTACAAATTATAAAATATTACGTCCCCTCACCCATTACGTGTACCTTCTACCTACATCAGATCTACATTCTCCATATCACCATCTCGTTTTTTCTGCAATTCCGCGATTGTTGAGCAGTGCGCGTCTCCACCATTTCGTCATATCTTCCATCTCTACATTCTACATATAGCACCATCTCACTCTCTCTCAAGCACAATACCAATTTTAATAGAAATAAAATGTAATTATATTTTGTATTTGTAGTAAATCTTTTACTTTGTTTTTTTATAATTCATAAATGGCGTAGAATACAAATTCAGCAAAAATATTTTTCAATTGTCTATGGAGCCACCGATTTCATTATAGTTGAGCGCCACGTCCTTATATTTCACGAAAATATTTACCAAATTTGTTTTAATTACAAATATCTTTTACATTAAATGATAAATATTTACAATATTTACCTGAGAAATATAGAAATGTATACAGTACGTAACACTATATAAATTTTAGAAATAGCGCCTCACACACTTGAGAAAAAAAATAAAATTAAACATTTTATTTTTTTTAAGTATGTTTCCCGAATTTAATTTTCGATTTTTTTTTATATGTTATGTATAACAATATTCTTCAAAACATATTAAAGTACGAACAAAATTGTAGGTTTAGTATAGAAGATAAACATTAAAATGTATGAAAAAAGTAGGTTTTTTGGATTTTTAAAATTGTTCTCGAAAGTCGTTTTTCTTAATTTTCACGTATTTTATTCCTTATATTATTATAAATATTTTATGCAAGTTTAATCAAAAAAATACGTTTTGAACTCGAGATATATTGAAAATAATATTTAAAATATTGTTTTGGGTGTCTAAATAAATACAAATATTATTGAAAGTATGTTATTTTGATGACAAATTGTCTCCTTTTTATTCGTGTATACAAAGAAATCATATTACTTCATATAATTTTAAATAAAAAATGAAAAACCTTTTTGGTAAATTTGAATTTCGCGGGCTGGGGTACCATTTCACCTTAACTCAAATTTTCGTCTCTGTCATGCCGTACACGCATGCGTCATTTATAATTTTCATTTATTAGATAAAAGTTGGCCATCTTTAAAAATAAATGAGAATGAGAGATAAATGAAAACGTAAATGAAAATGGTGTATGCATGGCTACATTGGTTTACATACATTTATCTTTTAAATGAAAATTAAATGTAAATGAAAATGGCTGCATAAATCCGCCTTAACATACATGTTATTTTCTTTTCAAATATTTTTTTATGCGAATGAAAACTGCAATTCAATAAATTATTATTATGATGATTAGGTGTGCAACCGCAAATTGAATGAAATCCAAACATCAAATATGGTGCGTAGCGCTACCACAAACACAGAAGTCCGCAAGAATAAGATCATGAACATGGTACGTACCTTGAATTTAAACAACGATCCCGTGGTTCAGGCGTTCGGCCTCGAAGTTGGCACTAAATTCGAACAAATCAGTGCTCGACTTTTGGAACCACCTCAGCTGGAATACGGTGGACAACGAAAAGTCAAGCCTGTCAAGGTAGGAATAGGAATAGTTTCTAACATTGTGGCGGCACTTATTCTTTTGAAATTGTTTAGGGCACTTGGCGTGCGAACGCGTTTCTCCAGCCTCAAGAGATGCCGGACCACAGATGGACCATCATCTGCTTAGATCGCCGGATAGGAGAGGACGTTTTGGCCCAATTCGCCGAAAGTATTAAACAGGAGGGACGCAAACTGGGCATGGCAGTCGGAAAACCCATACAACCATTTGAACGCGTCGATCGATTCGAACCATGCAGGTAAATCATTATTTATACTATCACATGGGTTATAGGCTGCTAAAAATTTGTGAAAAAATTAATTCATTTTTTCTACAGTCTATACAGGGTGTTTCAAAACAAGTGTCGGAAAATAAAAGGTGGGATTGGTTGGCTAATTATAAGAAAAAAGTGCCTATTAACATGGTGCCGCAAACGCACCGTTTTCGAGAGACAGGGTGTAAAAAAAATTGTTATGAAAAGCATGAAAAAAAGTAGCAACATGATATTGACTCCTTTTGAAAAAAGGTTTAGGGCTGTTGCAAGAATTTTTATATGACTTCTAAGTATTCAATTTGAAAAGATATTGTTCTTTAAAGAGCCACAAATTTGAAAATATCACGAAATATCCTTTAGATATTTTACAATTAATTTTTGAAATTTGGATAAAATTTTGAATAAGTCACATGATCTGAAACAGAATGTGACGTCAAAGTACATACATCTTCAGCGGTTCTAAGGTGTCAAGTGTATTGTCAAAGTTGTCAAACAAGTGTCAAATAAGAATCACGACCAGAACTTTAAAGTAAAATGTATTATCAATTTATATAATAAATTCAGTTTTATATTTTATTTTACCTCAACTCTTTAACACCCCTTATTTCGGTAGCAGTAAAACAATCGTTCTGATATAAATTCAGCCATCATCCAACTATCGACCTTCGGTTAATTGTCCGATTTAGCTTGAGTGTAATTTGAATTAGCCATTATTACTTTATTATTCATTTACAATGAGCAATGTCAGCGTCAAATGTCAAATTAAAAGATTTTGTTATTAACATGTGACAAACTTTAGCCTACGTTTATTTTTATAAATAATATGAATAAACGTAGGTGATGGAAAAACTATTTTCCTATTGGCTATTAATGATGTAATGTATGTGCTTCTACGTCACAGGAGTGGGGGTTAGTTTTTCAGGACGCCAATCTATTTATTTAATTATTTCCACAAATCACAACAAATTATTAAAATAAAAATTATTACTAAGAAAATCATTCCATAAACTTTCATTTAAAATAGTTTTTGAAAAATGTGAAACAGGCTCATTGTCAATAATTTTAATGTCAAAACAAATGCATGAACGCAGACGACTAGATCAAAAACAAATGTTTTTATCAACAACAAAACATGTTTTATCAACAACAAAACATGTTGCTACTTTTTTTTTCATGTTTTCCATCATAAAATGCCGTATTTCTCTAAAACGGTTTACGTTAGAGCTTTTGACTAGGAGTACCTTTTTTGTGTAGAAAATATTGGTGGTTCACAATGTGCTTTCAGAATGCCAATTTCCCAAGTGTCATAGAAATTAGGGCTATAAAAACCTCACGCAACCCTAAAATCTCCTTCAATGGCACATGAAAAAAATTGAATAAGCGCTTAAGCTAATATTAATGCTAAGATGTGTATAAAAGCTGAGTTTTGTATCTCAAACGATTCCTGAGATATCGTCAAAAAATAAAAAAAAAAATAATTTTTTTTACACCCTGTATCTCGAAAACGGTGCGTTTGCGGAACCATGTTAATGGGAACTTTTTTTCTTATAATTAGCCAACCAATCCCACCATTTATTTTCCGACACATGTTTTGAAACACCCTGTATACCACAGAAAATAGATACTGTTAAGATAGTCAACTGCAATGATAAAGTAGTGGGCATTCATGCCCTGCAACACTAGCGCTCGGTGTCGTAAGACATAACTAAAATCAGTATGGCGGGTAGTATCGGGGATAGTCTGCATCCTGCATTACGACTGAGAATATATTTAGTCTTTTTTATTGATATAGTAATAAACAGAAAAGAACTAAATATATATTTAACAATAAATAGAACGCATATTTATTTCTTAAAATTACATAAGGAAAATAGAAAAATATAGTCAGATATCCTTTTACCATAAGGTGTAGAGTATACAAATACATTTAGTTGTGTACAAATTTCTCCCATTGCTTCTTATTCCGTACCATCTTCCTAGCGTTTTGAATCGTCGTATTTTTCTTCCCCACGATCTTCAATATTACCTTTACCCAAGTGTCTTTAGATCTTCCTCAGTCTGTTTTTTCTACCACTTTTGTCATCCATATTCTCACCGGTCTAGCTTCGTTCATTCTGATCATGTGGCCCTACCAAGCTAGCTCTGTCTGCTCGATGAAGTCCAATACAGACTTAGAGTCCGTTCGCTCTAAAAGTATGCCAGGCACGTCATCGTTTGAGTGCGCGAGAATATTGTAGACACGCCCATCAACATCCAATGGCGTGCTTAATATAACTGAATTCACATGTGTAACATTTTTATTTATAAATTCGTTTCAATTTATTAACATTTTTTTTAAACAATTAGATAAATTTATGTGAAAAGGGATCCGTTTTATGAAATCCTCTTTAAAAATTTAACTTTTCGAATTCTGTACCAAATACATTGATGAATTTGTAATAATTGCAACATCCAGTTTAATTAAGAAATTATAACATTTGGGTTAATTGCCTTATTTTGTTAAAGGAAAATTTATAGAGGTCTAAATTAAAACAAAAATATGTTTATAAGAAAAACTTTATTCTGAATCTGAAGATTTAATAAAGAAATTATAACATTTGAGATAATTGCTTTATTTTATTAATGGAAAATTTGTAGAGGTCTAAATTTTTGTTATTTCCTATTGTTTATTTTGTTCAGTATATTAACATACCACCTAGAATATTTGAACAAAAATAATGTTTGGTATTGTTCAATTATTTTATTCGAAATTAAGTTAAGTGAATATGGAAATTTGAGCATACCTATAACTTCCAAGGGGTATTTGCAACCAGTCCTCAGCTTCTTTATGCATAAATTGCATAACATTATGTACAACTTCTCGAGCTTGACTGGTCACACATTTTCCGGACACACCAACTTTTTTTGAAGTCATTTTGAAAATAAATCAACGATATAAACAATCCGAACACACACAACTAAACCAAAGAAGTGGCAGGCGAATAATAAGAAAAGAGGACCGCACGTCTATGCCCGTTGCTATGCAAAGGGACTCGTTGCTAAGGGGAGGAGCTAATTTTGTCTACTGCGCAGACACAAGGCGTTGACTAATTGATGACGTACCTGGCATACTCAGAGCGAACGGACTATACATTATAATGGGGTATTCCACCATAACAAATTTTTTTTTTGAAATATCAATTTAACTTAAAGTATGGCTCAATAAATAATAATTAAAACAATGAAAACATTTTTTAAATAATTACTTTACCGAGATATTTCACATTTGCTAAAAGGGAAAATTGACGTCATACAATTGTTATCTTTCTCTCGCAGCGTACTCAGAGCAGTGTGTCACACACACTGCTCTGAGTATAGGGGAAATGTGACGTTACAGTGATTTCTGGAAAATAAAATACTGTTAAACTAGGAACAAATATGATTTTTTAATACTATGAATTGCTTCAAAACTGAATGAAGTTTTATTTAAAATAATAATAAAAATTGAATGGAATACCCCATTGTTCTCTAATCATTTCATTTCTTGGTGTATCTTGTATTTGGATGAGCTACTCGTTAAATCCAAATTTCTTCTTCATAAATAGAAAAATAATGTTTTGTTGTATTTTCAACATCACAACTCGGCACACAACAAGCTCTTGGCATTTAGCAGAAGCAAATAAACATAAAAACAACAATATAAAATAACACAACAATTTTAACGAATTAATCCGAACGAAGCACTACTAGCGCTAAGTGTCGTAATACATAACTAACTGAAAGTCTCAAGGTCATGCTATATTGGCAATTGATAAAGTCACTAGATATATAAAGTACCGCAATTGGCCGCCATATTGTGTCCAGCTTCGGCGCCAAATTTAAAATGGATTATCTTGAAACGAGTGCGTTATTACAAAAAAAATAATCGGCAGTGAAATAAATCTATGAAGGCAACTAATTAATATTGATTTTATGTTCATAATTTTTATAATATGCATACATATAAGTACAAAACATAACTGATCAAAATTATAAAGAAAATAAAAAATAAGTACAATTAAGGTTAATTTTCTTCAGGTCGTTTGACATGATGACAGCATTGACGCTAAAATCCCCAGATATAGTGACTTTTATAGGCACAGCCAACTACAACTGGACCCTGATTGGCCTGATTCCGCCATATTGTGTCTAAAAAACGTTCTTCTCTCTCTAAGGGTGCGTTTATGTTGGAGCTGCGATAAACGATAAGAGCGACGATACTAGCGAAGCAATGAAAATTATGTCATTATTTTATATGCAGGTGTTTATATTGGAGCGACGCGTTGAGACATGTTTGGCTGCCGAGCAACGATAAGAGCGGCGCTAGTATCGTCGCTGTTATCGTTTATCGCAGCTCCAACATAAACGCACCCTAACACATTGGTACAATGAATTGCGGTACTTTATATATCTAGTGACTTTAGCAATTGACTAAGCGATACGCTAACTAGTGGCAAAAATTCGAACTCTAGGAGTTGAGATAGATTTGGCGCGCTCTGTATATAAAACATTGTCGTATTTAAAAAAATAATATTATTTAATTATTTCTTGCTTTCTATTATAATAATTTGTGAAATTTGTCATCGTAGATCTGTTTTGCAGATAGTGTGTTGTATGTATAATAATTAACTTATTGTATTAATTATTATATACAAATAATTGCATTTTAACCTTTAAAACAACTTTGTTTTCGAAGTTTCGTTAATTTTTGCATAATTGTTTTTTATATTAAAATGAGTAATATTTACTGTTCTGTACCCCAATGCAAGTCGTTATTTAAAAAAACAGAAATATGTAAGTTACCATTCTTTCTCTCAAAAAGGTAAAGATTATGTTATTATCGAGAACAAATTTGGAGATAAAGAGAAAATTGACCGGCGAAAAACCTGGATAATAAAATTAAAAATAGGGAAACCAGTTTCTAAATTTATGAAGGTCTTTACATTTGGCTGATAGTGATTATTTTACCAGAGGTATGTATACTGCAAGAGGAAAAGTTTTATTTGCAAGAAGTATATGTTCTTTTTTAAATGTTAATACAAATAAACGAAAATGTTAAAAAAAAAAACTGCTGTACCTTCCAAAAATTTGCCCACTATAAAGCATAAAGACAAACCTTCCACTAGTAGTAGTCGAAATTCTCGAATATTTACGAGAAATTATAGAAAAAATAAAACTAATATTTCATGTTAAAAATGTATTGGATTCTTAAGCAGAGTTTGTTGCTGCCGAAGCTTTATTAGTGTAAAAAACACGAAGACAACACAAAACACTGCTACAAAGATTATAGTTATCATATGGTTATCTCAACTCCGTGAGTTCAAGTAAATTCCGCTCTGGCGCTGCGAGCTTAAAGTCAGTTGCCAATAGTTGACACGACCAGCTATATACAAAGTAGGTATTTACGCTCGCATTTGTTAACGCAAAATGTCATTTTGCCGCTCATACGCGACAAAGTAGAAAAAACGCTCGTTGTCTGAATTTTACTAGTGCTTAAAAGTAACATTTTACGCATTAAACTGTCACTTTTACTCATTAAACTGTCATTTTTAAGCACTAGTGCTTAAAAATATTTCATTTAGCAACGAAAATGATAATCAAAAAGTTGTTATGAAACGCTTGAATGAAAAATATTTTTAGGGACTTACGTAAAGAATATAATTATATGAACTTTTTATTTGAAAATAGAATTTCTAACAGTTCAAACGATACGCATTTCTTTGTAATTTTGTTTAAATTATATGGCTATCACTACAAATGAGCAATATTTATAAAATTTCAAATTGGATTTTACAGGTTACTAAACATGCAAAATAAAATCTGATTAGTGGTATATACAGTATGTCCACGGATCGAGTTCCAAAGAGGAAAAACTTTTTTATTTTTTATTTTACAGAAAATGTATTCTTGATAAAAGTTTTTGGATGTCCCGAAACGGCCAATTCAGTTTTAACATTTTCTAATTTTCTTTTAGTTTCTGATAAAAATCGAAAATTCGTCCCAAAAAATAAGTTTGCGTTGTCATGGTAATTGTTAACATAACCTCTATTTGAGATATAAATATCCGGAAACTTTTGATTAAATTCTTTGACAACTCGACTGATCGCTTTATTACCTTTGCCATAGCATTGAATTACGTAAATTCGTTCGTCTTTTGACAACATTTTCAACGATTATGGTTGATTTTTATAACTGACAGTTAATGAAAATAAATAAATAACGGCAATTACCATGCCAACGCAAACTTATTTTTTTGGGACTTAGAACAATTTTCAGCTATAATATCCCGAGGACATTGATAATTAATTACGAATAGCAACGTGCTTGAGGAAGTGTGATAAAATTATAAGTATTTATCAATGATCGAGGGGTATCCGGTGAGAATTTTTTTTGCAGTTTTAACATTAAATTTGCTTAAAATTTTTGTGTCTAACATAGCCCAGTAGATGTCACTAGTAGCTATGAATGTGAATGTGGCTATGAATATGTTCAGTGTGAAGTGTGCAATGAGAATGAGACCTCTTTGAGTAAGACAAAGAGAAGAAGATAAGACATACAAAAGTCCATAAATATTCTCCACATTTAGTTTTTTATTTAATACAGTATTTTTTTGATGTGTTTTCGATTTTTATCTGAAACTAAAAGAAAATTTGAAAATGTTAAAACTGAATTGGCCGTTACGAGACATCCAAAAACTTTTATCAAGAATACATTTTTTTGTAAAATAAAAAATAAAAAAGTTTTTCCTCTTTGGAACTCGATCCGTGGACATACGGTATATGAAATTTAGTTCTTTAGAACATTTATATGAAATATTTTTGTATAAAATTAAATGGGAACTTTTGCGCAAGGAAAAACTGATTTCCCATGTAAAACGCCTATGGCCCGCTTTTTAATTAACACCGTGTATATGATAGGACTGTGCAGAGGTAAAGATAAAAATCAAAAATATTTTTTGCTTGTTGCAGATTCGGAAATATCCTCAGAGGGTATCAGAACTGCTGTATTGTGTTTGTGATTGTGTCCGATTATCCGGCGAATGTGTACAGCCGAGTGAAACAGCAAGCCGAGCTGCAGGTGGGCCTGCTCACTCAGTGCATCCGAGGCAAGACCCTCGGCAACCCCTGGCGGCCGATGAGCCCAGCTACCGTCACCAACATCATGTTGAAGGTAAGTTTCACCACCAGGCGTGTTGTTACATTCATTGGTGAGTAATGCACATTTTCATCACCGCGTTGTTAAATATTGTAATGAATTTACTGTTGAATTATGAGGGGTGGGATTCCATAACTTCGGTTGCTATCATTTGAACTTATGATATCAATTACAAAGTGAACTTGCGAACCTATAACAATAATCGTTATTTGTAGCTGGTTCCTAACAAAAGAAATTAGGTTATAATGTATAAAAAAATTCGATTAATATTTTTATCCAAATCTAATATGACCAATTTAAATAAGTAAATTTTATTTTTTCTACAGTCACTATAGAAAGTAGCCATTTGCGCTCTCTTTTGTCAA
This sequence comes from Ophonus ardosiacus, assembly GCA_943142095.1. NCBI lineage: Eukaryota > Metazoa > Arthropoda > Insecta > Coleoptera > Carabidae > Ophonus > Ophonus ardosiacus. Next base: position 229,089 of record OW964829.1, on the reverse strand, counting down.
CGCAAAATGTCACTTTGCCGCTCATGCGCGACAAAGAAAAAACACTCGCTGTCCAAATTTCTAAATATACAATGTTGAGAAATGTCACTTATCTACATTCTTAATGAAAACGTTTAGTTAGGAACTAATGGCACTGTAGTTATACATATACCATGTTCACAAGCCAATTTGACATATGCTCTGTCGGTATTTAACATAACCAAACAAAATGCCACACTGCTGTGAAAATGAAATAGGGCATTCATTTACAAAAACGAAACTATAAAATGCTTACATTAGATTAAATAAAAACTCAAGAAGAATGTAAAATAACGATAAAATAAAATTAAAAATAAAATAAATTGTGTGAACAGTTATGTTTAGTAATAGGAATGATTGTACACAGATGGCGGTAAGATAGTGCGAGTCGTACTCTTACATCTGATCTCGAGTTAACTATTTATTTTGATTACAATAAAGTTATTAGTTATTTCGTTACTTAAATAATTGCTAGAAGTTAGTCAGTGCACATACAAATTCCTTGAAATATTTGTTAATTTTTTCAGTGTGACAGGCGTGACAACTAACCACACATTTTGCTACAAAAACTCATGAAATCATCACAAATCCTTGCTTCCAAGCTTTTTTATGGAATAGATGGCTAATGTAACGATATAATCATTTAAAAGCCTTTTTAAGTTTAAACCGTATCTTTTGTATTAGCCAATCGTTATTTATTGAGCAGTACTGTAAGTATAAAGTATACATTTTATTATTTTTTTGTTATGGTGGAGGACCCCATTGTGGTGACTGTAGAAAAAATCTTGTGTGTGTTTCGAGCGCAAATGGACATTGTCGATTTCGACAATGTCGTATTTTGCGCTCTTAATACACAAATAGCTATTGTTAATTTATCATAAAAACTGTTTGTACTTTTTGTTTTCTTTCAAATAAATTGCCGAACTGAGTAATGTCAGATTTGACAATTCAATATGGCTGGTATTTTGCAGTCGTTATTTATCAATTTGAAAATAATGTGAGCAACTGTTATCTGCAGTTGCTATTGATATTTAACAAGAGCAATGGTTGGGTTATTTGTAGTTGTTACGAGTTATGGAATCCCATGCCAGTTCTGTTTATCGATGATTCATCACATTCATCGAACCTCTATGTCGATGGATTCTTAACTACTTTTCGATGGATGAGTAGTGGGGGGACCTGAACTGTCATATTTTGTAGGTTAAATAATACTTATTAACATAAACCCTTGACATACAATAATAATAGATATTTATACACCAAGTGAGCTAAGGTAATGTTTAGTCATGAGCAGTGGCGGCTGGTGATATCTTTGTATGGTAGGGCACAAAAATTTAAAAAAGTAAAAAGAGTATATTAAATTATTTAATCTTTAAGATACAGAAGCCATCTTCGTAATTAAATGAGTACTAGACGATTACAATTCAACAATAACAGATTACCTCGGAAAATGCCGGACATACTCGGACATCTTCGTTTAAATTGGGCTGTGCCCGGAACAGGCTTAATGCAGTCATATGCAGCTTCGCGCGCTTCGCTGCTATTGGTCAAAATTCGAGTAAAAATAGTGGGAGACCGGGGCAGAAACATTTGTGCCCTAGCTTCTAGCAGCATATCGGTACGTGCACACGTCAGTATATAGGCTATCTGGCTATCGGCGGTGTAGTAAGAATTGCATAATAATGAAAGTAAATAAATAATAATTAATGTATTTTTAAAATGTATATGTACTCGCTTATTTCTTTTTTTCTTGTCTTTTTATTTGGTAGGGCTGCGCCCTTGTGCCCTATAGCACGAGCCGCCACTGGTCATGAGAAGAAAGTTTAGCTCACGAGCCCGTAAGGTGAATAAACATTACCTTAGCTCACTTGGTTTATACAATATTTTATTCAATTTTGACGAAATAATAATAGTATATTATACGCCTAGGTTGAGAAGATAACCATTATTGACCCAGCGCCATTATTGTAACCCGAGGCGCAGCCCGAGGAATACATAATGATTATCTTTTCAACCGTGGTTTATATACTATTTTTTCCACTACTAGCACATAAATCCTATTAGAATTTTTTTTATTGATAATAACAATCATTTTGATATGGATAATTACGTTACTTGCTTGTTAATATTCACAAAAACAAAGTAGGCTGCATTTGTTTTTATCTGACGTTTCGCTCATTTCGCTGGTTTGATAACCTCACTTATGGGCCTTGATTTGTATTTGATTTAATTACTTAATAAAAACACTTTGTGCTTGGCAGCCTTAATAGTTTATTATTATTTTTAAATTAATTTATTGAAATGTATTTACCTACAAATACAAAAAAATCAGGGCATCGAAACCGCCAAAAACTGGGTTCGGTTTGGGTTCAGGTCAATTTGTTTTTTAAAAGATGGGTTCGGGTGCGGTTGGTTCATGCATGAATAAAATTTGCGGTTTTGTTCGCGGTTCAGGTACGAAATAAAGTATAATGAGAACCGGAATTTACGCAAACGCAACAAGAAACGAACACAATTTTCACGAAAAGTCAGGCCAGACAGCAACGCAGACGCCTAAGACGTCGATTATCGGCTGTAGTTACTTTTCGAACTAAAAATTAACCTGAACCGGAGTTGAACTCCGAACCTGAATTTTAATACTCGGTTCGGTTACGACACAGGTTCAATTAAAAATGTATCTGAGGTTCGGTTCTCGGTTTTGGTTCCATAAAATGTTCCGGTTTGGGTTCGGTTTAGGTTTGTTTTCGATACCCTGAAAAAAATAGTAATTTATTCATTCCTACATCTACACTACTCATGTTTCACATTTTCACCAAAACAGCACAGTGGCCAGGCGAGGCGTCAGCGTAGGTCAATTTAAAATTAAGCGGCAAATTTAAATTATATACTTAACACCTTTCTTGAGTTTAATGAGTTAAATAATATTTGGATTTGGAGGCTTGAGTTTTATCACAGAATAGACATTCATACCGAAGCGACACTACTGGTCACAGACCACATACACTATTTTAGAAAGTAAATATAAAACTCGGTCGGTATTATCATTACCTACAATTAATATTGGTATATTCGGTTTATTAATTACCCCTAATTTGTAGTTGAAGCATTTTTTCACAAAATACTATCATTGCGTAGTATTTTATGAAAAATCTACTTCAACTACAAATCAGTCTTACAAAGATTACATAAAATGAGTAAAAAATAATGCATTTTTGAAAACACTGTAATTTCATTTAGGAAAGATACAATACTTAATAGCATTAATCCATGTTTAAAACTTCCAACCACTTGACAAATTATTCCCGATAAGTTCGAGACTGTCGAAATATATAGTTTGTTATCCCTAAAATACGATTTTGTAATATGTTTTACTGGTATAAAATAATATGTAGTATTCTTTATTATATAAATAATATAATACTTCTAATTAAATATTTATTCAGTAAACGTCACATTCTACAAAACAAAACTTAACAACTGAACTCTCCGGTACCTATGATAATTCTAATCTAAATTCCGAAATACACTACATTTACCCCTTCTTTTTGGTAAATAAATAATTTATCTAATTCTATGAATATTAACATTGAACACAATTTAAAGTAAATACAACTAATTAATTCAATACATAATCTTTGAATTTCTGTGGCATTTTCTTTTCTCTTCTTGGCCGTATACTCCTATCTTCTGGTAATATTTCTGGAATAGTAGCAGGTTGTATAATTTCAGTTCCTTCTTCGTAATCTTCGTTGTTTTCTGGGTTTTGACTTAAGAATTTCTTCATAAATGACGAATTTCGCCGTCTAATCTTTCCTTCCGGTGATTTGATGGTGATGTCACTTCCATTTTTGTCAACTATTGTCCATGGATCTTTTTCAAAATTAGTTTGATGTTTGTTTTCTTTCGACTGTTTTACTAATACTTGATCCCCAACATTCAAATTTGATTCTCTTGCATGCCTCTTCGTATCTATATATTCTTTTCCTTTCATCTTCGCTAACCAATCCTTATCTCTTACTTCATCATCTGCTTTAAATCTTTTCTGATAATCTTCCTCTTGAAATATTGGTAATTTACATCGAATTGTTCTACCGAACATTAATTCAGTTGGAGTTCTTCCAGTTGTACTGTGTACCGTTGTACGATACATTGCTAAATAGTCGTATAGATCTTTCTTCCAATTATTTTGATCAAATTCATAAGATATTTGTAGTCGTTTTAAAAGAGATCTGTTTTGTCGTTCGACCTCCCCATTGGCTTGCGGCCATAAAGGTGTAGTTTTTCGGTGTTCTATATTATATTCTAAACAAAAATCAACAAATTCTTGGCTACAAAATTGTCTTCCATTATCAGTTTTAAGCGTTTTTGGAAAACCAAATCGGGTAAATATTACAATTAATTCTTCTATAGTTTTTCTGCTTGTAATATTCTTCATTATTACTATTTCGTAGTATCGACTGTAATAATCTGTTACTACAAGTATATATTCACCTGATATTAGTGGACCTTTAAAATCTGCACATAAATCTTCCCAAGGTTTCTCTGGTAATCTTGTTCTCTTTACTTCTTCTGGAGGATCTGGTTTACCCACCAGCTGGCAACCATGGCAATGTTTCACAAATTTCTCAGCCTCTTTATCTAAACCCGGCCACCATACTTTTGCTCGTAGCCTATTTTTCATCTGGACAATGCCTGGATGACCTTCGTGTGCTAATTTTAAAATATTATTCCTGAGTTTGGTTGGTATCACTATTCTGGATCCTCTGAGAATTATTGAACCTATACAGCATAATTCGGTTTTCAAATATTCATATATTTTTAATTCTTGTCCCCAATAATTTGTATGAAGAGCTTTCTTCAATGCTATTAGTTCTTCATCTGTCTCGCTAAGCTCTTTAATTACAGATAGTGGTATTGCTTTGGGTCTGCTAAATTCAGCAATATTCCTGACATATTCTTCATTCTTCTTGTCGAATTCATTATTCTCATTTCCCTCACTCAACAATCTTGATAAACAGTCAGCTATATTCATTTTACCTTGACAATATTTAACTTCGTAATCATAGCTCTGAAGTCTTAAAACCCATCTTTCCAATCGTAAGTTAGGTTTCGATTTGGGTGTAAAAATATATTGTAAGCTTTTGTGATCTGTATGTAGAATAAAATGTACAAGTATTGGTGCATTCTCTCACAAGCCCATACTAAAGCTAACGCTTCTTTTTCTGTCTGTGAGTATCTTCTTTCTACGTCAGTCAGACTCTTACTAGCGTATTCAATAACTTTATTGATTCCATTTATTTCTTGTACCAAGACGCAACCCAGACCCACTGGACTAGCATCTGCGATTATAATTGTTTTAGCATTCTGATCAAAATATGCTAAAGTTTTGTAATTTGATAATTCTAATTTTATCTTTTCAAAAGCTTCATCTTCCTTTCTTCCCCAATAAAATTTATCAGCTTTAATTATTTCTCGCAACGGACTTGATTTGGTCGATAAATTTGATATATATCTTCCTACGTACGTTACTAAACCAAGTAAACTTCTCACTTCTTCCTTGTTTTCAGGTCTTCTGAACTCTTTTATTGCTTTCACTTTATTTTCGTCTGCTTTAATACCATTAGCCGTTAGGATATGTCCTAAATATTTTATCTTCTGAACGGAATATTCACATTTCTTGTCGTTTAATTTAATTCCTTTTTCTTCCAATCTTCTTAATACTTGTTTCAAACGTTCGTCATGTTCTGTTTTTGTTCTTCCGTATACAAGAATATCATCAATATAAACAAATATTCCCTCGCAATCATTTAAAATTTGTGTCATCGTTTTCTGAAAAAGTTCTGGGGCATTAGAAATCCCAAACATTAATCTTCTATACTGGTATAAACCATCTTGAGTTTGAAAGGTTGTTAACGGTCTTGATTCGGGATGAAGTTCTAATTGATGGAATGCACTTTTTATATCTAATTTAGAGAAATATTTACTACCTTGTAATCTAACTGTCAAGTCATCTATTGTAGGAATTGGGTGCCTTTCTCGTAAAATAGATTCATTTACTCTGCGCATATCCAAACATATTCTGATATCGTCTTTTTGTGGAACAACAACTATTTGTGAACACCATCTCGTAGGCCCATCAACTTTTTCAATTATTCGTTGGTCTTCTAACTGCTTCAACTTCTTTCTTAATTTATCTTGCAATGCAACTGGAATTCTTCTTTGAGGAATAATTACTGGTACTGCATCAGGTTTAAGTGGTATTTTCAATTGAAAATCTTTCAATTTTGGAAACTCTTTTTCCTCTATTGTATTTATATTTAATCCGATCTTAAGCACATTTAGTTTCATTGACGTTTCCTTTCCTAATATTGATGTACCTCGACCACACAATACAAAGAATTTTGCATATGTACTTATTCCATTTTCTGTTTCAACTTTGGCTTTAAAGAATCCCTTGACTGGTAATGGTTTAGATTCTCCATATGGTATCAAGTTTTCTGAACATTTCTCATTTTCGCAATGGATTCGATTCTGTTTTAAATATTCCCAAACATCTGCACCAACGACGTTACAACTTGAACCTGAATCTATGATTACACCAAGTTTAACTTTTCCAACAAAAATATTTAAATCTGATTTAAAGCCATTAAGTTCATTAACTTGAACTTGAAATGAATATTCATCTTCTGAATCTGATTTTTCTGTCAAATTACGTACTGATTTTTTTCTTTGCTTGTTTTTGTCTTTAGTTTCTTTTCCATTTCTCTGTTTTTCTTTATCTTCTGACTTGTTCCAATGTCTTTGCTTTTCTTTCTTCGTTTTACAGTATTTTGAAAAGTGTCCCTTTATCCCACATTTATTGCATGTTTTATTTAATGCAGGACATTCTTTACTAAAACTTAGATGAGAAAAACTTCCACATCGGTAACATTTCTTATGTTTTTCTTTTTTAACTTGTTTACTTCATTGTGACCTACTCTTCCTTCCATATTTCCTGCTTGAATTTCTGATGATTCTGATATTCTGCTTAACTCAAGTGTTAAATCTATTGTCAATTCTGCTCCTTTTTCTAAAAATTTTCGTCTTAATGCTGGATTTAAGCATTTTTCTACTACTTGATCTCGGATCTGCTCGTTCAAAGTGTCTTTGAAATCACAATATTGTGCTTGTTGTCTTAATTTTATAACAAATTGTGTAACTGTTTCATTTTCTAATTTACACATTTTTCTAAATATATGCCTCTCGTATGACGTATTGGCTTTAGGTGTGAAATAATCAGTGGCGGCTCGTGGTATTTTTGAGCGGGGGGGCAAATTAATTTGTGGTCATGGAAATTTATTTAGAAATCCGATTTGCTTACTAATAATTTTAATATTAATTATTAACAAGAATGTAAATACAATAGAAAAAACTAGAAGAAGACCTCCAAAAACAAGAAATAACGATACAAAAATATATTACAATAGAAGGAAGTAGAAGTAACAAGATAAGAATAAGTAGTAAAATTGGAATATTACAATACTACACATTCAACCTTTGAGTAACGCAAGTTGTATACGACTGAGACCTGAGACTGAGGTGCTTTGTGAGACTTGCTCTTACTACGCGAAACGCGAGGTACGAAGTGCTCCGAGTACGTGCGATTCTTTCCGAATCACAACGGGGGCTTGCCACCTCTGCGGCTCTCTCACTCAGATATTGGGATTATTTTTATGAATTAATTTACAAGCTTGAAAAATAAGCAAAACATTCATTTGGAAATTAAAATATCAATTTTGTTAAAAAAAACTCTCTTTTTTTAAATACATGCATATTTATTTATTAAAATTCGTAAATAAATTTTTTTGAAAATACTTTATGTATGTTGTTATATCAGTTTTACAGAATGTTTACTTTAACTTTAAATTATTAATTTGTTTCATACAAATAAATTCTGTATAACTCCATATTAATCATTAATATCATAGAATTTATTATAAATATAATATATACATATTTATTATTTAAATAATAAATCCAATGTTTAAATGCGAACAAACCGGTAAATAGATTTCATATTTTCATAAGAATAAGAAAATAATAAGAATACTGAAAATATAGTGTACCCATTAGCACGGATAATTTGCTGTAGAACATGAGTAAAGAAATCAGTATTATAGATGGCCAGGGGGGGCTTGCCGCCTCTGTGTGCAGCGTGACCCGACGCACGTCTCACTTGTGCATTACTGGTGAGCGCTGCACTAGTTACTGCACAAGTTTGGGACGTATCGCGGAGTATAATGCCATAATTTTTCTCTGAAGGGGGCATGCCCCCTCAAGCAGAATTTAATGCATATTGCGCTGTTGAGCGGCACAGCGCTAATTTCAATTTAAACAGTACATTGTTTAATGCTAACTATAGGATCAAATTGATACTTTTATAATAATTAATCTATAATATATTGATGTAAAAAAATCTGAGGGGGCACTGCCCCCTCTGCCACCCTGGACGAGCCGCCACTGGAAATAATCTGTTAATATTTTAACTGTTTTTTCATATTTATCTCCCACTGTCTTTGTTTCAAATGTTTCATTTGCTTCAGCTAAAGTGTAATAAATATCGTGCACTTCCATTCCGGCAGTATGGAGTAATAGAGCGTTTTTTCTACCATCTTCAGTGATATTCCTGGCTTCTAATAATAAGTTAAATGCTCTTAACTAGCGAGACCATCTGGTTCCTACTTCTGCTGGCGTTCCTTGAACATTAAACTTTTCTAACTTTGATCTGTCCATTTCTTTTTCTCTTTCTCCTTCTCTTTTTCTTTCACCTCGTCGCCAAAATTGTAGTATTCTTTATTATATAAATAATAAAATACTTCTAATTAAATATTTATTCAGTAAACGTCACATTCTACAAAACAAAACTTAACAACTGAACTCTCCGGTACCTATGATAATTCTAATCTAAATTCCGAAATACACTACATAATACAATTATATAAAAATATATTTTCACTTTCCGGTAGCAGTACAATTTGGTACACAACACTTTATTCTTGTCTTCTTAAATATTTACAAGTTTTTTCACACAAATAACTACTTATAATACAAAAAATATATTCACAATGACAGTCAGAATTGTTTCAAATGAAAATGACAAATGTCAAAATTCGCGCAAAAAAAAATGAAAAAAATTGACACACTAATGATACTGGTGTCGCCATATCTAGTGTATGGAAGCAAAACTAAAAATGCTATCCCGGTATCTCCCATTTGCGTTTCCCGGGCCTGCTACTGGTCGATACCATTGTTGTTGCGATTTGATGTTTATGACCTTGAACTTTAAATTTGTTGGCAAATTTACGAGCAAAATTTAAATTGTTTGAATGGTAAAAAAAAAATCAGAACACAAAAGTACTAAAATTTTAATTTTATTAACGAATTAAAAAGATATCAGATAAAATAATCATATAATTATGTTTTTATTAAACAAATACGTGAATTTAACAAATTCAATACAATGCAGAATTTTCTATATCTTTGATGTGGGAAACACAAACGTCACGACTCGATGAATATGTCCCAAATATCCTTCTCCATCAAATCATCTCTTCCTCAAGCCTTGAACCATATTTCATACCTATATTTATTAAATGAATATACGTTTTGCATGATATGGAAGTCGTTTTGCATTACTTACATTTAAGGATCTTTCGGAAACGAAAAACACTTACATTTCACTTTCATGTTATAGGTGCCTTGGATTGTACACACGTGAAAATATTGTCACCTGGTGGAAATGATGCAGAACTATTTAGAATTATTACCGCAGAAAGTATTTAATATTTAAAGTTATGTTTACATAAACAGATTGACGTTTGATCTTAAAAATCTTAGGTTAAACGACAATTTTACAAGTACCAGTATAGCCAACGTTGCAGTATTATAGCATAAACTAGGAATAACAAACCAAAGAATAAATATATCTTGCAGAACATTTACAATTATGTTCGGAGTATAAAATTAAAGAATTATTTATCCATGGAATAGTTATACCACGAATTATACTAGCATTGTAGAACTGGCCCTAAGTAAAATTTTTAAGTCGTGTTTGCACTAAAATTCTTATTTTATCCTGTTCTTACAAAAAAAAAAAAGAAAAATGGTATAGGACCCCATTGTATTGCCAACTAAATAATTTCTTTTTGATCACTAATTCATAAATGTTTCCTTTACAGGTGAACGCCAAACTGAACGGCAAAAACCACGTAATCTCTCAATTCTGTCGCCCAGTATGCCTCAAACGGCCTTGCATGATAATGGGCGCGGACGTGACCCACCCCTCCCCCGACCAGCGCGACATCCCCAGCGTCGCGGCAGTCACCGCCAGCTACGACGCCACCGCCTTCCGCTACAATTTCTGCTGGCGTCTGCAACCCGCTCGCCAGGAAATCATCGACGACTTGCAGAAAATCGTGCAAGAGCAACTGCTAGCTTTTTATAAAATCGAGGAGCATTATCCCGAGAGGATTATCTTCTTTAGAGATGGGGTGTCGGACGGGCAGTTTAAGAAGGTGATGAACATGGAGGTGCAGGCGATTAAAAGAGCGTGTAGCAAGATGGGGACGCCGGATACATATAAGCCGCAGATTACGTTTGTGGTGGTGCAGAAGAGGCATCACACTAGGTTTTTTCCTACTAATCCAAAGGAATCTGACGATAAGTAAGTTACGCTTGTAACATTATTTTTTCGTACCTTATTTAATAGAGGATTCCACTATTTTTACCTCTCGCTAAGAGAGGTATTGGAATCAACGACAAAATATAACTAGACAAAACATTCCCTATCCCTCTTCACTGAATGTTTTGATTTCGGCTGGCCAGAAAGAGACAGAGATATATTTTATCTACTTCGTGAATTTCTCACTAGAGGCCACTTGAATATATTAGTGTAATTTGACATTTGCGGTTTTGTTTTTGAGTGACACGTTGATTTTTATTTAATATCAAAGCTTATAAATAATTAAATAAACATATTGGATATTTTTATAAATTAATTTTACGCTTAAATTAATTTGGCAACACGGACAAGGTACACAAACTGTAATCTTGGCAACCTTGTTGGAGTGGGCCATACAAGCAAATGTCAAAGCCCGCGTCTCATATGCAAAAATGGATGCGTTTTTATGAGTTTTTTTTACAGATCTGTAAGACTTACTGATTTGACCTGCAATCGAAATATATGTATAACTTGATGTATATTCTAAAAAAACTTTCTATTCTAAAATGTCAATGATATTGCGCCTCTAGTGGGAAATGCTCGAACTAGATAAAACATATCTCTATCTCTGTCTGGCCAGCTGAAATCAAAACAAATGAAACGATGTTATGTCTAGTTATATTTGGTCGTTGATTGGAATCATGCTAATCCAAATTAAGCACGTTTTAAGGTCCCTATAATCCGATTATAACATTTTTGTGTGTGTGTGTGTGTGTGTGTGGGTGTGTGTATATATATATATATATATATATATATATATATATATATATATGTGTGGATGTTGGAACCACGGTTCCTCAATCTCACAATCCTGGGAAGAGCTGATTAGGTTTTGGTAACAATTGGACAACCAGAAGTAGTTGTTTCTAAAAAAATCTTCTAAATATCATTTTTTGGAAATTTTTGTTATTACAAATATTGAAGAACATAAAATTCTACATGTGATACATTTAAATTTTTTATTATATCTTCTATAAATTTAGAGATAAAGACGCTATAATATAAAGAATAACGGGATATAATAATTCGAATAGGCTAAAATATACTAAGGAAACGAGTAGACAAATTCAAATGTTTGTAACAGTTTGTAAATGACAGATGTCAGTGTCAAATATCAACAGTTTTAGTGACATTCTGAAAGCTTTTTTTGTGAAGTACATTTAATCTTTCTTATTGTTTTATTAAATATTTAAAATTGTCAATATTCAATGCAAATGCATGTATTCATTAGAAATGCCGCCAATCTTGTTAATGATTTGGAAGAATCTCTTACAATGAAAAATAGATATAATTAGAATTATATGTGTGCAGAAGACATGTTAAATACAATAAAAAACAATATTTGGGAAAGTTCTGTAATCGTGCAAGAAATCACATCGAGATTTTAGTAAATTACTACGTTTTAAGGTCCCTAGAATCCAATTTTAACATTTTCACGATGATGTCTGAATGTGTGTGTGTGTGTGTGTGTGTGTGTGTGTATGTGTATGGATTTTGTCTTCGCTCTAACTCAAATACTATCATTCGGAAAATTCTGAAACCTCGTATTTCTCCTATTTTCATATGAAAAGAAGCCATTAGATTTTGGTGTAAATCGGATAACCGGAAATGGCACTTTACCTGAAGCTCATAATGGCTTTTCTTCAAAAAATACCATTAAATGCCATTTTTTCGCATTTTTTGTTATTATAAAAATTAAAGATTATTGAATTTTCTACAGGAATACAAATACTTTTTCTATATATTTTACAGATAAATTTAAAATTCATATTTCTTTTTTTAATCCCGAAGCCTAAGATAAACACAATTCCTTTGTCACACAGTTCATATTTCAAATGAATGTAACTGACGGTAAATGTCACTGTCAAAAAACTAATCACTTCAAATTAATAATAGTGACAATTTAAAAAGAAAATATTAAATAAAGCAATATTTTTATGCAATGGAACCGTTTGCGGCGTTAGTAAATACGTAGATATGTATTTAATAAAAATTAAATAGCGGGAGGTTTTGGGTTGGCCATATCAGATTTTTTGTTATAAAACGACGGTTCGATAGCGAAATGCAATACAATACTTATATAGCCTAATATGGAAATGGCGAGAGGTCTTATGCTGGCCACAACAGATTTTTATTCATGATATATTCTACCTATATACCAGTACAACTCGTGTTTCCAGACAACACGTTTCGTATTTATCGAGAATTTTCAATCTTCTTGTATAATATGATTTTTTTTCCATCTTTCAGGAACATGAACGTTCGCGCGGGCACAGTAGTCGACACGGACATAATCCACCCAACAGCTTTGGAATACTATCTCGTTTCCCACGCCAGCATCCAGGGCGTAGCGAGGCCCACCAAGTACCGCGTCCTCTACGACGAGGCCGACATGACCGAGGACGAGTTAGAGCAACTCACTTACTATCTCTGTCATATGTTCTCCCGATGTACTCGGTCTGTGTCTTATCCTGCTCCGACGTATTACGCGCATTTGGCGGCCTTCAGGGCTCGCCATTACTTGGAGGGCGAAACAATTAACTTGGATAATTTGGCCCATGAGCAACATTTGAGAAATATAAAGCCTAGAGTAAAGGAGATGCCGATGTTTTTTGTCTAGATTGTCTAGAGCTTTTTATGAATAAATATACAGATATCACTCGTATAATACGGCCGTGTTATGTGGGACTAATAATGTTAATAAATAATAAGGAAGGTTTCTGCAATTTCTTTTTATAAATATCTGATGTGGACACCACATGACTTCCTTGTACGCCTGTTACACTATACATATTTTGTTAATAATTAAAATATGTATAACAGACCCAATCATAAAATTGCACGTATTTGACATTGACATTAAATTCTTTATTTTTTTGTAATTTCTTGTCCTAAATCATAGCAAACTTAATTACAGAAACCAAAAAGTACACAATGTTTAAATTTACATATCTCGCTTATACAAAGAACTAATTTAATCATACTTGAAGTTTTCAACGCAAAATTCAATTCTCTAAAACTTTTATTTGAAGCATTTATTGTTAAATTCAAAATAACACCATTTTTTCCAAGAAAAACTGATATTAGCTTCAAGTAAAGTATCACTTCCGGTTAGACTATTTTAACCAAAGTCTATTATGTTATTTCCATTGATATAGAAGTATTATATACCAAATTTGAAAAGTTTTGGATTATATTTTAATATAGTTTTTCATTAAAATCTACTATAGGCTTCAAGTAAAGTACCACTTCTGGGTAGACCATTTTTACTAAAATCTATTATGTTATTCCCATTGATATAAAAGTCTTATATACCAAATTTGAAAAGTTTTGGATTATATTATAATATAGTTTTCCATTAAAATCTATTATGGGCTTCAAGTAAAGTACCACTTCTAAAAGTTATGCAATAACCAAAAAGGGAGGTGCACAACTAGATAAATACAAAATTTTAACTTTCTACGGCTTCCCGTTTTTCAGTTATGCGAGATACGTACAGACGTCACGCCGAAATTAGTCAAAATGGATTCAGGGATGGTCAAAATGGATATTTCCGTTGAAATCTGGAAACCGAATTTTTTCGCGATTACAATACTTCCTTTACTTCGTACAAGGAAGTAAAAAAACGATGTTCTACCATTTTTACTTCTTTATATGTAATAAAGGAAGTATTGTAATCGCGAAAAATTTCGGTTTTTGATTTCAGCGAAAATATTCATTTTGACCATCCCTGAATCCATTTTGACTAATTTCATCGTAACGTCTGTACGTATCTCACATAATTCAAAAACTGTAAGCCGTAGAAAGTTGAAATTTTGTATTTAGGACTTTTATAATATCTAGTTGCGCACCTCCCTTTTTGGTCGTAACATAACTTCCGGAAGTGGTACTTTACTTGAAGCCTATAATAGATTTTAATGAAAAACTATTAAAATATAATTCAAATTTGGTATATAAGACTTTTATATCAATGGGAATAACAACAGTTTTTCTTCAAAAAAAAGATTTTACTTTTATTTTAGAAATAAATGCTTCAAATAAAAGTTTTAGAGAATTAAATTCTGCGTCTGACACAACAAGTATTATTAAATTAGCCCTTTGTATAAGGGAGATATATAAATTTAAAAATTATATATCCCGTACTCAAAATTGTAATATTATCGAGTATGCTTTGGCCCAGAACAATGTTCATATGTTATAATTGTTTTTTTTTACGTCTGTCAAAAAAAGTACACTTTTTTTCATTAAAATGGATTTATAAAGTATGTCTTTTTTTAACACAATAAACGTGTAAGAAAAGTTACTTTTTTTAACGCTACAGAGTGAAATAATGAAACGTTTCGGCACTTTTATCACACTTTTATTGCAGACGTAAAAAAAAAATTGTATGCAACTCGAGTAAAAAGACTATACTTTTTACACTTGTTGCATAAATAACTTTTACAATAGACCATTCCAGAATGACGTCACCTGCCCCTCACAAGAATGATTTTAACCTCACTTTTGAATATTTTTAAAAATTATTTAATTATATATCTTATGATGTACAGTATGTCCACGGATCGAGTTCCAAAGAGGAAAAACTTTTTTATTTTTTAATTTAAAAAAAAAATGTATTCTTGATAAAAGTTTTTGGATGTCCCGAAACGGCCAATTCAGTTTTAACATTTTCAATTTTTTTTTTTTTAGTTTCAGATAAAAATCGAAAATTGGTCGTTTTAGTTGAAAATTATTCTAATAGTGAGATTCTGTAATTTTCTGTAACGCTATAGAAATGTAAAAGTGAACAAAATCGCAACAATTTTTGTTTACTAATACATTTATTATCGTTTGACATAAAAAAAATGATGCGCTTTTGTTGAGACTTACAGTTCTATAAAAAAAATAAGTTTGCGTTGGTAATTGCCGTTATTTATTTATTTTTATAACTGTCAGTTGGGAACACAGACCATATACACTATTTTAGATTGGAAACGTACATGTTAAGCATCGATACCACATCAATGTCGCCATCTGGTGTATGGAAGCAAAAGTAAATATAAAACTCGGTCGGTATTATCATTACCTACAATTAATATTGGTATATTCGGTTTATTAATTACCCCTAATTTGTAGTTGAAGCATTTTTTTCACAAAATACTATCATTGCGTAGTATTTTATGAAAAATCTACTTCAACTACAAATCAGTCTTACAAAGATTACTTACATAAAATGAGTAAAAAATAATGCATTTTTGAAAACACTGTAATTTCATTTAGGAAAGATACAATACTTAATAGCATTCATCCATATTTAAAATTTCCAACTACTTGAAAAATAAATCCCGATAAGTTCGAGACTGTCGAAATCTATAATTTGTTATCACTAGAATACGATTTTGTAATATGTTTTACTGGTATAAAATAATACAATTATATAAAAATATATTTTCACTTTCCGGTAGCAGTACAATTTGGTACACAACACTTTATTCTTGTCTTCTTAAATATTTACAAGTTTTTTCACACAAATAACTACTTATAATACAGAAAATATATTCACAATGACAGTCAGAATTGTTTCAAATGAAAATGACAAATGTCAAAATTCGCGCAAAAGAAAAAATGAAAAAAAATTGAGACACTAACGATACTGGTGTCGCCATATCTAGTGTATGGAAGCAAAACTAAAAATGATATCCCGGTATCTCCCATTTGCGTTTCCCGGGCCTGGTTGGGAAAATCAACCATAATCGTTGTCAAAAGACGAACGAGTTTACCTAATTCAATGCTATGGCAAAGATAATAAAGCGATCAGTCGAGTTGTCGAAGAATTTAATCAAAAGTTTCCGGATATTTATGGCTCAAATAGAGGTGCACGAAAATTGGTCAAAATAATTCCTATCAACTGGTTCCATACTGGATGTAAAAAAAAAAACAAGATTAATTTTGGGACCAATTTTCGATTTTTATCTGAAACTAAAAGAAAATTTGAAAATGTTAAAACTGAAATGGCCGTTTCGGGACATTCAAAAACTTTATCAAGAATACATTTTTTTTTTTTGTAAAATAAAAAAGTTTTCCCTCTTTGGAACTCGATCCGTGGACATACGGTATATCGAGAAATTTTGATTTTGATACAATTCATTCATAAAATTAAACCATAAATTTTTCCATGGCTCCATCATTGACTAAATTATGTATGAAATTTATTTCTGACAGCTGCCTCTCACGAAACTCATTTGTTCTGGATTGATCTATATAAAAATGTCAAAATTATGAAGCTGTGTAGGTTATGTAAGTTAATTGAATTAAAAACATGAATTCAGATAGTGAGAATGAATAAATTTGTACATCGCCAGATATAGAATAAATATAGAAAATTATTCAAAACTGAGCCGCGCGTTTTTGAAAATTTAAAGGTTATAGAATAAAAAAAAAAATCCCTCCCCACGAATAAAAATAATCATGGAAGCGCATGATATCGCGATGCCAGTTTAGACGTCAGCGCCGCTAGTGACTAAATAGTGAACTTCTTTGGTGGGTGTTGAGATCTGTCAATCTCGTGTTTGCTTTGTCATATTTTTGTGTAATTTTGGTTTATTTTTTATATAAACATAAGTTTATAATATAATAACAACTACGATGTTATTGAATATTCAATGAAACTGAAATGATATGAAAATATCACAATGAAATGATTACATAACCTTGTAAGTAAAAACCTACCATAAAAGTTCCAATATCAATACTAGATAGATGAAAACGATGCTTATATACAAAAGTATTGTATATTCTATCGCAAAACACTTAAATTAATAACAATAACACAAATATAAGAGAAATTACGCAAAAATATAATAAAGTAAACAAGAGATTGACAGATGTCAATACCCTCTAAGCAAGTTCACTAGCGGCGCTGACGTCTAAACTTGCATCGCGAATACCAATATATATCTTGCAACAAAGGTAAAGAATTACAAATTATAAATTTTTAAATATAGAAACAGTAATAATTAAGAATTTTTTAATTATACGTATCTAGGCAGAAAAACTCAAATTCCTATTGAATAGTTATAGAAAAGATATAATATTCTACCCGCATGTAATGGCTATTACTCATTTGAATGTTTTACAACACTCGCCTCCAGCTCGCGTTGCAAACTATATTCTCATGAGTAATAGCCCACATTACATGTTCATTAAATAATATGCCATTAATTGCTTTTGTTCCCCTATGCTTCGCTTCTTTGCTATATCATCGTGTTATATGAATATACACCGTGTTATATGAGTGATACCTGTATTTATCACGCGTTTATATGAATTGTTATATCCATTGTGTTTTATAAATTCTTGTGGGGAACAGAATAATAAATATTGTATTCAATATTACATATTTTTTTTTTATACCAATAGACATATCCTCACGGCTCATTACCCATTCCTATGTATGCCATTCTGCTTTTATTTACAGATTTTGGTAATAACCAGGCGTCACCTCAGAAGCTCTCAAAGCTGTGGTGGAGGGAGCACCACAAAAAGGGTATTTTTTATACGATTTTTAAATAAAAATAATCGGACAGGCAGTCTGCAGTAAGAGTATTTATTTCAAGCCGACGTTTCGACTAATACATTAGTCTTCTTCAGGGCACTATGGACAATACAAAAATGTAAAGTAGTGGTACAGAATGAAAAACAGAAACATGAAAAGTAGTAAATAACGAAGAACAGATTTGTGAAAAATTCATGAATCTCACTGGGGTTTGAACCCAGGGCCTTCTGATATCTAGTCAGACGCTCTGCCAACTGAGCTTTGAGACTCCGTAAAGCCGCGTACAGACCAAAATCAGCTTTCACGAACAGTTCGCGAGCTGCTCGCGAACTGTTCGAGAGCTCAACGTCCACACCACTGTTTTCGAATCGAGACTCGGGTTCGTCATTTAGTTTGAAGGCAGTTCGTCAGAAGTTCGCTATAAAGCTACGCATCCTGCATTTTCATTATTTTAAAATATATAGAAACAATGTCCAAGTCGTCAAGCGAGGAAAAAAATATTGTTGCTTGTGCAAGTTTCTTAATTATAACAGCATTGAAAAAAAAGAAAGCAGAAAGAAACCCGTAAAAGAAGGTGGTGGAGAAAAAATTTATTTGCAAACCGTGACATATTTAGAGCCGCACTAATTTCTTGAAGCGAGTCTTTCTTCATATTCCGCTTTTTGTGATGGGGATATTTTGAATTCCATAAATGGGGGATTACATCATTTTTTTTTATAATTTCATCTGAAAATATTAGGAAAACTAATAGCCGAGACAGACGACAAAAATTAATGATCATTAACGGTTAGTTATAGTATGCGTACCTTAAGGTGATACTGTTGACAGATGTCAAAATTGTGTTTATTAACAAACCAAAAAATATTGAATGTAGTAAACACGTACTACTTATTGTATTGTACTCGTACAGCACAAAACAATAAGTAGCACTTGCGTACTACAGTCAATATTTTCTGGTTTGTTAATAAACACAATTTTGACATCTGCCAACAGTATCACCTTAGGGTACGCATACTATAAGTAACCGTTAATGATCATTAATTTTTGTCGTCTGTCTCGGCTATAAGACTATTGATGAAAATCCGGTGAAAAAATTCCTATTAATAAGCGAGTTATGGTCTCCCGAATTTTGAAAAGATTGACGTGACGTCACATTTATGGGTATTTATATCAAACTGTTTTCATCATGGACCTAAATGTTCTTGAAATATATGCTATTTTAAGTTATATTTACATAAAAATAAATGAATATTATAACACTGTATAAGTCTACATACTTTATAATTACAGGTGTATTTAAATTATTAAGTTAATGTAAGAAATTTATGTTAAAATAAAAACTGTTTGAAAACTGCAGTACAGGAATGTTAGCCCCTCCTTTCGAATTTGAATTTCTTAACTTCCATTGGTAGTAATCCCCACTTCCTAACATGCTGTTTGTAATGCATGTATAGGTGGTCTCTCGGTCGCCAATCAAAATATCTTCATATGAGTGTCGAAGCGCTATAACAAAAAACCTCTTATGGTATAATTATACCATTTCATTTTTTTATTAATATTCGTTATTCAGCATATACATTCGTATTTTTTTTTACTATTTTCCTTTAATTCGATTGAGCCGTAATCCCCCATTAGGATGCACTTCATATTGTTCGATTAAATTAATAATTTTCTCTTCACTCCACTCCATTGTTAAAAGAGCTAACTACACTTTTAAGATCGATCATCACCCATGAACGTCCACTCTAGAACGGCTGTTTGCCAACACTTTCTTTGAAGTTACCGCTCATGTAGCGAACTTTGGCCGAACACGAACTGCTCGCGATCTCTGGTACACACCGACTTCTGCAGAGGTTCGCGAGCTATTCGCGAACCAGGCGGCTGACAGCCCAAGCCGGGAGAGCCACATCCTAGAGATGGCAGCACTAATGACAGACTTATAGGGAAAACATTATATTTTACGTTTGTGCTAGTTGTATTTTGAGGCTTTGTTTTGAGGATATTTTGTTATTTTTAATTGAAATCAAATATATTCATCATAATGTCAGATATATACATTTATTTAAATGATGCTGTGCGGCCTATGGTCGAAGGTGAAGCAGTATATAAGGGTAAAATAAGATTCAAAATTTAGGTTATCTGCATGTTAACTACTTATTTAATTATTTTTAGCTGGACATTTTATCTTGTGCGGATATGACAGATAAACAGAATAATATAGAAATAAATTAACTGTGTGTTCAAACATATAATTTGAAAGGGCCTAACCACTCGATCGTAATAACACTAAATACAAATGCACATCAAGTTCTTTGTTTTGCACGTCTTCCTCTTGCTCAATTTCTGATATTTTTGTAGTTTCTGCTTCTTCCCTGTCTTTCCTATAAACAATTTAAAATAAATATATAATATTAAAGAATAATAGTTACTACTTACAGGTAACGTCTCTCTATTTTTCTTCTCTGTGCAGGGGTTTTGTTGAATTTTCTTTGCTGTAATTTTTAGCTTGCTATATCATTTTTTTTAATATATTTTTTTAATGACTACAAAACAATCTAATAATGTTTTGAAGCATAAATTTTTATAAATACATGGAATAAAATCGCTTAGGTAAAAAACGTTGTGAACAAACGTTCATGAACGGTGATATGTCCTTTCCGATTTTTAACGTGATATTCCACTTATTTTTTAATATTTCTCTTTTTGGGAAATAATGAACGGATATGTCAGCACTTACATAATTATTGCACTGCGGTACAGAACAATATCTCTTCGATTTGCTGGTCATGTTTATAACCCTGTACGACAGCACAACGTTTTCCCTACAATTTATATGTTTTATTTTGCCACCAGATGTCAGACACTTTGTTGGCTCTTACCAGTAATAGTTCTTACCCAAAGACACCAGTCCGCAGGATAGCGCTAATATCGTAACCGAATGAGTGTTCGGTATTGCTCGGACCAACTCGTTTGAGTTTGAAAGTTTACTACCAGTTAAATGTCAAAATCCGTTGAAATCATAGCATCACAAACCATTTTGTTATGAATTTTCATAATTCAAACAGATTTAATTGACTACCAAATTTGAATTGTGTGTTCTGTGTTACTTGTAGTGGAATTTGATCTACGATGACAAGATCTGTAAGTATTAATAATTTTATCTTCAGTTGTTAACCTCTTATATTGCAGTTGTTTTCCAACAATTATTATTGTATTGAAAATTAGAATAAGTTATCATTATTTGTTTAAAATTAAATAGTATATTCAACTATAAAAAGGAGTTTATAATGCCCGGTTTCATGAATGTTGATTAGAATCTTTTAATCAATGAGTATATATGAATCGCCTTGTCAAATACGATATTTTGTTTTATGATAAGATAATTAGCTCAATCGGAATATTAAAATGTGGATACTTTCTTACTTTAATTAGTAAAACTCTGGTTAAATTTTGACGTCAATTAATTCACCTGGAAGTATACTTACAAATAACAATTAAATATGAATTTTAAATTAACAAATGGATTAATTTCGTGAAATGTATAACGTATAAGTACTTTATTAAGTGATTTAAGTTACCAAGGTAATTATTTAATATTGATTTAACATGTTTTCATAAAACCGGGCAAATTTTAAAAATTGCAACTGAATTATTTAATTTTTAATGAACCATATACATTTTGTTTTTTTGTACAGTGGCTAAAATTGTAATTTTACTTTTTATCCTGAGATAGCAATGTGTTATTGTTACATTAGAAGAAAATAATATTTTTTTCCAGAAACCATAGGTCCACCATAGTGGAAAGCTTTCGACGTGAGTGGATTGGAATTGGATACTAAGGATGAATCGTCATGATATTCTGGAATTCACTTACCAACAAATATTGATTCAATAACAAATAATATTATAGATTCATTTTTTTTTAATTTGTAAATAAATATTTTATAAATAAAATAAATATAAATATATCATCACGGCATATTACCCATTTCTGGGTGTGCCAGTATCTACAACACATGTAGACATCGGTAATGATGACGATATATTTTACCGTGTGGGCGCTTACCAGGCGTCACCTCACGGGCACTCATAGCTGGCGTGGAGAGTGCACCACAGGGGTCACTTTTGTGCCATTTAAAATTGGAAATATTTGGCGTCTGTCGGGATCGAACCCGGTTCCCCTAGGTTCGCGACCAGACACTCAGGCACGCGTCCACGGGACCCCATGGGTAAAATATTTTGTTTTTTATTTATTATTTTCAGATTTTCATATACAAAAGTACTCAATTATTCTGTGACACAGAAGTTTAATTTTACCTATCGATATTTTTTTCCTACAATAAATGATCTTGGTATTTGAAAACAATTTAAAAATTTCACTTTTCAAAATTGTTATCGATATATAAAAATTAAAAACTGTGTTACAGAATACGGCAGATTATCATATTTGAATTGAATCCTAGCTTCAGTTCTCTCGCCGTTTTCCCGCTTTTTAGTTCATACCCAACCACAAAAGGCGGCGCTGCAAACTGTGTTTTCCAAATTAGTACGTAGTTGACAAGTCTGATAGTGTAGATGGTCTGTGTCGCGAACTTGGTCTGTACGCGGCAAGTGGCAAGTCGTACGCGATAATATGATTCGCATTCGATAGATGGCATGAGAAAACGTGATGGGGAAAGTAATTTTGAGCGTAAAAGAAAACCCGCGAAAATATGGTCATAATAAAAATAACAGATGAATAAATAATGTTTTCCTTTATAAATAAATATATAGGTGTATGAAATATTTCAATAAATAAATTTGTTTCTAACATATATTTCGGAAATAATTGATCATGTAACAAATATAAAGCTAATTGAGCAAAGTTTAAAAAAATAATGTTACCCTTAATAAAATTATTATTGTAAAATAGTACATTTTAAATTTATTTTGAAAAAACGTTAAGAACATTATTTATTCTAATACTTTTTTGCCAATACCTATACAGAATGTTTCTTTCAGTTCTATTTTGAGGGAAATAATGTCTTTAAAGAAAAATATTATATACAAAAAATTGTCAAGGGGCTAACTTATCATTAAATTATTATTAATAGCAAACTGAAAATTCTGAAACGATAGAACAAAATTATATATTTTTAGATAATTTTATATACAACCGGTAAATAATGTTAACTTTATTCTTATCAAAATCATAACTTAATGTGCTTCATTATTTATCGAGGGAAATAAAGTACTCCCTAGGGAAATAAAGTACTCCCTAGGGAGTATAATAAAGTGATTCAATTCCATTATTAATTGATATTGATTAACAGATAAGGAATATTATCAATTATATTTATTTTGGAAAAAATACAATGATTTTTGTAAAATTAAATTTAGATTAAATAGTTTTTCTTCGTTTATAGAAATGTGCTTCATTTTTCTTCTTTTCCGTTTGTATATAAAATATTGTATATAACACGGTAGTAAAGTGTCATTATTTGCCTCAAGCGATTGCATCCCTCGGGCTACGCCCTCAGGATTCAATCTTCGCTCTCGACAAATAATGACGGACTTTACTCCCTTGATATATAAACTACTATTAGTCCATTAGATAGAGAATGTAGATGTTTTATTGCCAGTTACAACAATAAGACTTATAAGCTAAGTTTAAACAAAAAAAAATGCAAATTGCAATTTTGACAGCAATATATGTATTATTATTGTTATTATTATTAATATTATTATTATTGTTATTATTATTATTATTAATTTGCAATGTTGTGACTTGTGACAGATGAATTTATAAAGGATCTAGACCAAGATCAAGATCTTTACAACTAATATGTTCTAGATCAGATCATAGATCAATTTCTGCGATAGGATCTTTTTTCCAGATCAGATCAGAAATTTGGGTTCTGCTTTTCTTAGATCATAAAATAGAACAATAACGATTTTCAAATGCTTTTTATTTCTTATTAATTAATAGTTAGTTAACTATCAAGTGTGTTAATGAGGGTAATTAATGATTAAGATATTTTAACGCGATAAATTCCAACGACTAGTTTTTAACCAATCATGATGCAAAACACGAAAATTCAACCAATGGAAACAGTATTATACTGATAAAACCCCGTTATCCCGATAATTTTCCGCTACCAAGTAAATAAACAGTTGTTATTGTTTATAACTGTCAATGTGACAATGGTCGCGTTCAGCCGCATCTAGCAGCTATCTAGCTGCTAGCTAACAGCGGTCGTGGTAATTCGACCGGTCCATCTAAAAATAAAATTTATTCTCACCTCAGCTGGCTAACATGTTATTTAAACAACAGAAAACAGAGAGTAAAATGTAATAATGTTTACTCAAATATCTTGAATACTGAATACGGGGTAGCTCAGGGTAGTATTTTAGGGCCACTATTGTTCAGTCTATACATTAATGACATTGAGAAAGTTATGAAAAAATGTCGGTTTCATCTCTTTGCTGATGACACAATTATATATGTATCAGGGAAGAATATGCATGAAATTATGCAAAATTTAAATGAAGATCTTGAACATGTAAGTAAATGGCTATGTCTTAACAAATTAAAACTTAATACATCTAAATCAAAAGTAATGTTACTAGGTAGTGATACGCAATACAAATATTTTATAGAAAATAATTCTAAGATATTAATAAATAATGAGGAACTCAAAATAGTTGATGAGACAAAGTACTTAGGAATAATTATAGATAATTATTACTCTATAATGCAATAATCTTACCACACTTTATGTATGCATCATCCATTTTGTATATGGCCAATAAAGCCGATGTAAATAGATTGCAGAAACTGCAAAACAGAGGCATGCGAGTGATATTAAAGTGCAATAGATACAAAAGTATTAAGTCAATGTTGGAGGAACTAAAATGGTTAAAAGTAGAACAAGTAATTAAAATGCAAATGTTTATGTTAATACAAAAAATAAAACTTGGGCAAGTACCAACGCATGTAAAAAACATTTTAGTTCCGTTCAACACGATACACTGTTATGAAACAAGGTTTAATAAAAATTTCATGTTGTCACGAGTACAAAAGGCTTCAACACAAAAATCCTTGTTTCATAGGGGTATAGCTGAATACAATAAGTTACCAGAAGATTTAAAAAATTTAGCAAGCTTAAAAACATTTAAGAAAAGATTAAAAATATTCTTGAAATCTGTAGAAATATAGTACATTTTTTCTTTTACATTTTAAATGGTAACGTATTTTATCTACTTTCTCTGTAAAGTGTGTTTTTTCAGTATTATTACAAGTTACCTGATTGTTTAATTATTATTATTCCTTTTTTCGTGAGCGTTATTATATGTTATATTATTATTATTATTCCTAATATTCATTATCATATTATTTTTTGTGATATTTTTTCATTTTATATTGTATGTATATAGCTCAAAGCTAAATAAACGAGACTTATTATTATTATTATTATTATAAAATTTTATATTATATAGTATGTAAAAGTTTACCAGATTGAATATATTTGTGAATTTCTTTCATTTACCAAATATGACATTTTTTCATATTCATATTGTATTTCATTTGAATTTACTAGCGCCACATTTCTTATTTTTGACAGTTGTAGCCGTTATAGCAGTACGCTAGATCATCTAGCACGTTTTGTTTTCGCTAGCCCGCTAGACTAGCAGCTAGAATCTAGCGGTCGGTCAATGGACCGTTCAACGACGTTCGCTAGGTTAGCGAGCTAGCAGCTAGGTGCGGCTGAACGCGACCAATGTGTCAAGTTTCATTTTGCGTTGTCTTTAGAATTTATCTCACCAAATACTACCACACGACCTCTCAGATTTTCTCAGATAAACTTTTATTTTTAAGCACTCATATTTTTTTGCTTTTAAGCAAAATCACTCAAGCAAACTGACATTAGGTAAAACCCCTCCTTCTTCGGAGTCGGAATTTACCATGCAGTTTGCTTTCGTGTTGGTTGCTAAGCAAAAAAAAATTCGTGCAAAATAAAAATTTATTGATAAAATCAGGAGGTCTTGTAATATTACTTCTAATAATTGTTGAGATCATTAATCGTCAATTAACAAACATGTTAGTTACAATGTGTTTCCGTTGACCATATCTCACTGAATCGGAAAAACTAATTTTATTCCATGACAAAATTTTTAGGTTAATAACGTTTGTTACAAGTTTTGACAATAATTGATCACCAATCGGTATCTATGATTACCCACTAAAATTAATAAAATCATGCATTAATAGGGGTCATTAATAAATGATTTTCTATACATTAACAGAACAATGGTCAACGGAAAAGTAAATTAATTACAAAACCTCATGGGAAGAAAAATTAGACACATATTTAGTTTTATTAATACTAAATTAATGAATAAAATAGAAACGAAAATAACAATTTTAAACATTAAAATTATTCAAATCTAAAAAATTAATACAGGCCATAGAAAATGGGCAGACAATCATTATGATATTCTACCATTTAATTTTTTAACGGCCGAATTCACCATTATTCTGTTGATTAATGGTCAACTGATTAGGGAATCAAGCTGATTCGTAAATCAATGTTTGTTTTAATTCACCCACTTGATTTTTGTACAAAGTAATCATGATTAACAGACTCACCACAATTATGTTTAGGTTTTTGACAGTTAATGTAACTGTCATATAATTTTATTCGTAGTAATTGTAATTAGTAAATTTGATAGTAAAATTGTCCGTATTTTTTTCTGTTCCTCTTCATTACAAACTTTTGAATCAACTGCTTCGCATTGTTCAACACTTCTGAAATGAGTGAACATTTCAAAATATTAAATAAATACAACATTTTCAGTAAATGACAATTGAGAGTGAAGTGAAAGAGATTATGTAGGTCTGCACCTCGGATTGCCGCTTGTCTGGTTTTAGACTAGTAATCCGAGAAAAGAAAAATTTGTCCGGGCTATCATATCTTTGGTTCGGGAATTTTTAATTATTCAAGAATTTCATATTTCGTTTTGACTGGTTTATTCAAATATTGTCAATGTTTGAAAGTAATTATAAGCCATTGATGTTAGTAGCGGGGGAATTTTGAACAAACTCGCTAGCAGAGACAAAGTAAAATGAAATTGTCTTTATTCTTTTTCTGAATAGTACAATAATATAGAACAGAACACTGAAATCGTAGAGGCTGCGAGAAATTAATTAAAAGTACATATGAAAATAATTTTAAAAAAATACATTACTCTAAATTAAATAATATTGTATAGTAAGTATTATTCAATTGTGATTTTTCCTTTTCTCATCCATGTCTGAAAATTATATTGTGCTATAAACCTGTCACTTTCGCTCTCGTTGCTACTATTACTTGCACAGGTGACGTGTGACTGAATTTTGAATGCCGTTTTTCTCCAAAATTTTTAAATTTGTCCAGTAAACGGAGGTTGAAAAAGAGGGGTATCCTACAAAAGGTCGGGTAGTTCTGAATTTTTGATATGTTGTATAGGATGGTTGGTTAGTCTTTTGACCAAATTTCCACAATTCCCCCTCCACCGCTTCCTCCGCCATCTTGTAAAAACCACCGAAAATCGGCACTTTTTTCAGTTTATTGCCTATAACTTCTTTCTGGTGCATTTTAGCAAAACAAAAGTTATTTGCCGATTTGTAGACGACAAAATTTCCTGCAAAATAGTTATGTGAAGTTATTTTGTACGATTAATAGCAACGGAGTTATGATGCTGACAAAAAAGGTTAAAATTGCGTACTTAGCAAAATTTTGAGTTTCTTTCCACTTTACATCGCAATACACATCATTTTAGCGTAAAAGCCCCATAGTCAATCTTGTAGAGAATTTAATTACCTACATATTCCAATTATTTTTTACGATCAATGCAACAGAGTGGGGGTCAATTTACAAAAAAACGATAAAAATATTTTTTTCTAGTTTAGTGCAGCAACACTTTTTGGTTTATTATTTCTAATTATAAAAGTATTATTCAAACAAAATAATCTGTATAGATACAAAATGAACGTAATTATGTGTTGGCAAACGTCAATGAGTCTCATGGAACTATTAGAAAATTTATTTTTTTAAAACAGCACTTCCTTCTTTCATTTGTCTGCGACTTCTTTCTACTGCTCTTCAGCTCAGAATTATGTTCGTGGAATTTGTATTATGTTAATTCCGTTTCATAAAATCAAGTATAGTGTATTTTGCAGGCAAGTGAGCTCTCAAGATTTATCATAAGTACTTTTATGCTAAAATGAAGTGTTACGGAGTTATTGCGAAATGTAAATTGGAAAGAAACTCGAAATTTAACTAAGTACGCAATTTTGTCCTTTTTTGGAGCTTTGTAGCTCCGTTGTCATTATTCTTACAGAACACTTCGTGGACCAAATATACAGGAAATTTTATCCTCTACAAGTCGTCAAATAACTTTTTTTGCGTTAAAATGTAACAGAAAGAAGTTATAAGCAAAAAATTTAAAAATTGCCGATTTTCGGTGGTTAAAATGTTAATAAAGCAATTTTTAAAAATGGATGTTTCGCGGTTGTAACGGGTGTCAGCTGCTACAAGATGTAAAATAAACGATGGGACAGATAAATTGTAAAACTTATAAAAATATTTATTTGAACTAAACTGATTTATTATAAAAATATTTGAACTAAACTGATTTGCTTCTCACTTCATGTAATGACAAGGAAAAAACTGGTTGTTTTATTTTTCATTTTGTCGCTAAGTTAACTCCTGAAAAAAGCATAACAATAGTCTAGGGCGACGTTACAAATTTAAGTGACGATGGTAGCTTGATCGCTACACGGTAATCCGTGTATTCTATATTTTATCCATTTCGTATCTGTAGGAGCTGGGTACAACATCTAAAAGAATACAATGAAATTTGTTGATAATTATTTACTTATAGCTAGGAAAAGTTATAAAAAACTCAATATTTTTCTAAGATCGCTACTTTCACCATATTGGGAGCGGCTTGGCTCCACCGCTATTGTTTCACAAAAGACAATACGCCAAAGTCTTAGAAAATTGAGTCTCAGAATATATACAATATACTTGCCAAATAACTCATTCTGAGTTGAAGAGCAGTAGAAAGAAGTCGCAGACAAATGAAAGAAGGAAGTGCTGTTAAAAAAAAATTCTAATAGTCCCATGAGACTCATTGACGTTTGCCAACACATAATTACGTTCATTTTGTATCTATACAGATTATTTTGTTTGAATAATACTTTTATAATTAGAAATAATAAACCAAAAAGTGTTGCTGCACTAAACTAGAAAAAAATATTTTTATCGTTTTTTGTAAATTGACTCCCACTCTGTTGCATTGATCGTAAAAAATAATTGGAATATGTAGGTAATTAAATTCTCTACAAGATTGACTATGGGGCTTTTACGCTAAAATGATGTGTATTGCGATGTAAAGTGGAAAGAAACTCAAAATTTTGCTAAGTACGCAATTTTAACCTTTTTTGTCAGCATCATAACTCCGTTGCTATTAATCGTACAAAATAACTTTCCAGAAATAATTTGCAGGAAATTTTGTCCTCTACAAGTTGGCAAATAACTTTTGTTGTGCTAAAATGCACCAGAAAGAAGTTATAGGCAATAAATTGAAAAAAGTGCCGATTTTCGGTGGTTTTTACAAGATGGCGGAGGAAGCGGTGGAGGGGGAATTGTGGAAATTTGGTCAAAAGACTAACCAACCATCCTATACAACATATCAAAAATTCAGAACTACCCGACCTTTTGTAGGGTAAAATGCTTCATTCACTGGACTTATAAAGGGATAAAACAGCGAGCAGAAAGTGAAAACATGTTTCTCGATCTCGATTACTAAAAACAACCCGCTTGTGCTTATCAAACAAAACGTTCAAAAGCAAAACATCGAAGGAAAGTAGTTTTGATGAACACGTTCTACACGTATCGTACAGTTATTTCCATCTAGCGGTCACAATAATAAACATAAATAACATTGAGGCATACGAGTATTACTAAACAACGATTACATTTTATAAACTTTTAATAGCGAACCGAGTTTTTCATAAAATACTATTCATTTAAACCTTACGCAAGACATATTATTCTTTCGTTGCCTATGTTTCTCCAGTGCCATAGTAACAAAAGAAATAAATATCATTTTTTACCAATGTTGTTTAATATTTATTTGTCTGTAAATTACAACGAATTCAGGACTCAAATTGGAGTATAATGCCCAAGAAGGTTGAATAAATGTTTCACACAATTTTTACACCCAGAGGTTACATATTTTAGGAGATTAATCGTTGTATCTTCTTATGTAAAAAATGTACAGTGATTTGCCACCTTAAGATTCATGAATTTTTCACGTCGCATGCATGGTTGCATGAAAAGTAGTATAAAAAAAATATAAATACTTACAGAAATGGTCTAATAACATGAGTTTTTTAGCAACCATCCATAAGGAACAATTAAAATAATCACAGAGTTGATTGTCGTCATGGGTAAAAACATAAATAAATAAATAACTGTTAAAAACTATGAATAGTCAGTAATAATAAAAAAATAAATAAGAACTGATGTAATTTTTTTTTTTTATAGTTGTAAATTAATATTACAGGGATATTACTTTATAGTGCTGCAAAAATAGCAAATTTAAATCAGATCATCCTGTACATCTAACATTTACGTATGATGGAAAATAGATTATTTTTACAAACCTTAATTTCATTAGATTTAAATATTTTACTATTATATTCTCCTTAACACGGTTTCATTATTAATTTTAATGTAATTGCTTCCTATCAGTGACATTTGTTTAAATATGTCAAAATCGTTAGTAAAAGTTGTTAAACAATTATATTCAATGAAATTTTTACAAAAAAAAAAAACGTTAAAAGCTTGTATAAATGATACTTCCGGTTATCCGATATACACTAAAAACTAATGAGCTTTTCCCACATTAGTATAGAATGAGTATACAACATTTCAAACTTTTCTGATTGATAGTATTTGAGTAATCGTGTTCACAGGATCCACACACACACACACACACACACACACACGCACGCACGCGCACACACACAGAATTAGAATTAACATTGTTTCATGTGGATTTGACTTTATAATTGTACTTCTACGACAGACACATAATAAAAGATTTGTTACTGTGAGTGAAGCCATTAAAAATGATCGGCGGCAACAATTCATAGCTATGATGCTGCCATCTACGTTGAGCTTTGCCCGTCTGCTCCCATTTCAACAAGCTGCATTCTTTTTACCAATATCTCACCTCACTTGTTCTCAAAATGAGATGAGATTGAAGTGAGGTGAGCTGAGATAGTTGCTTAACAAATAGAACAGAATTTAGAGAAAGAACGGAATACCTATTATCTTTCTCTGTTTATCATATGTTTTATTTATCAGTATGTTGATATTTTCATTTTGTTTTAGAATTTATTTTAAATATCTGACAACGTGGACCCGCTAAGACAATGAAATGTCAAAGAATAAATCTACATCGTAAGAATTTTCATTGCAAATAACATTATAAAACAATTCAATTTATTTATTAAATTTAGAATTAAAGAAATACAATTTCACTTATCAATATTAAATCATCAAAATTAACAATTTCTTAAATATTCATTTTTAAATAAAAGATAACACTGAAAAAAAACCCCACTTCTCAACTGAGGTGAGACACTCAACAAGCATCACCCCGCAAGGTAACTCAGTATCGGCAAGGGGGGAGGAATCCGCCTCACTTCATCTCATCTCAGTTGGGACAAATAGAACTGTCAAAATTACTGAGACAACTGAGGTGAGCTGAGATGAACTGAGATTGTGTGTAAAAAGAATGCACCTAGCACAAATAATGGCATTCTGACGATATTACACTCGCATTCAAAGCATCTATCCAACTTCACCCTATAATAGATTTTTTCACTACTAGCCTAGGAACCCACTATTATTTACCTTTATTTGACATGAGAAATTTTTTCACTGCCGCTTGCTTGTAACTAGTGGTGGGATCCGGATCCGGATAGTTTTGGTTTCGGATCCAAAAATATCCGGATATCCGGATAATTGAATGTTGAACTATCCGGATCTCGGATCCAAATCTCAGTATCGGATTTTGGATCCGGATCTGAGTATTGGATTTTGGATCCGGATCTGAATATCGGATTTTGGATCCGAATCTGAGTATTGGATTTTGGATCCGGATCCGAATATAAGTATGAGTATCGGATTTTAGACATGGAAAAACAATCCCTTTTATGTGAAACACGTGCACGATATAAATAAATAGGTATTTCGACACTTGCAATGAACCTGTAACCATTATTTCTCAAATTTCTTAATCTTAATCTCGTTTTCTTTGAAGTATTTGTTGTAATGAATGTTAAAATTTTAGAACTAAAGAATTCAATATTCTAAGAAATATCCTTCTCGTATTTGCACCAGCTACCTGTCTATTTTAGAGGGGTATTATAAAATTTATTGCTGTTTACAGACCGCTGTAGAGATAAACAGACCCATTGTAACGGTTTGAATTTGAACTCACCTCCAGATGTTTGCCTTTACATTCAAAATGATGAATCGGATCCGGAATTAAAATTCGGATCCGGATCCGTGAACAACATATCGAATCCGGACCAAAATCAGGATCCGAATCCAAATCCGAGTTATATCCGCTTCAATATCCGAGGAATCGGATATTTTGAAATCCGGGACCTCGGATCCATGTTTTGTCGGATCCTCACAGCACTACTTGTAACAATACGAGTATTCCATTTGCCAAGCTTTCAGATTAGTTCACTTCGTTCAGTTCAGATAGTTCAGATCACTTAATAGTGGTTCAGATGTGCAAATGGAACAACCACCATACGGTCAATGTCACTATTTGTAAAAAATAGTAAAGAAATTATATTTTATAAAAAAAAAATTAACTTAAAACTCATTCTAAATAAAATATGTATAAAAAGGAAAAATAAAATGAAGTCTTATCATGTACCTACTGATGAGTTACGCTTATGTGTGTAAAAAACAAAATAATGCTTTTTGACTTTTTAGTTTTCGTTAAAAATATAGTTATGATATCTATTTTTATTCTAATGTATACTTTGTATTTTTTTCTGCATTATATACTTGTAATATATCCATGTTCAGAAATTGAATTTAAATTACCCACAATTTTATTAAACTGATCCGTAACTGAACAAACTGCACCAAGTATTTTTAGGATTACTTCGTAGTGAGCAGGATCAGTAAATATAGTGGTGGGGGTAAACTGATCCGTGCAAATGAAATGACAAAATAAGTGAACTAATTCAAAAGTGTAAGTTAGATCTGATCCGAGTGGCAAATGGAATACGCCTCATGGTAACCTAGGTCAATAATAATTTATTATTAACCTAGGTCTATAATGTAAACTGTCACTTTTCAATCAAACTCAAGCCTCCAAATCCAAATATTATTTAAATTGACCTACGCTGCCGCCTCGCCTTACCAATCTGCTGTGCTGTTTTGGTGAAGTTATAAAGCATGTGTAGATACAGCAATGAATAAATCACTATTTTTTTGTATTTGTACACACATTTCAATAAAATTATTTAAAAATAATAATAAACTAATTACGCTGCTGACTGTAATAGCACACAGTGTTTTTATTAAATAATTAAATCAAAAACAAATCAAGGCTCATAAGTGAGGTTAACAAACCAGCGAAATCAACGACGAAATATAACTAGACAAAACATTCCCTATCCTTCTTCACTGAATGTTTTGATTTCGTCTGGCTAGAAAGAGACAGAGATATATTTTATCTAGTTCGTGAATTTCTCACTAGAGGCCACTTGAATATATCAGTGTAATTTGACATTTGGGGTTTTGTTTTTGAGTGACACGTTGGTTTTTATTTATGGTGGGTTTATGCTCGCAAAATTTAAGAATAAAAATAAGAATAGTGATAAAGTTAAAACAGTTATAACATACGACTCGGTTTATGCTGCAGAAATAAGAATAAGGAATAAGAATAAGGAATAAGCCAAAGTTCGTTTACTTTTAACTTTACGCCTTATTCTTATTCCTGTAAGCGAAGAGCGCATGCGTGTCTACTGTCAAATATTTCAAACAAAAATATTGGTCATTCACATTGACGTATTATAAATAACGTTAGTTATAATACGTCAATGGTCATTCATTATTCATTCATAATAATCGGTGTTGGCGAAACATAATTGACTCCGAAAGCGTGACGTCAAAATCGACCGGGAATTACAAAACCTGAAAGTAGGCTTCCGGTTTCTTGACTGCATCTTTGAAAGAGTTTATTGTGAACGAACCGAACTGCGCCAAATTTAAATAGCTGTCATTTGTCTTATTTGAAAACTAGAAAATGTAATGGTGTTATTATGTTACATATTCCTGTTTTATGTATTTAAAGTAAAAAAATAAATTAAAATATATGCGTAATTTGTTTTAAGAAACCTTATATTGAAGTAAATTTTAATATATTTCAAGAAATAATGTTATTGTGGCTCTTGTCATTCTTCAGCGAGGACGAAAAGATTTTCCTCTGATTCTATAGTTATAGACCTAGCTATTGTTTAAAGGATTGGTATTCTGCACCTGATCACTTATTTATTTTGTCCGTTCTTACTTTCAATTCGGTTCGTAGTGTTTTAGTCGCGCTTGTTATCTCATCTGGTACGATTTTGAACTTTTGCAAATTACAGTGGCACAAAAAACAAAAACAAGTGATTCGTTTTTCTTAAATGATAAGTTTTTTTGTGGATGAAAAGAGACTTATTGTTCGTGGTGAAAATGCAGTGGATTGAAACCATGTTCATTTGGTCTGTGATGTCCATGAAATAGTTTATGACGCAGACCTTAATATTATAAAAGGAAAAGTAATTCATTTATAAATTAGACATAACAATACATTATCTTTTTTAATTTTCGTTGGCTGTTACGATCTCTCACTACAATTACTAATTTTATTTATTTTATTTTTGCATCCCCTACACATCCTATAAATTTGTAACACGTATTCATTAACACTCTTTATATTATTTATACGTATGTGACGAATATATTTTTTTATATGATAATCTACTTTTCAAATTTTTCTTACCTACTTCTTTTATTTTCCATGTCCAATATTTGTCATATGCATTATTCATTTTATTAATTGATTATATTGCAAAATATTGTTATAAAATTAGCTTTATAAGAAACAATTTTTAATGCTAAAAAAGTTTAATTTCACTTTACAGATTACAGCTTTGATGACAGCTATTTAAATTTGGCGCTAGTACGGTTCGTTCACAACAAACTCTTTCAAGATGCAGTTAAGAAACCGGAAGCCTACTTTCAGGTTTTGTAATTCCCGGTCGATTTTGACGTCATCACTTTCGGAGTCAATTATGTCAAATTTAGTGATGGATTCTGTTCTTTCCCAATTAATTGAATTAGTGCAGACAAAATAATATTTTGATTGTACTTCATTTTAACAAATTAAAAAATAATAATAATAAAATTATAAATCTTAATGCTCGCAAAATTTAAGAATAAAAATAAGAATAGTGTTAAAGTTAAAACAGTTATAACATACGACTCGGTTTATGCTGCAGAAATAAGAATAGGGAATAAGAAATAAGAATAAGGAATAAGCCAAAGTTCGTACTTTTAACTTTACGTCTTATTCTTATTCCTGTAAGCGAAGAGCGCATGCGTGTCAACTGTCAAATACTTCAAACAAAAAAATTGGTCATTCACATTGACGTATTATAACTAACGTTAGTTAGTCAATGGTCATTCATTATTCATTCATAATAATCGGTGTTGGCGAAACATAATTATGTCAAATTTAGTGATGGATTCTCTTCTTTCCCAATTAATTGAATTAGTGCAGACAAAATAATATATTGATTGTACTTCATTTTAACAAATTAAAAAATAATAATAATAAAATTATAAATCTTATAAATGTAAAATCAACGCTGCTACCACTATGAGAATAATAAATGTAACTACTTTTCACTAACCTAATAACTTTAATATCACTACTCTTATTCTTACGCTTATTCTTATAACTGGCAGCATAAACACCACTTATCGTTATGTTTAAAATTATTCTTAACACTATTCTTATTTTTATTCCTATTCTTAAATTTTTCAGCATAAACCCACCTTTAATATCAAAGCTTATAAATAATTAAATAAACAAAACATATTGGATATTATTATAAAGTAATTTTACGCTTAAATTCATTTGGCAACACGGACAAGGTACACAAACTGTAATCTTGGCAACCTTGTTGGGGTGGGCCATACAAGCAAATGTCAAAGCCCGCGCCTCATTTGCAAAAATGGATGCGTTTTATAAGTTTTTTACAGATTTACAGATCTGTAAAACTTACAGATTTGACCTGTAATCGAAATATATGTATATTCTAAAAAACTTTCTATTCTAAAATGTCCATGATATTGCGCCTCTAGTGACAAATGCTCGAACTAGATAAAACCAGGGCTTCGAACCCGAACCTGAACTGAACCAAACCGTAACATTTTAGGGATCCCAAACCGAGAACCGAACCTCAGATATATTTTTAATTGAACCTGAGTTGAAACCGAACCGAGTATTAAAATTCAGTTTCGGGGTTCAACTCCGGTTCAGGTGAATTTTTAATTCGAAATGTAAATACAGTCGATAATCTACGTCTTAGGCGTTTGCTTTGCTGTCTGGGCTGACTTCGTGAAAATTGTGTTCGTTTCTTGTTACGTTTTGCGTAAATTCTGGCTCTCATTTTACATTATTTCGAACCAGAACCGCGAACAAAACCGCAAATTTTATTAATGCTTGAACCAGAACCGCACCCGAACCCATCTTTCAAAAATCAAATTAACTTGAAACCTTTTTTTGGTGGGTTCGATGTCCTGGATAAAACATATCTCTATCTCTGTCTGGCCAGCCGAAATCAAAATAAATGAAACGATGTTTTGTCTAGTTATATTTGGTCGTTGAGCGAAATGATATAAAAACAAATGGAGCCTACTTTTTGTGAATATTAACAAGCAAGTAACGTAATTATTGATGTCAAAGTTATTATCAATAAAAAAAACAGACAAATTAGAAATAGTTGCAAGTCGTTTCACAGGTAAATTTTATATTCAAAAATGTTAACTCAAAGTTTTAATCAGTGACGGATTTACAATTTTACCGCCTGTGGTTTGATAATAGTTTCTCGCCTAAATCCAACAACGATTATAATCAATATATTTTTATGTAATTACTAATATTTATTATTACAATAAAATTTTCTTTATTGAAACAAAAATTTCTGTTGTAATTAAAATAAATACAAGAACAATTATTATAGGTACTCAATTTTTTGTGTGATAGTAGGACTGTTTCTACAGATATTCAAGGAACTAACGTTCGGGAATTTTTGACCAAAACAATCATATTTAAAGGTCAATAAAAACATTATTTCATATAGTGATTATTTTTACAATTTTGTTTATTTTATTTAAAGAATAAATTTTTGTTATTGTATTTTATATATTATATTTTTTATATACGTTATTATTGTCATAATAAAATATATAATTTAATTTTCACTATTTTCGTTTTATGTATCTTCCTACCTACCTTGCTGCTTTTTTTCATTATATTGTATTAATGCAGTTACATTTTTCATATTAATTGTTATTTATTATCGTAAAATATTATAACAAAATAAGGATTCACAGTAAAAATTCTTAAATTATATTAATTCTCAATAGTTTCACAGCATCCATATTATATATCTGTGAAACTAAATATATATTAATATATTCATTTATTGCAAAATGTGATATACCTATGTCAGAATAAAACTTTTCGCCATAAATTGTATTATTTACATTTATAATTCCAATATAGAAGTTAAATTATTTCGTTAAAAATAATTGAGAAATATTACTGGTGGGCTGCAACTTGCCTGGCAGGTTATAGTAGACATGGCGTCCAAGTGTGTACGGCCAGCAGCGCTCATCCGCCACTCTATATTTACTTATAGCTCGTTGTGGAGCACACTCTTCATGAGAATATAATGTAAAAGCGCGCTCCAAAAAAGTGCTTTTATTATAAAAGTGAGCTCGTAATACGGGTCATTGTTATGTGTTTAAGGTAAATATAATACTTTAATCAAAATTACAAATAGATATATTGAAAAGTATGTAAATTACACATAATAAAATAAAATTTGTACCGGTTAGGTAACTTCAACAATAAATAAACTAATATTTCCATTCTCACTCTTTTAATTCCAGCAATGGATATCTTTGGAAGAATGCACTTCTGTTGTCAGGATTATAGGTATAGAACATTTTCAGAAACTCCATTGTATCTTTATGTTTCTTCTCCGATTTTGCAATCTCCTTCTCGAGTTCGTTCCCTATTTGTTGCGCCTTTTCGTTCCTCTCTTTCGTCAAGTTCTGGTACGTGTTGGCGGAGGTGCTATATTCAGCAGAAGAGAGATGTTCTCTGCATAATATGCTTTCATAAGATCCTCTGTTGTCTTTTCTGGCTGTTCGGCCTTTGATTTGTGTCTCTTCCTTAACATCATCGGAGAAGAATGTCTGAATGACGTGAATTCCACCTAACAAATACAAAATTTATAAATATATTATTACTAGAAACCCGCTCTGGCTTAGCCGCGGAAGCAATTTTGAATTAACCGCCAAAAATTTTGTTTAACCGAAGTATTAGACCTCCTTCTAGGCGACAGGCCTAACAGAGACCCAATATCATTAATATTACCAAAATAATTTTTAAAAAAACATCTACCTTTGGTTTCGACAGAAGAGTCATTGGATTGGTAGTCCACTCCTCTTCCCATTCCTCTGGTAGCGATAGTAATTCTCTTGGCCACACCAGCTTCTTCAATCATTCTCGCAACTTCATCCGCCTTCTCGTTGCCTGTCAGCACCACATACCGCGACAAATTGCTCTCAAACTTTCCTCTATATCGCTCTATCATGCTCTCATCTACAAAGAACACTATCACTGCTCTTCCCTCGTTTATAACGTGCCACACGCTGTCAAGAATGGCCGATATCCACGCGTCTTCTTTCTCGACGATGGAGAAATTGGTTTCACGCAGTTTACGGCTGCCGAAGAATGTTGGCATGTCCGAGGCGCTGGAAATGCCGTACGACTTAACCGCGCGCATTTCAAAAGAGAAAAGTTGTTGTAATGTTCCAGTAACGCCCAAAATGGCGCGATAATTATTCGGGAGCATGGCATAGGAAATATTTCCGCAATGTATGATCAAATATCCATAATTATCTAAACCTTGATGGTCGAAATCTGTTTTCTTTAATTTGAAATACATGAAAATATTATAGTAACTATTATAGCCATGTATATCGTGTTTTCCGTAATAATCTAACTTTACAATTTTACCTGTTGGAAGCAATTTGAAAGTTTTATAATACCAGTCAACTGGTTTTGCCTTGCGAACATTAATAGCGTTCCGAATCATTTTTTCTAAATGCATATTGAAAAATGTTTTGGTGTTTCTAACTATATATTTAAACACTTCATCGTCGGTTTTTATCAACAAATCATTTATAAATGTTTGCATTTTTTCATTAACTTCTTTTTCTTTAACTGCCACGTCGTCTTCATATCTTACACTACTAGTTTCATTCCATATTTCCAGTTGTAGTTTTGCTAAATCTTCACTTAAATATTTGGTACCAGGGTTATAGGTATTTCCATAAAATTGTGGACTAAAGAACACATCGACTTCATCTATAAGAAGCACAGTTTTCGAATAAACTTTCTCTTCTTCTGTATTCATAATGGGAAGTTCGTTTTTTACCAAAAGCTCCACGAAATTTCTTAAAGTATAGCTCTTCCCCTTTAGGTTCGGTTCGGTAATTTCGTTTGCCATATCCTTAAAAGTTCCATAAATTATCAGATTTTCAACATTAAGTGTACTGTAAAAAATCTTAAACTGTTGTGCATCTCTTTTTACGAGATATTCATTATAACAAACTATGCGAACCCTATTTCCGGTGATGGCTAGTGTTGCTGACAACAGACCAAGAACAATGGACTTGCCCTGACCTGTTAGAACCTGCGCAAGATGGTTTGGAAAGCCGTGTTGGGATTGGTCGGCCCCCAAAAGACGCAAAATGCACAAAATTTGTATGACATGAGGTTTAATTCCTTCCGATTTGTTGATTATGTCAGCAGATTCTAAAGCTGACCACACTGCAGACACACCGGCTAAAATCTTCGGAAGTTTCACCTTTTTGTAGTAGGAATCCCAATTGTCTATGTCTTTAATGTCACGTTTAGCTTTAGACTTAACTTGAGATATGAGCCCCTCAACATTATTCTGAAGGATGTACTTTTCCACAAATTTATTAAACTTTTCTATATAAATTTTATAGCAATCTTTTAAAACATCGCTGTGAAATGAATAATCCAAAGGAGAAATTTCGTTTTTGTTGAACAAATTCAAAGCTTTTTCAACCCCCATGACGTTCAACTCTAAAGTATATTTATAATAATTGTCCAAAGACGCTAAACGACGCTTGAAATCTACAATATCTGTGGAATTTCTTGTAACGAGTTCAAACGGTTGAGTGAATTCTGCAAAAAATTTATCAAAATCTACAGCGGACGGTAGTTTCTTAAAATTGATCAACGATGTTCCCATTAGTAAAAGTAAATTACTAGAAGCTTCAATTTTTTCACTCCATTCGCAATTTTGTAAAAATAATTTTGTGCAGGACAAAAATTGCAATCCAACTTGCATCAAATAATGTTTTGGATATCCAGATATTTTTTCCAAAAATTCTTTTGGCTTTTCAACTAAATAAGTTTCATTTATGACTTTAATCAAATGTTTACAATTAATAGATTCATAAAAACTTTTATTTATGTACCAAGGGAAGTCCGTGCCACTGATCAATCGAATAAATTCATTCGCAGACCTCAAGAATATTAAAAATTTATTGTTATATATATTTAATTCAAAAACAAACTCCATAAACGAGTTAATTTCTTCTACAAACTTAACCCAAGTATAAAATTTATGATAGGCATCATTATATTTAAACAAACTCTGTCTCTCCTCCCAAAAAACTTGATAGATATCCATAATATTTGTGATATCATCCAAAGATTGTTCGTTTTTAGTCACATAAT
Organism: Ophonus ardosiacus; assembly: GCA_943142095.1. Taxonomy (NCBI): domain Eukaryota; kingdom Metazoa; phylum Arthropoda; class Insecta; order Coleoptera; family Carabidae; genus Ophonus; species Ophonus ardosiacus. The sequence continues at coordinate 187,591 of OW964829.1, read as the reverse complement.
CTTTTAAATAATCAGCTTGCTTCCACGCTAGAGTTTTGTCTGCATCTTTGAGATTTAGTTCAAAGTTCGGACTGATGGTAATTGCGAATTTTATTAATCCGTTTGCGAGAATTCGAACTTTTTCAGGAGATAGATCATTGTTTTGAATAACAGTTTTGAATAGACTCATTAAAGAATTTAAAAAGATGGTTATATCATTATTTTGTTCGTCATCTTTAGTAGAAAGTGTAGTTAAAAGATATGAATATGTGTTGTGAATATAGTAAAGCCAGATTACATGTTGCCCATCTATATTTGATAAATTATCTAAATAATTACTTAAATGTTTTTTAATATTTTTCAGCCATGTTCTCAAAGATTCTTTTTCTTTAAAGAAAGCAAAATCGTACCGAAACTTTTTCATATGTCCGGGTTTAAAATTGTTCAATAAATCAACCAAAAATTTAATTCTGCGCCCATATAAACCAATATCATCTTTAATTTCAACATTTAAATCAAAATTTTCCCCAATTTGGATCATATTTGCTACTTGGACATTCTTTTCCTTGCAAACAGTGTCTAAAAGTTCTAAAAATGTTTTAAACACTTGCAAGAAACAATCGTTCGTATATTTTGATTTGTTCGGGATGTCTTTTTCATTACTGTTTTCTATTATATTTCTAACCATGAGATTCCAATGTCCAGAAATATATTCTCTAGTGAAATCGTGAAAGTTAATAAGTCCCAATTCAGTTGTGGAATGCTGTTTCGAAGTTGTTTCCAAATCTTTGAATAGTTCAATATCAGAGATTCGAACGGTGAAAAGTTTCTGATCTTGTAGATTATCTATTTGTTCAAATGCGAGAGGAATCGAAGGAAGAACCTTTGCTAAAGCCGATTTGAACTTTCTTACCCCATTAGCATTCAATTCTGTCAAAAAAATCATCCAAGAAAAGTCAACCTCTCCAAGTTTCATAACTGGAAGACTTTTATTGCGCATGAAAACACGTTTCTCAGCCATACAAACTTCTTTGGCCTGATTCCTAACCTCTTCAGAAATTAACTTATTCTTGTATATTTTACTCAAAACTACTATGTTTTTATTTTCTTTTTCATAGTCATAATACTGAGGCATCTCTTTCGTAATGAGATAAAGCTGAAACATATCGCGCTGCGATGTGAATAAACTAGCAATAGTATCTTTTTTGTAGTTTAACGTTCTGGAAAATGATTCTCGAATTCTTTCTAAATCATTTTTTAAATCATCGTCGAGTATTTTGCTAATAACGATTCTCTTATGAATGGCGTTCAGAATTGAAGGAAAATGTTCGCACTCTATGTTGAAAGATGTTTTGTTGAATCTGAAAATATGAATTTTGAATATTATGCGATCACGCATTCTGTTTTTCATAACACACACAAACCCACTCTTTATGTTGAGATGTGAAAGTGATATAAAGTCTGACCTTTGTTTGGTCAGAGTGCTAATAGCCGAGACAGGCGACAAAAATTAATGATCATTAACGGGTAGATATAGTACGCGCAAGGGCGCAAGTAAACATGAGACGTTTTCTGGTTTGTTGATCATCCCAATTTTGACAACTGTCAATAGTCTCAAGTTCACGTGAGCATACTATATCTAATATCTAACAGTTGATGATAATTAATTTTTGTCGTCTGTCTCGGGTATAACCTTCACAAAAGCGAAAAAAATTTGACTTGTGAGCTGTCAATTATCAAATAAAATCAACAAAATTAAGTGATATTTAACCATTTTTTGATGCAATTTTTAATGTTTAGGGTTCGTACATTTTTATAGACAAAAATATTTTTATTATTGACAAAGTTTGGTTTAACGAATTTTAATTATTTAATGCATGTAAAAACGGTCGGCTCTCAAGCGCCATCTGCTATTTTCGAAATAAAAGACGACCGAATGTAATTTTTTTGCACCAACAACAAATTATTTATGAAACAGTGATTTTAAATTTACATTAGAGTTAAATTATGCTGTAAACAAATTCAATGGGGCCGGATATCGAATTTATTGTGGAAAACGAATAAAAAAATCAAAAAGGTTGAAAATTTTACTTTAACAGAACGAGGGATGAAAGTTTTAGTACTTGTAATGTAAATGAAGTGGAAATGCCAGAAAAGCAATTAAATAAAAAAAAAAAAAAACACGAAAAAATTTCTCATTATTTTTTTATCAAACAACACAAAATGGAGTGGTCTGTTTTAAAGACGACAAAACCGAATAGTTTCTAAAGAAGGCGGACAAATTTTACATTTGGTAATCGTTTACTTAAGAGTACAATACTAACCTTGCAACGTAATGGTCCTTACTGCTGGTGACGAGGTTATCCAAACCGTAGAATCTAATCACGTCGTCCCGCGAGTTGTTGTGATGGAACTGCGCAAAGTGCAGCTCCACTAGGATGTCATCTTTAAACAATCCACGCACATATTGTTCTCTACTCTCGTCGGATAAAGTTCCTATGCCGTTCTTTCGGCCATTTTCCATTTCACCTTCGTAGGTACTTTTATTCTTTTGAATCACATTGGATCTGAAAATAATTACGTAGAAAAAAAATTGCTGTGGGTAGCACATTACCTTCCGCCATTTAATTATTATTGATTTACATTAAATATCCCAAATAATAATTTCCAATATTGGTAAATGATTTATTTTGTGATAGTTTATTTCTTGTCAATGGGGATTTCTTCTATAGCAAAGAAATATTGAACTTCAATAATTATAAGTTACTATACTTGCCGTCAAATAAGTATGGACTGGAGATTTCTACAATGTTGCCAATTCAAGGGCAATGTTGGAAATGCTATGTTATGATGAAGAAGCGGCAACACCGCATGCCAAGGGTCAGGGTGCGGAGAAGGGAAAAAGTAGAACATCAGTCCATACATATTTAACGGCGAGTATAGCATACTTTAAGGTGGTTCCATCCTGGAATCATTTCCGACAGATTGAAACGAAATTTACATATATGAGTTTTTATACAAGTATATATTTAGTTGCAATTCAACTAAATATAACAACAACAACCTCACCTAACGCACAAAATTCACCCCGAGTTTTTCAAGAGTGATTTTCGTACGTTAGGTGTGGTTATTGTTGTAGTGTTTGTTTAAATTGCGTGACAACTCTGTCGTTCGTTTTAGTGATCAAAGTTAGTAGTCCAGTCAATAGAGGTTTTTACCCTACAAAATATGATGAAAAATTCAAATTTGTGACCTTGGGGAGGTTCAGCGTGAGCCGCCATCTTGGATCAAATGTGCAAAAAATGATTTTTGGCTATTTTCTAGAAAACAGTGGCCCGTATCAAAATTTTACAAGACTACAAAATTATTTGTTGTAAATAAACGGTTATTGCACTTTATACCTACGATGAACTTTCAATTATTTATGTTCAAATTATTTAACCAGAATAACAAATGATGAAAGAAATCATAAAGACGTTCACGCCGGTGACCTCTATATACAAAATGGACCGGCGACTCGTATCTCTTTACAACGGCGCGAGCTGTATCCACTCAACTGTCATGGTGGGGTGGCTATCTCTTTCTAACAGTGAGAAGTACGCATGCGTCAGCTAGTACCAGTACGACGAATTAACGATGAACATGAAGAAGAAAGTTTAAATACATTTTCGCATATCTGCTTGGTCCAATTATACACGAAAGTTAGAGAGAGATAGACACCCCACCAGTCAGGCGGGTGGTATTCTCGATGGATACACGCAAGTTATTCAAGCCGCCGGTCCATTTTGTATATAGAGGTCACTGGTCACAACAAATAACATAACCTTGTTTTAATGGATAATCTTTGATCATATACGTGTATAAATACTCCAAAAGACACAAAATGAGGCTACGAAAAACAAAGAAGTAAGCAAACTGACTATCAAATACACAAAAAACAAAACTGACAACTACCAAACAACGGAATGTAAACAAGTTCCCCTTGCCCCGCAAGACATACGTTAACGAAAAATTGTGCTATCTCTTTCATTCAGAGAAACTGTATGTCGAGACTCGTTCGCAGCGGAAGGTAAACACGTGACGTCACGTATAGCGGGAGAAAAATTATTTATTTTTCTCGAATTTTTTTCTCAAAAAAGAACAATTATGCAAAATAAAAAAATATGGAAAACTTTAATTTAAAAATACTATAACATATACATTTTTCAAAAAGAACAAAACCACCCCATTTGACATATGAATATCAAATTCACTTGTGTAAAGTGGAATTACGAATTATCTATAGTGACTGTATATACATAGTGTGGCCAATAGGGGGATCGATTTTGATTGGTCGGCGCGAATTTGCCTAAATATGGAGGATATTATGCCGACAAAGTGACATTTTCAGATTTATTACGTGAATTGAAGGTAATTATATTATATTTATATTTTAGATAGTGCAAATAATTATATTACACGTGTATTTGTATATTTATAACTGAAAGTAATATATACATATTTTTTAACATCACATCTTTTTTAGGTTAACTGTCAAAATGAATAAAAATGTCTAATATTAAGGTATATATTTTAGATGCCTGGTTGCGTGGCGGTTGGTTGTGAAAACAATTCTTTGAAAGGATTTAAAATGAAAATAAATATTGTTTCCATTTAATATGCTCTTTCATTAATTGTTTATCGAATTTTGTTTAGTTATCACATCATATGAATTCAAATTTCCCGCACATTTTGCCTAAATATGGCGTTGGTTGGCCACACTATGTATATACAGTCACTATAGAATTATCTACAGGGAATTTATTTTAACATGCAACATATGGCGAATCACTTCCATGGTTACTCACTATTGTCAAAAAATGACAGCAATGTAATATTTGTCCATTTTAAAATGCAACATACAAAATTTGTAGTTTTGTATTATTAAAACTAATTTCCAATAAATTAGCCTACATATGATTAACAAATAATCAAAACATGAATGTTGTACATCTTAACAAACTTTAGCTTACAAAAATTCATAACTTTCATGTAATAAATGTTAAAAAATACCCCCAATCACTCTGAGGCAATATTCTAGTCGGTCGTAATAAGAATTGACACCATTTTTGATGTATTTTGGAGGTATCTCCTGTGCTGCAATACTATTTATAATGTTGCATTTTAAAATGGACAAATATTACATTGCTGTCATTTTTTGACAATAGTGAGTAACCATGGAAGTGATGAACTATAATGTTGTATTTTAAAAAAAATTCTCTGTATAGTGACTGTATATACATAGTGTGGCCAATTCGCGACTAAAATTACCACCGCAGCGCTAGTGTACTTTTCAACATGGCCGCTCAAAAACATACTCTTTGAATGACAGCTGCAAATGTCCGTACATGATAAAACATCTGTTTTGTACGGCGTTAATCATAATTTGTTATTTAAAGTGTTTTTTAGCTGAAGGGTACATATTTATGGTTTATTATTTGATTATACATGTCATAACATTTTTATTTATAGATAATCATGAATATGTTTGAAGGAAAAAATCCTCGATTAATATAGACGGAATTATTTTCTTATTTATAAGCCACGAATGCCTCAAGAATTTTTTTGGAAGGAGAAGAAGTGTGGTTTGGTGGTTTTATGCGGTATTACAAATACGACCGAGGAAAAATGTTATATTTTTGCACTGGTCTTACAAACTAGTGCTCTAATGTCAGATCCACATGAGATCACTGGTATTTTAGCGTATGAAAATAATATAAATTTTTTGTCTTTTTTATGTTCATGTAAAGCAGGAAAAGGTGGACGATGTTTGTTTTGTTCTGTTTGTCCTAATTTATTTTGAATTTTAACCTTTTTCTCTCCCGCTCTTGGGAATAAATGAAAACTAAGATTTTTGTCTTTACTTTTTTACTCTTTGAAGAACAACCGTATGCACAACAATTAGTGTTATCCGCTTTTCGAGACTTTCTCGGTGAATTCATTGTTTCATTTAATTTAATTAATCGCTGTTCCACCTTAAAACAATAATACAAGTTAGGTCGCTAAAAATATATTAGTGAATAGTGAAAGTTTTAAATAATAGTACATTTAACAAAATGTAAATATTATAAATAAAAATCAGTTCAATTATTTACCGAACAAAAACTGCAGAACACCTATATGCATGTATTTACAACCAATAAATCAATTCATCTAGCACTATGTGGCTGAATCAGCTGTAAGCTGAGTATGTTTTTGAGAATTTCCGATTTTCCTCGCTAGGTGGCTACGATTTAATTTTAGTCGCGAATAGGGGGATCGATTTTGATTGGTCGGCGCGAATTTGCCTAAATATGGCTGAAATTATGCCGACAAAGTGACATTTTCAGATTTGTTACGCGAATTGAAGGTAATTATATTATATTTATATTTTAGATAGTGCAAATAATTAAATTACACGTGTATTTGTATATTTATAACTCAAAGTTACTAAAAATGTCTAATATTAAGGTATATGTATATTTTAGATGCCTGGTTGCGTGGCGGTTGGTTGTGAAAACAGTTCTTCAAAAGGATTTAAAATGAAAATAAATATTTTGTTTCCATTTAATATGCTCTTTCATTAATTGTTTATCGAACATTGTTTAGTTATCACATCATATGAATTCAAATTTCCCGCGCATTTTGCCTAAATATGGCGACGGTTTGCCACACTATGTATATACAGACACTATAGAATTATCTATATCTTTCTCACTCACACTTCCTGTGTTCTCTCTCAATCTAGCCGGGTACACAAAAAATACATACATATGGATATACACTTGCTCCATCCAGTAGTTAACAAATCCCTGGGATAGACGCCAGTAACTATAGTGACAAAATTTACGAGTATTCTACACTCACCTATCAACTACTTTTGTCTCTTGTCCAAGGGCAGGTTGGGAATTCTGATCCTCAGGCGAGGCCATGTTGTCTGGCAATTTAACGCAAGTATCATTTGTACCATCTACTTGTGTTTCTTGCTTTTGTTCAAGAGTTGGTTGGGAATTCTGATCCTCAGGCGAGGCCATATTGTCTGGCAATTTAACATACGTGTCATCTGTACCATGTACTGGTGTTTCTTGTTCTTGTTCAAGAGCAGGTTGGGAATTCTGATTGTTAGACAAGGCCATATCTGGCAATTTAACACAAGTATCATTTGTACCATCTACTTGTGTTTCTTGTCCAAGGGCCATGTCTAGCAAGTTAACACAAGTGTCATCTGTACCATCTACTTGTGTTTCTTGTTCTTGTTCAAGAGTAGGTTGGGAATTCTGATCGTCCAGTTGGGCCATGTCTGGCAATATGACATAAGTATCATCCATATCTTCTTGTCCACTGGCATCTGTATCTAAATGGAATTCGTCTTCATCAGAAGAGTCGGCATCTGCTGCTCGCATTTTCAACTAAATCTGGAAAAATGATTTTTAGTTGTAGTTAAAAATATTAAAAATACAGGATTAAAAAAATAAAAAGAATATTTTTTAATATGGTTGATAAAGGCATATCTTCATCTGAAATGTTTGGGTTTTGGAATAATGCGATAAACAATAAACGAATGAACAGAACAAGAGGGTTAAAATAATTTTCTCACAACCATTTCAACGTCGGTAAAAGTAAGAAAGTAACGAGAGTTCCGAAATGTACTAGGGGATTCCCCTATTCGATCGATACAACTGCGTTGCGTTCCAAAATCAAGAGTACAAAGTATTGGAGTAAAAGTTAAAATATGATGACGTAATGAGTGTCGTGTGTTTTGGAACGAATGAGTGTTTTGTTGGACTAAAAAATTGAAACTAAATTAAAAATAATTAAATAAATAAAACTACTTATAATGGGGGATTCCAATTCAATTGAATTAAAGGAAAATAGTAAAAAAATACGAATGTACTCGCATATGCTGAATGACGAATATTAATAAGAAAATGAAATGGTATAATTGAGATATTTCGGAAATATGGGGTTTTTTGTTATAGCGCTTCGACACTAATATAAAATCTATATATAATTTTAAAAAAAAATTTCACAGGGAAAACGCTCATAGCAGCTGTAGACACGTGTTTCACTCTTATTAGAGCTCATCAGTACAGCATAGCATGTTAACAGATGGACATTAACTGGAAATAGTGAATAGAAAATGAACAAATTGTAACAGTACCTGTAAGCAGCCAATACACATTTTAAAATTATGACAGCTTCACGCTCGTTTATTAAAATCTTTAATTTATTTACTTTGGGGTCCAGGTAGCGGTGACTGGTGGGTGGTCGTGTATTGCCTCTGCTGCGATGTTATATTTATCTACAAATGGTGGAACTTATTTCAAAGCAACAAATGTGTATTTGGCTGCTTACAGGTACTGTTACAATTTGTTCATTTTCTATTCACTATTTCCAGTTAATGTCCATCTGTTAACATGCTATGCTGTACTGATGAGCTCTAATAAGAGTGAAACACGTGTCTACAGCTGCTATGAGCGTTTTCCCTGTGAAAATTTTTTTTAAAATTATGACAGCTTCACGCTCGTTTATTAAAATCTTTAATCTATATATAATATTTTGATTGGCGACCGAAAGACCGCCTATACATGCATTACAAATAGCGTGTTAGGAGGTGGGGATTACTACCAATGGAAGTTAAGAAATTCAAATTCGAAAGGAGGGGCTAACATTCCTGTACTGCAGTTTCCAAACAGTTTTTATTTTAACATAAATTTCTTGCATTAAACTTAATAATTTAAATACACCTGTAATTATAAAGTATGTAGACTTATACAGTATTATAATATTAATTTATTTTTATGTAAGTATAACTTAAAATAGCATATATTTCAAGAACATTTAGGTCCATAATGAAAACAGTTTGATAAAAAAACACATAAATGTGACGTCACGTCAATCTTTTCAAAATTCGGGAGACCATAACTCGCTTATTTCACCGGATTTTCATCAATAGTCTTAGTTTTCCTAATATTTTCAGATTAAATTATAAAAAAAAAATGGTGGAATTCCCCATTACAACGTTAATGTAAAGCCCGTTTTACAAGCGTACTTTTATAATATACGCGCTTTTATGGAGCACTCTCCTCATAATATAATGTGAAAGTATGCTGCACAAGCGCTTTTACTTGTACGCACGCACGCACGCCCTAGCGAACACACACATACACACACGTACGTACGTACATACTGACATCGTAAAAATGTTATAATCGGATTACAGGGACCTTAAAACGTGCTTATCCACTAAAATCTGGATAAGCGATTTTTAGCATGATTCCAATATTTCTCTTAGTGGGTAAAAACAGGATTTTAAAAAACCTACCTTGTAAGACATATGGGGCAATACCACAGAATAAACATTCATACAGAAGCGACAGTCAGAGAAAGAACCGAAAATTAGAGAGAGAAAAAGTATGCCAACAAATTTAAAGGGCTAATCGGATAAAATCGGATTGTTTCGGCATATCTTCGTATCTTGCGATTCTTTGTTCTTTTCATTATCGCGATGAGAACATTTTCTGTCAGGGGTCAATAATAAAAGTATATTGAGAAACACAAATTGATTTCTAATAAGAACAAATATGTTCTTTTTTCAACAAACGACAGAAAAAATCGTTATCATAAAGAAAATCATTATATTTCACATATTCTGGAACAGAGCTGGGCAATACTCGAGTACATTACTCAAAAGTAGTACTCAAAGTACAAATTTGGTACTCTGTACTCGTACTTGAGTACATTTGAAATATCAATACTTATACTCATACTCTAAAAATTTTTGCTATAGTACTCGTACTCAATACTCTGAATGGTACACTAAGTACATTAAAAGTACTCAGAGTATTTTTAAATACTCTGAGTATTTTTAGAATTGTGAGTACTTGAAATACTTATACTCTTGAGTTTTTTTCAAAGTATGAGTACAACGAACATGTTATTTATTTAGTATTTATCATATTTCCTATTTGTATTTATATGTAATGGTAACTAATAATTTAATTTAATATTGTTTTGCATTGATAAACAATAAAAATTTGAATAAAATGCATTTACTATGATGACATCATAAGTACTCAATACTCATAGAGTATTGAGTACTTTTTGTACTCTGTACTCAGCGCAGAACGGTTTTGCAAATATTCAAGAAAAATATTCAAGAGTACTTTTTACTATGAGTACTCGTACTCAATACTCAAGTACATTTGTTAGGTACTTTGCCCAGCTCTGTTCTGGAAGAGCTGTTGTCTCAGCTTGTCACGCCCATGTATTTTAGGGTTATGGCTAATTCAAGCAAACCAAACACGTCTTCTCACTTTTGACATATGTCATTTTGTGAACTGTTTGTGAATTATAGAAGTGGTGTTAGTTTCTAATGAAATGGATAAACTGAAGAAAATAGAATCGGGAGGACTTGTTTGTTCATATAAAGACTGTATAAATAGATTTAAAAAATGGAGAAAGGAAAATGTAAGTTTTTTTTGTTTCCGAAAGATCCAGAAATGTAAGCTATGTAAAACGACTACCATATCATGTAAAATGTATATTCATTTAATAAATACAGGTGTAAAATGTGGTTCAAGGCCTGTGGAAGAGGAGATTTGATGGAGAAGGATATATGGGACATATTCATCGAGTCTGACGTTTGTGTTTCCCACATCAAAGATGTGTATATATATATATATATATATATATATATATATATATATATATATATATATATATATATATATATATATATATTTACATCCCACTACCATTGTGGCGTCCCCTGTGTAATTTTCTACATTCAAAGTGACGTCCTTGTGCATAAGACGTCCGTATACCGGACGTCATATGCACATGGCCTTATAAATTTTTTTCTGACATCAGGGGGGCCTCTAGTATCGTATAGCAAAATTTGTTATGGACGTCAGAATGATAGCGGAATGGAAAATGTATATTTTTTGTAGTTCAAAAAAATTCCACTTGCGGCGCTAGTGTCGTCCGGCGTATATACAATGTATATACTGAAGTTTCATTCCAGCGACATTCTGAACTCCGTATACTTGGCAACAGTGGAACTTTGGGTACTACATTAGCGCGCAAGTCTTTTAATCGTATTTAAATCTACATTGTGCACTCCTGGTAGTATTTTAAATTAATAATTATGTAATCAAACCTTTTGTTTTGCACTTGTAAAATCCTCTGAGCAAATACAAAATCAATAAACTTTGAAATCAAAATGTATGGTTTACAAATGTAATAAATTTAAGAAAGGTAATTATTTATAAATACTCGTATCATAAAGCTAAATTATTAATTACAAAGTCGAAAAAGAGAGTGTAGAAATAATTATTAAAAGAAAAAATGTTTAAAACATATTAATATGTACTACAAACGATTTATTAAATATAGATATTTTTTATTCTGGGTACTTCTTCCTATTTCTCCTCTACTTGAGGTGTTTCATTAAAGTGTTTTCTTTTAATTAGAAAATATTTTTATACATTTTAGATAGTTTAAATACGTTAAAATATTTGCTTTTTATTTTTATTATAATGTAAATTGAAAAATTTTATTATATGCGTTAGTGATATATGTAGAAATATAAATGATCAAAAGTAATAACTAACACCGTATTTTTATTGCAATCTATATGCAAACATAGAAAGAAACACGTATAAATAATTTGTTTATGTGTAACAACTAAAGATTAATGAAACAAATTAATGTTTATGAAATACTCTCTCTGGAAATAAGCAGGACTGTTCGATGTAATAATAAATATTTCATAAATTTCACTTATTTGTTTTTACCTCCCGCTACCCTTGGTAAGGGAGTTACAGGGATCTTGCTAAAAATCGCATGTTGAGATTTTGATAAATGATCACGTTCTAGGGTCACTAGAATCCCATTTTATCATTTTCACGATGATGTCTGCATGTGTGTGTATGGATTTTGTCAACGCTCTAACTCAAATACTATTATTCAGAAAATTCTGATGCGTGTTTTAACCCTATTCTAATATGAAAAGAAACCATTAGATTTTGGTGTAAATCGGATAACCGGAAACGGCACTTTACTTGAAGCTCATAATGGTTTTTCGTCAAAAAATACCATTAAATGTCATTTTTTCGCATTTTATGCCATGAAAATTAAAGCTAATTGAATTTTCTAGAAGTATACATTAATAATTTTTCTATGTATTTTACAGATAAATTTAAAAAATATTTTTTATAAATCCCAATGCCTTTGTTTCAAAGATAAACAAAATTCCTTTGTTACACAGTTTATATTTCAAATGTGTCACTGAAAAAAAAAATTAGGTATGAATTTAAATTAATAAAAATGAAATAGCGGGTGGTATTGTGTTGGCCACATCAGATTTTTTCATTTTATTTTCTCCGAAGGGGTTCAATAACTCTCAGGGGAGATTGATAGTTTCAGAACAGTTCACAAGCTAAAACTCTAAAATTATCTTTTGCTGTAATTTATAATATTTTATCAAATTTCCATAATTTCGACTATACTCCTATGTTAAATAAAAAAAAAAATGATGTGGCCATCACATTACCTTGCCTCAGTTCTATACAAATGCCATACAAAAAGTTTCTAGCAAAAGATTCTACATTTCCAGTATTTCATTACATTGCATTCTGGCAGTTCCGTGTATTTTGTACAAATACCACATAGAAAAATTCTATATTTTCAGTAAAATTATAACACAAACATATTATGTAATTTGCACTTGACACTGACTTATTATGTCAATTAGAATTTTCTTAATAATATGCCTATTATTGTAATTTCCGTAAAAATTCCAATTTATTGGAAAAATAGCCGAACCCAAACGGCTGCTTTTCATATATTTTTACTATTTTATTGACATGTGTAAATTAATTTGTTCAACAAATAGCTATTTACTTAGAATAAGCGTATTAAAATCGGAATTGAATATTAATAATAAGCTTATTATTATAAATTTCATAAAAATTTGAATTTATTGCACAAATAGCCGAAGTGCATCCAAACTGTTGTTTTTCACATATTTTCACTCTTTTTTACAAATATTTTGTTTAACAAATAGAATAAAAATATTAAAATCGGAGATTAATAATCATATTAACCTTATTATTATATTTCTTCACTATTTTATTGACATGTAACAAATACTTTGTTTATCAAATAAAATTTTTATGACTATAATACAAAGGTTGACGGTAAATTTTACTAAAAAAATTATTAATTCAGTTCATATTAAATTATTATTAAAAATAACTATCTGTACTTTTTAATTGTAAGATTTTGGGGTTATTTAAATAGGTCATTCTTCACTTATTTTCACATATTTACATTTACCGTCGGAGAAAATAGAATTGTTGTTCTTGTACACTAAGTGCAAGAACATTTCACATTTCTATCACATTTTGTACCATCGAGTTCTTTTACTGTAAATACATTATTAAGATTTTGTTATTGTTTACTTGTATAACGGGTATCTACTTTTTTTTTGTTATATGTATGAGAAATACAATGGTAAAATTTTAATTTTAATTTGGAGAATTTTTTTTCCTAATAATTTTAGAACAAATGTATTAAGTATTAAAAATGACATTTTAAATGACAAATTAACAGTTCCATTTTCAAATTGCTTACAGATTGCCAAAAGAAATTACCATTATCAAACATTGTAGGAATCTAGGATGTTTACAGCAAAGTATGCATATTGTTGTGAAAGAGTGCTTTGGTTTCTGCATCAGAATAATGTATTTAATATTGGCAACGCTGCTGGAAGTCACTGTAACGGTAGTATGAATAAAAATATACAAATTGGACGTCACAAGTACTGATTATGTCTGAAGTATATACTGTGGACGTCGGATTCACTCAGAATGGAGGAGCTCATAATGTGCGTCAAATGAAAGGAAACGTATATCGTTGTAAATCGACTTTATTGAAATTTGAACCGAAATTCATAATCAGGGGGAAAAATAAGTAGATATACTTTATAAAGCCGATACCTATCTCTATTCCTTTCGGTGGTTGCCACAATGTCCTAGCCATGAAAGGACGCAGCAATGATAGCGGGATGTAAATGTATATATATATATATATATACCGAGAGTTTTTTTTATCAGTGAACATGGGCGTATGTCATTACCATAGTTACATTTAAAATGTTTGACAGCAATGTATTATCGCGTTTTTTTTTAAACTGGACATAGGACGTGACATTTAGTATATCTGTCAATGTTATCAAATTGTCATATTTCAAAATGTATACAGTTGAAGAAAAAGTTCAAATTGTATGGTATAATTCTATACTCTGACATAAGCCTAAGGCAAGAAATAATTAATATAAATTATATTTTATCCCTATTTTTTAATTGATCAATATTTATTTTGTCACCATTGTAAATATAATTTTTTAAATGGCCCCAAAGAAAAAAAAAATCGTTTGGTGCAAGATCTGGTGGCATTGCAGGCCACTCCACTTTTCCACCACGTCTTATCCAGCGTTGGGGGAATACCTGGTGCAGATATAAGTGAAAATTTTGACGACTCCAATACCTGCAATTTTGTGAATTTACTTCCCGATTAATATAAAATGTCGCTTCATCCGTAAATAAAATTCGATCTAGTAATATTTCCCCACTATTAATTTTGTTCATCATATCTTCGCAAAAGATATTTCTTCGTTCTATATCGTTGTGTAATAACTCTTGGTGATTTTGATATTTAAAACTCTTAAAATGTTCTTGTCTTAAAACCTTGTATACTAGTATTCTTAATTTCAGAAAAAAAATTGTTGACAGGGTGTTGTCACTTTCAATTAATTGCATAATTTCTTGTTTCTTTCTATTAACTACAGTACTTGGTATGATTTTCTTCTTGTGCTGTTTATTGACACATCCTTTAGTTCTGTAGTCATTGTAAATTTTTCTTATAGTTGTTGGACTGGGTCGCTTATTAAAAGTTAATGCACATAAGTCAGAAACTTGTTGTAGACTCGTTATAATTACTCCAATTTACAATTTGAACTTTTCTTTAACTGTATACATTTTGAGGTATGACAATTTGATGACATTGACAGATATACTGAATGTCACGTCCTACGTCCAGTTTTAAAAAAAACGCGATAATGCATTGCTGTCAATCATTTTAAATGTAACTATGGTAATGACATACGCCCATGTTCACTGATAAAAAAAACTCTCGGTATATATATATATATACATATATATATATATATATATATATATATATATATATATATATATATATATATATATATATATATATATATATATATATATATATATATAATTCTGCATTGTAATGAATTTGTAAAATTCAGGTATTTGTTTAATAAAAATATAATTATGTGATTATTTTATCTGACTTCTTTTTAATTCGTTAATAAAATCAAAATTTTAATACTTTTATGTTCTAATTTTTCTTTTACCATTTAATTTTCGCGCGTAATTTGTCAATAAATTTAAAGTTCAAGGTTATAATTATAGAAAAGAGAGTGGTTATAAACGGAAAATCGCAACAATGGTACCCACAAGGAGTGTCGCGTCTGTACAGAGAGTTTTTTTTAAAATGCAACATTATAGTTCATCACTTCCATGGTTACTCACTATTGTCAAAAAATGACAGCAATGTAATATTTGTCCATTTTAAAATGCAACATTATCAGTAGTATTGCAGCACATGAAATACCTCCAAAACACATCACAAACGGTGTCAATTCTTATTACGACCGACTAGAATATTACCTCAGAGTGATTGGCGGTATTTTTTAACATTTATTACATGAAAGTTATGAATTTTTGTTAGCTAAAGTTTTTTAAGATGTACAACATTCATGTTTTGATTATTTGTTAATCGTATGTAGGCTAATTTATAGGAAATTAGTATTGATAATACAAAACTACAAATTTCGTATGTTGCATTTTAAAATGGACAAATAATACATTGCTGTCATGTTTTGACAATATTGTGTAACCATGGAAGTGATTCACTATATGTTGCATGTTAAAATAAATTCCCTGTATAAATGCATTCTGTGGCAATACTCTAACAGAAGAATGTGCAGGCCTTGTATAGAAATCGGGTAAATAATTTTAGGACTTACGAAACGCTAAACAGCAAACCTGATTATACAGGTTAGGTTACGGAACAGGGAACATAGTATACGGCACGTATACGGATATACGTATGTGCAGTGATAAAACAAGTTCTTTTATTTATCAACAAATTCATCGGTGAAATTCATTGCAATTTGATAATGACGTCACCGATAGATATGTGATGGAACAGATAGATGGTGAAAATAGGAACTACTTGATGAAAAAGTGCTGGAAGTTATACATATTGTAGGTTAGAGTAAGATTGGTCGCTGTCACTAGAGAAGTTATGAAGGGATTTTTATTGGGAAAATTACTAAATTGTTCCGATTCGGAATTCATTTTCCAATGAAGAAAATTCTACTAATTCGATGTAGGGAAAAAAATTCATCTCAAAAAAATCATCAGTCGCCGTCTCCTTCTTCGCTTACTGGTGCAGTATTTGTTATATAAACAAACAAGTTTGTTATTATACCCAAATCATTCAAGCAGTCAATGCACGTCATTAATAAAAATTGAATTTTAGTAACTAGATGTGTGATGTCACGTACTGCTACGTTTGCAGAGGTTTTAAAATCTTTATGAAAAGAGTTATACAGATTGCAATCTATATTATCGACATGTTCATGAACTGTCACATCTACAAAATAAATACTCAAGGTCTATAGAACAATATAGGTTGCCTCGTAACTTTGAGTGGTGGGGGAACGCGTCATCGAGTATGCAGCGAGCGCGAGCGCTGATGTTGGCCAGATGTTTGTGTGCTGGATACGTATGCGCGTATTGCACGTTCATATTTGATAATTTGATTGTCTTGTGTTTGCACTTGGTGTTTGTACAAAAGATATTTTATGAATAAGGTAAATTATATAGTTATGTAGCTAATTTCAATAAAATAAGATTTTATTGCTCTTTATTTAATATATAATATCAATTTATAGATGCCTGGAATGATATGTAGTGTAGCTTTTTGTAAAAGCAATGCACAAACAGCAAAAAAACAAGGCGATAGGCGATGTATTACATTTTTTCACTTTTCCGAAAGACAAAAGTATGAGAAAAGAATGGGTTCGCCGGTGTTTCAGAAAAGATAAGTTTGATCCAAGAAACAAACGAATTTGTAGTAAACATTTCACCGAAGACGATTACGAAGATGCGATGAAAGCAAAACTTCTCAACCAAATTCCAACGAAGTTAAAAGTTGAAAGTACACGAATATTTATACATATTATCATCCAAGATTTATTGAAAGATGATTCTAATTTTAGGTGTACCATCACTGCATCTTTTACCAGAGAACATGTGTAAAGATTTAACGAAACCATCAAACAGAGCTGAAAGAGCAAAAGTTAAACAACAGAAAGCTACTATTGAGGAATTATTAATGAAATCTTCACCAGATGAAAATATTGCACAAGATATACCTTCTTGTAGTCAAGAATTTTCAAATGACGTTTTATTAAGTAAGTACAATGCTACATTAGAAGAAAATATGTTTAAAACAGAAAATCGAAGAAAATAATGCTCAAATTGAAAAACTAATTAATACAACTCAGAATGATATTGACTGTAAAGCTAGAGAATTATTGAAAAGCTTTTTAACCCTCAATCAAATAGATATTGTATTAAAGAAAAAAACAAAAGCTCGGTGGACTAGTGAGGACATATCAATTGCTTTTACCGTGCGATTTTTAAGCAAACGTTGCTATATATATTTACGGCAAACTTTAAAATATCCATTAACATTAATTTAAGAACTGGAGTGCTACATGATGTACTCAATATAATGAATACTGCTGGTCACTCAAAAGACTGTTTTAAGAAATTAGTGGTTCTTTCTTTCGACGAAATGAAAGTTTGTGCATCATACGAATATGATCAAGCAGATGATGAAGTTGTTGGGCCACATTCTTATATGCAAGTGATAATGGCTAGAGGACTGTTCGACAATTGGAAGCAGCCAGTGTATGTAGGATTCGATACAAAAATGACCAAATCCTTATTGGAAGAAGTTGTAATTCAACTGTATAAAATTAATTACAATGTTATTGCATGTGTTTCAGATTGTGGAGGTGGCAATATTGGTCTGTGGAAAGAACTAGATGTAAATACAGAAAAAACGTATTGTTTTCATCCAGCGACTCAAGACAAAATATACTTTTTTGCTGATGTTCTCCATATACTCAAATTGGTGCGAAATTGGTTTATTGATACTGGTTTTATTTTAGAGAATGGGGTAACTATTAATAAATACCCTATTAAAAAATTATTGGAATCCACAAATACTGAGATCAGTTCTTGCTTCAAACTTTCTGTATTGCATATATCTTGCCAAGGTGTTCAACGGCAAAATGTTCGTCTAGCTGCTGAATTATTCTCGCACACAACAGCCACAGCTTTACGGAGATATTTGCCAGGGAACCCCCAATTAGCGGAACATACGTCAGAATTTATAGAATTAATTAATAATACCAACTAAAAAACCATATGGTAGTAATTTAGAACAACAAAATGAAATATTAAACAGAACTAAACATACAATAGCAAATATGTTGTGTAGTTCAAAGAAAAGTCTTCAGTTATTTCAGAAAGGACTAATTATATCAACAACTTCATTACAAGAATTGTATATACATTTAGTTGAAAAATATAAAGTGTCATATATATTAACACACAAACTAAACCAAGATTGCTTGGAAAATTTCTTTTCGCAGGTATTTTTAATTTAGCAACTGTAATTATAGACAATAAACTATATATGTATTTTAGATGAGAACAAGAGGTGGGCTCCACGATCATCCTGCACCCTTAAATGCTTTGTACAGACTTAGAATGATACTTCTTGGTAAAAATCCAGGAATGATTCAAACTCATTCAAATATATTGTATCCCGAAAAAGAACGCGAAGAATACGTTGTGGCTGGTGCTATGAGACGAGCAGATGTTAAAAACGTACAATTTCCTGAACCTGCGCAGGAACTAGAAGAAGATGATGCCCAAGGTAGTACAAGTGACGATAGTTCATCTTCTACGTCCAGTCTGCGAGAACGTGTTGCAGAAAAGGATGGATTAGTATATCTAGCTGGATATTTAGCAAAAAAACATATGAAAGAATTTCCAAATCTTGGTAACTATACATCAAAAGATATTGTTACTAATTTTCATAATTATGCTATACCATCATGGGTTCAACATTTGTCGTTTGGTGGCTTAGTTCAGCCATCGGCTGAATGGAACGAAAATATAGAAAAATGGAAAAATATTTCAACAAAATGCATGCAGATAAATTTGTAAGTGGCAAAAATATTTTAAGAAGAACTGCAATTCATATTAAAGAAAAGGTTAAGGATGTGCCAGATATTTTAATAAAAGATTTTTGCAAACAAAGGCTCTTCATTCGTCTTAAATATTTAAATAATCAAAATTTGCTTAAAGCAAGCAATAAAAAAAGAAAATTGGATGTTCACTCAAAACATGTTAAAAAAATTGAAAAAATTGTAAATTAATAAATAAAATGTAATTATTGAATAAAACACTGTGATCGGTAGTATTTACTAAAAATTTTAATCACCCTGACTAACTAATTACCATGGTTTCCTTTTAAAAATACATTGGGATGACTAAATACAAGCGAATTTGTTACTTTAGTCATCGCTTAATCACACCTAATTAAGAGTAAATAATACCGATCAATATTTTCTCTCATCCCTATATATTTCCAATCCTATACAAAACAACATTATTGCTTCTGTGTGAGTATATTTGCTTTTCATATAATATAATCATATTTTTATCTATTTATTTTCAAATACTTACATTTAACTTGCAAATATTTACATCTCTTTGTAATAGTTAATTTTTTACATATTTATTATTTTACAAGGCGTTTACTAACTTTTTTCGAACATATCTGCATACTTTGTGCATACTGATTTCAAATCTCCGTATACTGGATGACGCGTCACCCCCACTAGTCTAAAAGTTACGACACAACCTATATTGTTCTATAGACCTTGATAAATACTATATTTTCGTCACTGTCCATTTCTATTTAAATAGGGCGCGTGCATGTGACGTTACGGCGATTTAAAAATGGCAGCCTGGTGGACCAACAAACCATACTTGACATATAAGAATTGTCACAAATCTCAACAAAAATGCCTCAATTTTGTGCTGTAGTTGGCTGTGCGAAAAAAAGTGGTACTGGTGATGGGTTATCTTTTTATAGGTTCTTATCTGAGAAAGATTGTATAGGTAGAATAATTCCTGTAGCTCTAGAACGACGAAAAAAGTGGATAACACCGCTTAAGAGAGCTGATCTGACAGATAGCAAAATTAAATACGGCCGAATATGTTCTAGGCACTTTATTACAGGTATTTTTTCTATACGAGCCTAGCATTAAATATTATGGTAAATTGAAATTGATATCTGCTTAAACTAAATGAATTTTGCCAGATGTAAACAGTAAGATCAAAAATTAGGTTAATGGGATAAAAGTGGGTTGTTTAAACTAAGTAAAAGATATATTTCATCAGAAATTATTCATTTAGAGTCCCCGATAGTTAAATAACGTAGATAATAAAGAAATACTAAAATTATTGCTAAATTAAAGGAAAACCAGCTACTTTGGAAGACAAAGACAATCCGGATTGGATTCCGTCTTTAAACATGGGATATACAAAGGGAATACAAAATAAAGATACCGGTTTAGACCGCTATAAAAGGTTAACAGGTCGACACACTAAGGTTTGATGGTTGTAATAATTATTGTATGTTGTAACTATATTTATTAACGAATTCAAATACATTTTACTAACATTCAATATGTTAATTACTAATATAATTATGTTGTAACTAACAATACAATAAATACATTTTATTGACAGTAGAACACATAGCTGCATAATATTCTGAGTTTGAAGTTAGTGGTCCAAAGACATACTAATGTATGATTAATCAAAAACTTCTAATTTGAAAGTAATACATTAAATTTAAAACTAAAAATTGAAATTTCTAATCCAGATAATTTTTAGAATGGTATTTTAAACTTTATGACAAATAATTTATTTTTAGAGCTAATTTGTAATAAATTTGTTTTGGAACTATGTATAAATTACAATAATTACAATTACAGAAGCAAGCAGAAAGTGTTTCCGTGGAGCCTATTAATGAGGAACATGATTCTAATACTAATACTCGTAGCACTAACAATGAGACTTGCACTAGTTCTAGCACTAGGGAACATGGTTTACCTGAGACTATTGATAGTTTAAAAGCAGAATTAATGTCTAGAAATGCTGAAATTTACCATTTGCGAGAGGAGCTTTCGAAAATAACTCTGACTATAGATGCATTTAAAAATAATGACGCAAGAACTCAATTTTATACAGGCATTCCCACATTTTCACAACTCATCATAATATTAAAAATAGTAGAACCTTATATAACTGAAATTCCTTCTATTACAAAAATTCAACAGTGCCTATTATTTTTTATGAAACTACGAGAATAATAGTGTTCACTTAACTGAGCCATAATACAAATTCAACTATCACAAATTTTAGATTGAAAAATCATAAAATAAGCACAGAAATCAAAAAACGCCAACTTCGCACAATGATATCAAAGGCAATGAAACTGTTTGTTGGTCCACCAGGCTGGCGGGTTGCCTGCATTTGATCACGTGATGCACGGGCCCTATTATTTTATAATACTAACCTTATTTATACTTATGTATGCCATATAAAGGCAATAAATAAAAGTGAGCCGAATTTCAAAGAAATATACCAAACTCTTCTAATTGATTAGAAGTGCTATCTTTGGCAAATTCACAGATTTTGTGTTTGCGTTAACGGTCAGGTTGTGTCGTTGCATTGCGTTTAACATTACTTTTTTATAAATAGACCTTTACAACGCACAAAAATGTTTCAAACACGATACAAATATTTTTTAAATTGTCAAATAATAACTTTAATAATAACATACAAATTATCAATGTTGCCAACTATAGCAACAATTAAACGGATAATATGACGTTGATGTACATTATTTATATATTATTCATGTCATATACGATAAGTAATGAACTCTACTATTCATCATAATAATAATTATATAAGGCTATACAGTTTTTGACGGTTAAAAATGATTGAAATTTTATTTCATTTTTCACTATTAGTGATTTTAATGCATTAAGGTTTTTACACTAAGTAATGACGTGCATTGGCTGCTTGAATGATTTGGGTATACAATAGACGTGCCGCATTGTGATAACAGGGTCGCCTACATCAAGTAGTGACTAAAGTCACTAGATATATAAAGTACCGCAATTGGCCGCCATATTGTGCCGAGCTTCGGCGCCAAATTTAAAATGGATTATCTTGAAACTAGTGCGTTATTACAAAGAAAAATAATCGGCAGTGAAATAAATCTATGAAGCTAATTAATTAATGTTGATTTTATGTTCATAATTTTATAATATGCATACAAATAAATACAAAACATAACCGATCAAAATTATAAAGAAAAAAAAAAATAAGTACAATTAAGGTTAATTTTCTTCAGGTCGTTTGACATGATGACAGCGTTGACGCTAAAGTCCCCAGATATAGTGACTTTTATAGGCACAGCCAACTACAACTAGACTCTGATTGGCCTGATTCCGCCATATTGGCTCGTACCACGATCACGGTTCTAACATTGGTGTTAGGTAGAACCGTGCTAACTATTTGACACATACTTCAGGGTTATAAAGAAAATCAGTGATGCCACTATACTAATTAAACCGAAAATGTACCGATAGGCATATTTAATACATTTGGCTTCATTATTTTAAATTGTTTAATATGATTTGTCTCTGGACTTGTTTTTAAGATAAATTATTTAGAATATTGAAGCCAAATGTATTGAATATGCCTGTCAGTACATTTTCGGTTTAATCAGTATAGTGGCATCACTGATTTTTGTTGATAACCCTGAAGTATGTGTCAAGTCGTCGTCAAGGTTTTAACTAATACCGATCTTAGAACCGTGATCGTGGTACGAGCCATTGGCTGGTAGCACAAGTGTGGTTCTAACACCGGTGTTAACTAGAACCATGTCAACGATTTGACACATACTTCAGGTTTATTAAGAAAACAAGTGTTGCCAATATATTGATCAAGTTGAAAATTTACTGACAGCCATATTCAATAAATTTGACCTCGCTATTTAAAACTGTTTTTCCTAGAAACAAGTTAAAAAACAAATCAAATTAAATAATTTTAAATAGTGTCGGTAAATTTATTGAATATGGCTGTCAGTAAATTTTCAGCTTGATCAATATATTGGCAACACTTGTTTTGTTAACAAACCTGAAGTATATGTCAAGTCGTTGACACGGTTCTAGTCCTGGTTCTAGTTAACACCGGTGTTAGAACCACGCTTGTGCTACCAGCCATTGTGTCTAAAAAACGTTCTTCTCTCTCTAACACATAGGTACAATGAATTGCGGTACTTTATATATCTAGTGACTTTAGTAGTGACAATTTAGAAACTCTATTAATAATTTTAAAAAAAATTTAAAAAATGTGTTAATGGCAATGAAATCATTTCTACAACATTCATAATTCACGACTTTTCTTCACTGACTACCGGCTAAAACGTCAACAAACTTGTGAACATAACCTGAAAACTAGACCCTCACTATTAATCCATCAGAAATTATCAAATCCATCGACACTCAAACCTGATGGATCCGATGGATTTCTGTTTAACTACTCGGTGAAAATAGGAACGCTATGATGAAATTCATTGCTTTTAAAGCGCTGAATAAAAAGACCCATTGGTGAATTTCTGCTTAACTCGCACGATCCATTGGTGAATAAAAGAACTCGCCTATAGCTTGTAAGGTTTAAGCATATGATAAGCATCCAATAAACCAAATCGCCTTATATCAACATCGTGGGCGTCTCAAACAAAGACGCATTCATAAGAACTGCTGAGTAGAATTTTTGGGGATCGTACTAGAGGAGACGAGCGGGTGTTCAATGACGGCAGTGGAGATTTGCGATACTAGAGTTCGAGCCTGCGACACAGAAACGGGTACAATCTAAAGTTGATTAATAATAAAATGTATTCATTGAACTATGTAATCATAATTTTTGGAATGAATAAATCTGTTACTTGAAATTGCATCCGCTTTTACAGTGTTCAGAAAAAAAACCTAATTTGGAATATGCTTTGAACACACGAACGTATGTCTGTCTGAATAGGCATTTACGGAAAATCTACCAGTGAACTGTTACCGGTATATATCGGTAAACAACTGTTCATCAGATTACAGCTACCGGGATAGATATTTTAAGAACGCAAGTAGTAAACAGGGTAGATTTATAACCTATGAAAATCAATTGAAAGATGAAACAGATTTGAAATTTGATGTAGTTAAACGTTATCTCGTTTCGTCTTCTGTATTACCATAATTAACTTTTAAACCTTCCGATTCCAACTTCGCTTGGCATCTCTACCTTTTTGGGGTTAGATTCTTCATTTACCGACTGAATTATTCGATCCACAAATCATGGATCCGGTGGATTGATCTGGTAGATATGGTACAATTTTCGAACACGGTAACTATTAACCACTTGTGTTTTCGAACGCAGTTGGTAGATGTGGTATCTACCGGTAGAATTTTCGTAAATGCCTAATATTATTCAATTCAAAAGCCAAGTTGTCAAAACTGATCGTGAAATGTAATTTAAAAAAGAAAAGATAATAAAGAAGGATACAGAATATTGGCATTCACCATTTTCTAATTTATTTCTATTTCTAATACAAGGATTCAAGGACAAAAGTTTGATTTCTTTAGATAACATTTTTGACAATATCTCGTGCCAAATTGACAATTTATTAAATACTTTTTCGTACTCACTGCCTAGAAACCAATGTTTCCCGCAGCCAACTCACAATCCGAAAGGCCATATTCCCGCGCTATTGTTTTACTTCCCGCACTAGTGTCTCAATGGAAACTACTTTGATCGTGTAGCTTAAAAGTGCTATTTTATTTTTAATTTTTTCATACATTACAACAAATTTAATATAAGAACATAATAATTTAGGAAAATTAGTTGAAAGAATAAAAATTATTTAAATAAAATCAGAATCATTGCTAATTTTGACATTTTAATACTACTAACGCCATCTGTTAGAAACTAATGTAACGAGAATCGAGAATGATGAATATGGCGGCCTTACTGTATGCTGCATACAATATTAAAGATATTGGCTGGTAGCACAAGCCCTGTTCTAACTAAAACGCTGTTTTAAGAAATGTCAAATTCAAATTTCAATGTTTAATTTCACCCTTATCTGTAAAGAACGATTTTTTAAAAAATATTTGATTGAATACAAACTATGTGCTGCTTCAAAATCATATTTTAATATATTTGATGTTATTTATTTTTGTTATTAAATAATGAAATTTGACATTTCTTAAAACAGTGTTTTAGTTAAAACAAGGCTTGTGCTACCAGCCAATATATTAGTAGGTATACAATAAAAACAACATTGGCTGGTAGCACAAGCCCTGTTCTAACTAAAACGCTGTTTTAAGAAATGTCAAATTCAAATTTCAATGTTTAATTTCACCCTTATGTGTAAAGAACGATTTTTTAAAAAATATTTGATTGAATACAAACTATGTGCTGCTTCAAAATGTTATTTATTTTTGTTATTAAATAATGAAATTTGACATTTCTTAAAACAGTGTTTTAGTTAAAACAAGGCTTGTGCTACCAGCCATTATTATTATTAATAGGTATAAGAATATATTTTATTTAAAGATAATTTAATATGTATTCATACTTTTATTTGTTTTAGGTAGTGATATGTTCTTAAATTTATAACCTTACTATTACATATGCACTTTCAAAATAAAATAAAAATAAGACCTTAAATTTAATAAATTGAATCGATTATAAACAGATTTAAGAATGCTCTTTGGTATTGCAATAATTATTATATATATATTTATATTTTGTATCTGACACTTAGTGAAATTGGTGGCTCTATTTGATGCGACGATATGTTCTGCATAACAACTATCGAAGGTACAACAGTTTTATAATTAATTCGTTCGTTACAAAAAAAATTGTACAATACTTATGCGGAAATACCTTCCGTGCATTCGCCTAAATGAAATACTCGCTCGCGTTGCTCGCTCGTACTTCAAAAAAAGGCTCATGCACGGAAGTTCATGTTTCCGCATTTGTATTATAATAGTTATTTACAATACAAGTGCGGAAACAAGAACTTCCGTGCATGAGCCTTTGTTTGAAGTACGAGCGAGCAACGCGAGCGAGTATTTCATTTAGGCGAATGCACGGAAGGTATTTCCGCATAAGTATTGTACAAGATTTTTTGTAACGAACGAATGAATCATAAAACTGTTCTACCTTCGATAGATGTTACACAGAACATGTCGTCGCATCAAATAGAGCCATCAATTTCACTAACTGTCAGTTACAAAATATAAATAAAAATATAATAATTATTGCAATAACAAGGAGCATTCTTACAACTGTATATAATCGATTCAAATACAATTTATTAAATTTAAGATCTTATTTTATTTTGATAGTACATATGTATAGTAGTTTGGTTATAAATTTAGGAACATCACTACCTAAAACAAATAAAAGTATGAATACATATTAAATTATCTTTAAATAAAATATATTCTTATACCTATTAATAATAATAATGTTGTTTTTATTGTATATTCATATCTACTAATATTATCTTTAATATTGGGTGCAACATACAGCATGGCCGCCATGTTCATCATTCTCTATTCTCGTTACATTAGTTTCTAATAGATGACGTTAGTAGTATTAAAATGTCAAAATTAGCAATGATTCTGATTTTATTTAAATAATTTTTATTCTTTCAGCTAATTTTCCTAAACTATTATGTTCTTATATTAAATTTCTTGTAATATACAAAAATATTAAAAATAAATTAGCACTTTTAAGCTACTCGATCAAAGTAGTTTCCATTGAGACACTAGTGCGGGAAGTAAAACAATAGCGCGGGAATATGGCCTTTCGGATTGTGAGTTGGCTGCGGGAAACATTGGTTTCTAGGCAGTGAGTACGAAAATAACTATTTCGAACCTACTTTGATCGAGTAGCTTAAAAGACCTATTATTACAACAAATTTAATATAAGAACATAATAATGTAGGAAAATTAGTTGAAAATATAAAAATTATTTAAATAAAATCAGAATCATTGCTAATTTTGACATTTTAATACTACTAACGCCATCTATTAGAAACTAATATAACGAGAATCGAGAATGATGAACATGGCGGCCATACTGTATGCTACACACAATATTAAAGATAGGGTGCGATTCAGTGGGTTATATTAAAGTCTGTACTAACACTTGTATTAACTAAAACACTGTATTAGATTAAAACACATTTTAAAACAAAGGTGATTCAGTGGTCTGTATTAAACTGTTTTAGTAAAAACACAAAATTACACTTGGCAACACTGTAATAACTGTCAAAGTGCGAAATTGGCGGCAGTTGAATCGTCAATCCTGGTCAATATTTTGTATTTGTGTTGTTTTAGGTTATGTTACACTACTTTGTGCCTATATTTTAAATTTTAGGATATTAAAATGTCAGGAAAAATAATTACACCGATTGGTTTAATGAAGAAAAGATTATTTTAATAAGAGGCAATTACTAAACGGAACGGTATTATTGAAAATAAGGGAAATTTACAGATCTGTAAGACTTACAGTTTTGTTCAGAATGGGGCCATTAACTTTGATCCTTACTTTGTAATTTAAAACTATAAGTGCCCTGTATAATATACTACTAGCCCCTTCCCACATCATTTGGCCCAATTCGCTTATTTTAATTTTATTTAGTTAATATATGGCACAAATGATAACTAACATAAATTATCACCAATTTTTATTAATATTACAGACATTTTGTCGTTTTACCGATATATCAAGATATATTTCCTAAAATATTTTACTGTTTCAACGAAATTTAAGTCATAAAATTGTAAGGTTTTATTAAATAAAATGTTTAAAAGATTTACAGTAACAATTTACATTTAAAAGCGACGTTATTCAATATTGATAAATAATATGTAATTAATATATTAAATTTGTGTTAAAGTTATGCCATTAAATTTTTAATCTTGAGCTAAAATTTGAATTTAAAACTACGCTTTAATGCTGAAAATCTACATTTTAAATAATAAGTAAAGATTCATTTTCGTATTATTAAAAATGCTATTAGTTAAGTCAGCATAAATGAATTTTTAACAGGGCATCGAACCCGCCAAAAACTGGGTTCGGTTTAGGTTCAGGTTAATTTGTTTTTTGAAAAATTAGTTCGGGTGCGGTTCTGGATCAAGCATTAATAAAATTTGCGGTTTTGTTCGCGGTTCAGGTTCGAAATACTGTAAAATTAGAGCCGGAATTTACGCAAAACGCAACAAGAAACGAACACAATTTTCACGAAAAGCAGCCCAGACAGCAACGCAAACGCCTAAGACGTCGATTATCGGCTGTATTTACTTTTCGAACTAAAAATTAACCTGAACCGAAGTTGAACCCCGAACATGAATTTTAATACTCGGTTCGGTTTCGACTCAGGTTCAATTAAAAATATATCTGAGGTTCGGTTCCCGGTTTGGGTTCCCTAAAATGTTACGGTTTGGTTCCGGTTTTGGTTCGGTTCAGGTTCGGGTTCAATGCCCTGATTTTTAACAAGTGGGCCAACTGAAATGAGAAGGGGCTCGTATTTCCGAAACTAATATTACTTTATACATACAGATTGAAGCGTCCATTCCACGATGATGATTTTTTTTTTCAAGTTACTTGAAAAATATCTTTAAGTTAAAAAGTACCTACATTAAATTGTCATTGAATTTTTTTCGTATATAGGCATCAAGATTTCAATTACCTCTTTGCCCCATTTTGCCATTTTTCAATTTAATATCAATCACTTATAACACCACACTTGTACAGGTGTCTCATTTTCGATGTTTTTTAGGGTATCTCGGAAAATATTACTGATAGAACAAAATAGTTTGCACATTCCAGGATCAAATTTTTGAGAAAAGTTTAATAGTCACCACAGGAATTTTCGATCTTCTTTTGTTTCTGAGCTACAGGCAAAAACTTGTTTTTTGCTCATTTCGAAAATATCTCATATTTATTTATTATGGTAGTTAGAAAAAAAATGTTTTAACAAATTATGTACCGTTTTTTAGGTGAAATAAAATGGCGTAGTTTGATTTTTTGAAAACTATAATTCTCAAGATATAACACAAACTTATGATTTTTTAAATGGCAACTTATGTTTGAAATAGTATCATCTTTTTGCTTATTTTATATTTATAATCTTTCCAATGATATATCACAAGTGCACCCAAAAAATTAATAATTCATCTTTTATTCATCATAAAAGAATATAGACTTGTAATATATAATTGAAAAGCTTATAAAATAAGCAAAAAGATGAGACTGTTTTCAATACAGGTTGCCATTTAAGAAAACAAGTTTGTATTATATCCCGAGAATTATGAAATTTTCAAAAAATCAAACTACGCCATTTTATTTCACCTAAAAAACGGTATGTACGTGAAGTTAGCGACGCGTCGCTCAGCGACGAAACATTGTGGTCTTACCGTGAAATAAAGTTGTGCTTTATAGAATTAATACAGCTGTTGAAAAGGGGTGGTGGGGTGGTTTAGGTTATATAGCTTGTTTATATTAAAACACATACATGTACCTACTTATCATAACGAGATATATATAAAAAAATAATTGTAGCTCAACTGGGGGGGTGATTTAAATATATCCAGAGGTAAGCGAGCAAAATCACCGTGGCAGTGTTATAGCAGAGGGTAATTTAATTTCAAAACAAAGAAACAAAAACTAGACAATTTAAACCGACGCCAAATATTTCGAATTTTTAATGGGACAAAAGTAATCGCTGTGGTGCACTCTTCACGTCAGCAATGAGTGCCCGTGAGGTGACGCCTGGTAAGCGCCCGCACGGTACAAATGTGTCATCATCATTACCGATATCTGCGATAAAGCAGGTTGTGGCACAGTCAGAAGTGGGTAATATGCCGTGATGATATTTTATTTTATTTATTTATAGTATAGAAAATTTAAAAAAATATTCTAACAGTCAGACAAGATGGGGGCGATTTACAGCCTACTTGAGGCTAACTGGGCAAAACCACTATGGTAGGGTTATAGTAGAGGGTAGTTTATTTACCCACAGAAAGAAATTCTGAGTAGACAATGTAAAACAAATTCTATAGAAAATTAAACAATTTTATTCTAAGAGTCGGACAACTTGGGGGTAATTTACAAGCTTCCTGAGAGTAAATGGGCAAAATGACTCTGGTAGGGTTATAGTAGTTAGTTTATTTAGATAAAGAAAGTAATTGTAAGTAAACAATGTAAAACAAATTCTACAGATATTTAAATAACGACAACATGGGAGTGATTTACAAGCTTCCTAATGGTAAGTTAGCAAAACCACTATGGTAGGGTTATAGTAAAGGATAGTTTATTTACATAAAGAAAGAAATTGTGAGTAGACAATGTAAAACAAATTCTATAGATATTTAAATAATCTTCGGACAACATGGTGATTTACAAGCTTCCTAAGGGTAAGTGAGCAAAACCACTATGCTGGGCTTATTATAGAGGGTATTTTATTTTCATAAAGAAACAAATTGTGAGTAGACAATCTAAAATAAATGCTATAGAAATTTAAACAATTTTATTCGAACAGTTGGACAACATGGGGGATATTTACAACCTTTCTGAGGATAAATGAGCTAAACCACTATGGTAAGGTTATAGCAGAGGGTTGTTTATTTACATAAAGAAAGAAATTGTGAGTAGACAATGCAAAACAAATTCTGCAGAAAATTAAACATCTTTATTCTATTAGTCGGACGAATTGGGGTTGATTTACAACCTTCCTGATTGTAAGTGAGCAAAACTTTTATGGTGGAGTTATAGGAGAGGGTTGTTTATTTACATAAAGAAAGAAATTGTGAGTAGACAATGCAAAACAAATTCTGCAAAAAATTAAACAATTTTATTCTAATAGTCAGACGACTTTGGGTTGATTTACAACCTTCCTGAGGGTAAGTGAGCAAAACCATTATGGTGAAGTTATAGGAGAGGGTTGTTTATTTACATAAAGAAAGAAATTGTGAGTAGACAATGCAAAACAAATTCTGCAGAAAATTAAACATCTTTATTCTATTAGTCGGACGAATTGGGGTTGATTTACAACCTTCCTGATTGTAAGTGAGCAAAACTTTTATGGTGGAGTTATAGGAGAGGGTTGTTTATTTACATAAAGAAAGAAATTGTGAGTAGACAATGCAAAACAAATTCTGCAAAAAATTAAACAATTTTATTCTAATAGTCAGACGACTTTGGGTTGATTTACAACCTTCCTGAGGGTAAGTGAGCAAAACCATTATGGTGAAGTTATAGGAGAGGATTGTTTATTTACATAAAGAAAGAAATTGTGAGTAGACAATGCAAAACAAATTCTGCAAAAAATTAAACAATTTTATTCTAATAGTCAGACGACTTTGGGTTGATTTACAACCTTCCTGAGGGAAAGTGAGCAAAACCATTTTGGTGAAGTTATAGGAGAGGGTTGTTTATTTACATAAAGAAAGAAATTGTGAGTAGACAATGCAAAACAAATTCTGCAGAAAATTAAACAACTTTATTCTATTAGTCGGACGAATTGGGGTTGATTTACAACCTTCCTGAGGGTAAGTGAGCAAAACCACTATGGTGGAGTTATAGGAGAGGGTTGTTTATTTACATAAAGAAAGAAATTGTGAGTAGACAATGCAAAACAAATTCTGCAGAAAATGAAACAACTTTATTCTAATAGTCCGACGACTTGGGGTTGATTTACAACCTTCCTGAGGGTAAGTGAGCAAAGCCACTATGGTACAGTTATAGGAGAAGGTAGTCTATTTACATAAAGAAAGAAATTGTGAGTAGACAATGCAAAACAAATTCTGCAGAAAATTAAACAACTTTATACTAATAATCGGATAATTTGGGGGTGATTTACAACCTTCCTGAGGGTAAGTGAGCAAAACCACTATAGTGGAGTTATAGGAGAGGGTTGTTTATTTACATAAAGAAAGAAATTGTGAGTAGACAATGCAAAACAAATTCTGCAGAAAATTAAACAACTTTATTCTAATAATCGGACGACTTGGGCTTGATTTACAACCTTCCTGAGGGTAAGTGAGCAAAACCACTATGGTGGAGTTATAGGAGAGGGTTGTTTATTTACATAAAGAAAGAAATTGTGAGTAGACAAT
Source organism: Ophonus ardosiacus (assembly GCA_943142095.1). NCBI lineage: Eukaryota > Metazoa > Arthropoda > Insecta > Coleoptera > Carabidae > Ophonus > Ophonus ardosiacus. The sequence continues at coordinate 155,079 of OW964829.1, read as the reverse complement.
GCAAAACAAATTCTGCAGAAAATTAAACAACTTTATTCTATTAGTCGGACGAATTGGGGTTGATTTACAACCTTCCTGAGGGTAAGTGAGCAAAACCACTATGGTGGAGTTATAGGAGAGGGTTGTTTATTTACATAAAGAAAGAAATTGTGAGTAGACAATGCAAAACAAATTCTGCAGAAAATTAAACAACTTCATTCTAAAAATCGGAAAATTTGGGGGTGATTTACAACCTTCCTGAGGGTAAGTGAGCAAAACCAATATGGTGGAGTTATAGGAGAGGGTTGTTTATTTACATAAAGAAAGAAATTGTGAGTAGACAATGCAAAACAAATTCTGCAGAAAATTAAACAACTTTATTCTATTAGTCGGACGAATTGGGGTTGATTTACAACCTTCCTGAGGGTAAGTGAGCAAAACCAATATGGTGGAGTTATAGGAGAGGGTTGTTTATTTACATAAAGAAAGAAATTGTGAGTAGACAATGCAAAACAAATTCTGCAGAAAATTAAACAACTTCATTCTAAAAATCGGAAAATTTGGGGGTGATTTACAACCTTCCTGAGGGTAAGTGAGCAAAACCAATATGGTGGAGTTATAGGAGAGGGTTGTTTATTTACATAAAGAAAGAAATTGTGAGTAGACAATGCAAAACAAATTCTGCACAAAATTAAACAATTTTATTCTAATAATCGGACGACTTGGGCTTGATTTACAACCTTCCTGAGGGTAAGTGAGCAAAACCACTATGGCGGAGTTATAGGAGAGGGTTGTTTATTTACATAAAGAAAGAAATTGTGAGTAGACAATGCAAAACAAATTTTGCAGAAAATTAAACAACTTTATTCTAATAATCGGAAAATTTGGGGGTGATTTACAACCTTCCTGAGGGTATGTGAGCAAAACGACTATGGTACAGTTATAGAAGAGGGTTGTTTATTTACATAAAGAAAGAAATTGTGAGTAGACAATGCAAAACAAATTCTGCAGAAAATTAAACAATTTTTTTCTAATAGTCAGACGACTTTGGGTTGATTTACAACCTTCCTGAGGGTAAGTGAGCAAAACCATTATAGTGAAGTTATAGGAGAGGGTTGTTTATTTACATAAAGAAAGAAATTGTGAGTAGACAATGCAAAACAAATTCTGCAGAATATTAAACAACTTTATTCTATTAGTCGGACGAATTGGGGTTGATTTACAACCTTCCTGAGGGTAAGTGAGCAAAACTTTTATGGTGGAGTTATAGGAGAGGGTTGTTTATTTACAAAAAGAAAGAAATTGTGAGTAGACAATGCAAAACAAATTCTGCAGAAAATTAAACAATTTTATTCTATTAGTCGGACGAATTGGGGTTGATTTACAACCTTCCTGAGGGTAAGTGAGCAAAACTTTTATGATGGAGTCATAGGAGAGGGTTGTTTATTTACATAAAGAAAGAAATTGTGGGTAGACAATGCAAAACAAATTCTGCAGGAAATTAAACAATTTTATTCTAATAGTCAGACGACTTGGGGTTGATTTACAACATTCCTGAGGGTAAATGAGCAAAACCATTATGGTGAAGTTATAGGAGAGGGTTGTTTATGTACATAAAGAAAGAAATTGTGAGTAGACAATGCAAAACAAATTTTGCAGAAAATTAAACAACTTTATTCTAATAATCGGAAAATTTGGGGGTGATTTACAACCTTCCTGAGGGTATGTGAGCAAAACGACTATGGTACAGTTATAGAAGAGGGTTGTTTATTTACATAAAGAAAGAAATTGTGAGTAGACAATGCAAAACAAATTCTGCAGAAAATTAAACAACTTTATTCTATTAGTCGGACGAATTGGGGTTGATTTACAACCTTCCTGAGGGTAAGTGAGCAAAGCCACTATGGTACAGTTATAGGAGAAGGTTGTTTATTTACATAAAGAAAGAAATTGTGAGTAGACAATGCAAAACAAATTCTGCAGAAAATTAAACAACTTTATTCTAATAATCGGAAAATTTGGGGTTGATTTACAACCTTCCTGAGGGAAAGTGAGCAAAACCACTATGGTGAAGTTATAAGAGAGGGTTGTTTATTTACATAAAGAAAGAAATTGTGAGTAGACAATACAAAACAAATTCTGCAGAAAATTAAACAACTTTATACTAATAATCGGATAATTTGGGGGTGATTTACATCCTTCCTGAGGGTAAGTGAGCAAAACCACTATGGTGGAGTTATAGGAGAGGATTGTTTATTTACATAAAGAAAGAAATTGTAAGTAGACAATGCAAAACAAATTCTGCAGAAAATTAAACAACTTTATTCTAATAGTCGGACGACTTGGGGTTGATTTACAACCTTCCTGAGGGTAAGTGAGCAAAACCACTATGGTGGAGTTATAGTAGAGGGTTGTTTATTTATATAAAGAAAGAAATTGTGAGTAGACAATGCAAAACAAATTCTGCAGAAAATTAAACAACTTTATACTAATAACCGGACGACTTGGGGTTGATTTACAACCTTCCTGAGGGTAAGTGAGCAAATCCACTATGGTGAAGTTATAGGAGAGGGTTGTTTATTTATATAAAGAAAGAAATTGTGAGTAGACAATGCAAAACAAATTCTGCAGAAAATTAAACAACTTTATACTAATAATCGGAAAATTTGGGGGTGATTTACAACCTTCCTGAGGATAAGGGAGCAAAACCACTATGGTGGAGTTATAGTAGAGGGTTGTTTATTTTTATAAAGAAAGAAATTGTGAGTAGACAATCTAAAACAAATTCCACAGAGAATTAAATAATTTTCTTCTTTGACTATTCATAATAATTTAAAAAATAAATTATATAAATTGGTAATAAAATTCATCTGTAAGTGATAATATATATCGAAATTCATTCAAATACAAATGACACCTACTTAATAAGTATATAGCATAGGAGTAGAAAAAACACTTTAAAAAATGCGAAATTTTAATATTTTGAATTTTTATTTCGCATTAAATCTGCTTTAAAATTTTGTACACAAGTTCGTGAACATTTATTGTATCATTTTAATAATAAATTGTTAAAAATTAATAAGGTATAATTAAAGAAAATTAAAAACAAATATAGCAAAATCAAAGTAATATATATATATATATATATATATATATATATATATATATATATATAGTGCAGGACAGAAGTATGGAAACTTTTTAATTTTTACGATGTAATTTTAGTTAATATTTCTGTGGGTATATGTAAATAATGACAAATAATAGTATATCATATTCAACAGGTTTATTAAAGTATATTTAACATTTAATAAATATAGCCTTATTTAAAATAAATCCCTTGGACAAAAGATTAGAAATAAATTCATTTTGTAGTAATAAGTAAAAAATAATTAGTATTTTGTTGCATAACCGTTTGCAGTACGTACAGCTTGACATCTTCGGGGCATCGAGTCCACTAATTTCTTGAATATGTCTACAGAAATCTTCTTCCCTTCATCTTTTAGTGACTCCCACAATTCATTGAATTTTTGTAATATTTTTTCCGAATTTGTCGATCTAAGTGTTCCCAAAGATGTTCTATAGTATATAAGTTCGGAGATTGTGGAGGCCATATTAAAACATCAATTTTTTCTCTAAATACCCTTCCTTAACAAACTTGAAGAGTGTTTTGAATCGTGCTGCTGAAAACGCCAACGCAAAGGCATTTCTTCATGAGCAAATGATAGAATTACCTTCTCCAATATATCCCTATATAAAAAATGGCCCATTTTTTTAACGATTCTTACAATCAGTCCCGTACAAGAGCGAGAAAAACATTCCCAGAACAAGATATTACCTCCTTCATGTTTAACAGTTTTAACGGTTTTTGGTATTTATAATCATACCTCTTACGGACTGGATGTCTAACATAATGACTCCTGTCGGAACAACATATTTTGGACTTGCTTTAATCGCTCCAAAGGACAGTATTCCATTATTCATTCGTCCACGATGAGTGTTCCTCAGTAAATGCAATTCGGGCCCTCCTGTTTTTTCTTTTATAATAAAGGTTTCTTAACGGCTACTTTTCCTAGTAATCATATATCACACAGCCGTCGTATCACAGTGCGATCACTCAAATCTACATAAAATTGTTCCCGAATTTTTGAACAAAGATTAATGGATGATAAAGTAAGATCACTTACGGATAAACCCCGAATTATTTTATTAATTCTAGGACTGGTTTCCTTGGACGACCGACATATACAGTTTCAACATTTCCATACTGAGATTTTTTTAATACCTTTCATACGTCACTTTTACTGATCTTTAAAATTTTTGAAATATTACTGTTTCACACAATCCTAATGCAGCTGTACTACCTTTTCTCGTAAGTCGTCCGAAAAATATTTATTTTTACCCATCTTAACATCAACTCACTAAATAAATGGCAAAACTCAACTGAAAGTAAGACGATGAAACACATATTAACATGTTTCCATACTTTCGTCCACCGTAAAAACAACTACGTGCTATTTCACTTAAATCGTACAACCAATATCAAAAGATCTTGGGCATTTAATCTTAAATATACTGACTTTAGAAACTATGATTCAAAATTGCAAGAACAAAAATATATTTTTTTTAAAAATAAATATTTAAAAGTTGTAATATATATATATATATATATATATTTATTGGGTAGGGGTACGTAGGGCTAGGGCTTGTATGTAGGTTTTGTGTTTAAATTGAGACAACTCGATTGCCATTTATATGTTGTTCCTTTACCCTCAGACTCAGGATATATGTATATGTGTAAGTAGCCCCCAACATGTCACTATTAGAATAAAATTTTATACTTTTCTGTAGAATTTGTTTTGGATTGTCTACTCACAATTTTTTTCTTGATGTACATAAATTACCCTCTACCATAACCTCTCCATAGTGGTTTAGCCCATTTACCCTCAGGAAGGTCGTAATTCACCCCCATGTTGTTCGACTGTTAGAATAAAATTGTTTAAATTTCTGTAGAATTTGTTTTACATTGTCTACTAATATTTTCTTTCTTTTTGTAAATGAACTACACTCTTCTATAACACTACCAAAGTGATTTTGCTCACTTATCCTCGGGAAGCTTGTAAATCACCCCCATGTTGTCCGACTGTTAGAATAAAATTGTTTAAATTTCTGTAGAATATGTTTTATATTGTCTACTTACAATTTCTTTCGTTAGGTAAATAATCTACCCTCTACTATAACCCTACCACAGTAGTTTTGCTCACTTACCCTCAGGAAGCTTGTAAATCATTCCCATGTTGTCCGACTGTTAGAATAAAATTGTTTAAATTTCTTTAGAATTTGTTTTACATTGTCTACTAACAATTTTTTTCTTTATGGGGATAAACAGCCCTCTATTATAGCTCCACCATAATGGTTTAGCTCACTTACCATCAGGAAGGTTGTAAATCAACCCCAAGTCGGCCGACTATTAGAATAAAGTTATTTAATTTTCTGCAGAATTTGTTTTGCATTGTCTACTCACAATTTCTTTCTTTATGTAAATAAACAACCCTCTCCTATAACTCCACCATATTGGTTTTGCTCACTTACCCTCAGGAAGGTTGTAAATCACCCCCAAATTTTCCGATTATTAGAAGGAAGATGTTTAATTTTCTGCAGAATTTGTTTTGCATTGTCTACTCACAATTTCTTTCTTTATGTAAATAAACAACCTTCTGCTATAACCTTACCATAGCTCATTTATCCTCAGAAAGGTTGTAAATATCCCCCATGTTGTCCAACTGTTCGAATAAAATTGTTTAAATTTCTATAGCATTTATTTTAGATTGTCTACTCACAATTTGTTTCTTTATGAAAATAAAATACCCTCTACAATAAACCCAGTATAGTGGTTTTGCTCACTTACCCTTAGGAAGCTTGTAAATCACCATGTTGTCCGAAGATTATTTAAATATCTATAGAATTTGTTTTACATTGTCTACTCACAATTTCTTTCTTTATGTAAATAAACAACCCTCTCCTATAACTTCACCATAATGGTTTTGCTCACTTACCCTCAGGAAGGTTGTAAATCAACCCAAAGTCGTCTGACTATTAGAATAAAATTGTTTAATTTTCTGCAGAATTTGTTTTGCATTGTCTACTCACAATTTCTTTCTTTATGTAAATAAACAACCCTCTTCTATAACTGTACCATAGTCGTTTTGCTCACATACCCTCAGGAAGGTTGTAAATCACCCCCAAATTTTCCGATTATTAGAATAAAGTTGTTTAATTTTCTGCAAAATTTGTTTTGCATTGTCTACTCACAATTTCTTTCTTTATGTAAATAAACAACCCTCTCCTATAACTCCACCATAGTGGTTTTGCTCACTTACCCTCAGGAAGGTTGTAAATCAAGCCCAAGTCGTCCGATTATTAGAATAAAATTGTTTAATTTTGTGCAGAATTTGTTTTGCATTGTCTACTCACAATTTCTTTCTTTATGTAAATAAACAACCCTCTCCTATAACTCCACCATAGTGGTTTTGCTCACTTACCCTCAGGAAGGTTGTAAATCAACCCCAATTCGTCCGACTAATAGAATAAAGTTGTTTAATTTTCTGTAGAATTTGTTTTGCATTGTCTATTCACAATTTCTTTCTTTATGTAAATAAACAACCCTCTCCTATAACTCCACCATATTGGTTTTGCTCACTTACCCTCAGGAAGGTTGTAAATCACCCCCAAATTTTCCGATTTTTAGAATGAAGTTGTTTAATTTTCTGCAGAATTTGTTTTGCATTGTCTACTCACAATTTCTTTCTTTATGTAAATAAACAACCCTCTCCTACAACTCCACCATATTGGTTTTGCTCACTTATCCTCAGGAAGGTTGTAAATCATCCCCAAATTTTCCGATTTTTAGAATGAAGTTGTTTAATTTTCTGCAGAATTTGTTTTGCATTGTCTACTCACAATTTCTTTCTTTATGTAAATAAACAACCCTCTCCTATAACTCCACCATAGTGGTTTTGCTCACTTACCCTCAGGAAGGTTGTAAATCAACCCCAATTCGTCCGACTAATAGAATAAAGTTGTTTAATTTTCTGCAGAATTTGTTTTGCATTGTCTACTCACAATTTCTTTCTTTATGTAAATAAACAACCCTCTCCTATAACTCCACCATAGTGGTTTTGCTCACTTACCCTCAGGAAGGTTGTAAATCAAGCCCAAGTCGTCCGATTATTAGAATAAAGTTGTTTAATTTTCTGCAAAATTTGTTTTGCATTGTCTACTCACAATTTCTTTCTTTATGTAAATAAACAACCCTCTCCTATAACTTCACCATAATGGTTTTGCTCATTTACCCTCAGGAAGGTTGAAAATCAACCCCAAGTCGTCTGACTATTAGAATAAAATTGTTTAATTTCCTGCAGAATTTGTTTTGCATTGTCTACTCACAATTTCTTTCTTTATGTAAATAAACAACCCTCTCCTATAACTTCACCGTAATGGTTTTGCTCACTTACCCTCAGGAAGGTTGTAAATCAACCCAAAGTCGTCTGACTATTAGAATAAAATTGTTTAATTTTCTGCAGAATTTGTTTTGCATTGTCTACTCACAATTTCTTTCTTTATGTAAATAAACAACCCTCTTCTATAACTGTACCATAGTCGTTTTGCTCACATACCCTCAGGAAGGTTGTAAATCACCCCCAAATTTTCCGATTATTAGAATAAAGTTGTTTAATTTTCTGCAAAATTTGTTTTGCATTGTCTACTCACAATTTCTTTCTTTATGTAAATAAACAACCCTCTCCTATAACTCCACCATAGTGATTTTGCTCACTTACCCTCAGGAAGGTTGTAAATCACCCCCAAACTATCCGATTATTAGTATAAAGTTGTTTAATTTTCTGCAGAATTTGTTTCGCATTGTCTACTCACAATTTCTTTCTTTATGTAAATAAACAACCCTCTCCTATAACTTCACCATAATGGTTTTGCTCACTTACCCTCAGGAAGGTTGTAAATCAACCCCAAGTCGTCTGACTATTAGAATAAAATTGTTTAATTTCCTGCAGAATTTGTTTTGCATTGTCTACTCACAATTTCTTTCTTTATGTAAATAAACAACCCTCTCCTATAACTTCACCATAATGGTTTTGCTCACTTACCCTCAGGAAGGTTGTAAATCAACCCAAAGTCGTCTGACTATTAGAATAAAATTGTTTAATTTTCTGCAGAATTTGTTTTGCATTGTCTACTCACAATTTCTTTCTTTATGTAAATAAACAACCCTCTTCTATAACTGTACCATAGTCGTTTTGCTCACATACCCTCAGGAAGGTTGTAAATCACCCCCAAATTTTCCGATTATTAGAATAAAGTTGTTTAATTTTCTGCAAAATTTGTTTTGCATTGTCTACTCACAATTTCTTTCTTTATGTAAATAAACAACCCTCTCCTATAACTCCACCATAGTGATTTTGCTCACTTACCCTCAGGAAGGTTGTAAATCACCCCCAAATTATCCGATTATTAGTATAAAGTTGTTTAATTTTCTGCAGAATTTGTTTTGCATTGTCTACTCACAATTTCTTTCTTTATGTAAATAAACAACCCTCTCCTATAACTTCACCATAATGGTTTTGCTCACTTACCCTCAGGAAGGTTGTAAATCAACCCAAAGTCGTCTGACTATTAGAATAAAATTGTTTAATTTTTTGCAGAATTTGTTTTGCATTGTCTACTCACAATTTCTTTCTTTATGTAAATAAACAACCCTCTGCTATAACCTTACCATAGTGGTTTAGCTCATTTATCCTCAGAAAGGTTGTAAATATCCCCCATGTTGTCCAACTGTTCGAATAAAATTGTTTAAATTTCTATAGCATTTATTTTAGATTGTCTACTCACAATTTGTTTCTTTATGAAAATAAAATACCCTCTACAATAAGCCCAGCATAGTGGTTTTGCTCACTTACCCTTAGGAAGCTTGTAAATCACCATGTTGTCCGAAGATTATTTAAATATCTATAGAATTTGTTTTACATTGTCTACTCACAAATTCTTTCTTTATGTAAATAAACTATCCTTTACTATAACCCTACCATAGTGGTTTTGCTAACTTACCTTTAGGAAGCTTGTAAATCACTCCCATGTTGTCGTTATTTAAATATCTGTAGAATTTGTTTTACATTGTTTACTTACAATTACTTTCTTTATCTAAATAAACTAACTACTATAACCCTACCAGAGTCATTTTGCCCATTTACTCTCAGGAAGCTTGTAAATTACCCCCAAGTTGTCCGACTCTTAGAATAAAATTGTTTAATTTTCTATAGAATTTGTTTTACATTGTCTACTCAGAATTTCTTTCTGTAGGTAAATAAACTACCCTCTACTATAACCCTACCATAGTGGTTTTGCCCAGTTAGCCTCAAGTAGGCTGTAAATCGCCCCCATCTTGTCTGATTGTTAGAATATTTTTTTAAATTTTCTATACTATAAATAAATAAAATAAAATAATATATCATCACGGCATATTACCCATTTCTGAGTGTGCGACAACCTGCTTTATCGCAGATATCGGTAATGATGATTACACATTTGTACCGTGCGGGCGCTTACTAGGCGTCACCTCACGGGCACTCATTGCTGGCGTGAAGAGTGCACCACAGCGATTACTTTTGTCCCATTAAAAATTCGAAATATTTGGCGTCGGTTTAAATTGTCTAGTTTTTGTTTCTTTGTTTTGAAATTAAATCACCCTCTGCTATAACACTGCCACGGTGATTTTGCTCGCTTACCTCTGGATGTATTTAAATCACCCCCCAGTTGAGCTACAATTATTATATTTTATATATCTCGTTATGATAAGTAGGTACATGTATTTGTATTAATATAAACAAGCCATATACCCTACCCTTCACCCCTCACCCCCTTTTTCAACAGCTCTATTAATACTATAACACGTGTTATTCCGTTAATTCTATAAAGCACAACTTTATTGCACGGTAGGGCCACAAAGTTTCGTCGCTGAGCGACGCATCGCTAACTTCACATACGTAAAAACGGTACATAATTTGTTAAAACATTTTTTTTCTAACTACCATAATAAATAAATTATGAGATATTTTCGAAATGAGCAAAAAACAAGTTTTTGCCTGTAGCTCAGAAACAAAAGAAGATCGAAAATTCCTGTGGTGACTATTAAACTTTTCTCAAAAATTTGATCCTGGAATGTGCAAACTATTTTGTTCTATCAGTAATAATTCCCGAGATACCCTAAAAAAAACATCGAAAATGAGACATTCTGTACAGGATGATCTGATTTAAATTTGCTATTTTTGCAGCACTATAAATTAATATTAATTTACAACTACACATTTACGAAATGGATCATGTACGGCGAAGAATTTACAATGATTGAGTTTTAGAGCACCTAGAAGTTGATGCTGATTTTTATAAGAATGAGTGTATACATTAAAAATAAAAATGCAGCATCTTACTGGCTCAAAGGATGTGAAAATTATTTTGTGACGGTGTTTTGTCGAAATAAACCTAGGTAACTAAGTAGAATTCTGAATTTGGATTGGTTTATAAATTCTTAAATGAAATATTCAATATAAAAAATATAATTATTATGTACATACCTGGAATATTTCACAAACGTAGCACTTAAATAACTATAAAATGTGTTATAAAATTAATACTTATTAATATCAAAAAGGTAACGTATGCACGAACACGTTCAACAGCTAATGAACAATGAAGTACAACTACAACGGCCAGTGTAGGGTATGGCGTACGACGAATACCATCTGTGGTAAACAGAACTCGGGACTTCCCCGAACGATACTGTACGGTTCACGTGACTCATCACCGGCTGCATTCTGCGTACCAAAATCAAGAATACCCAGTATTGGGCTTCCAAATTATCAAGAGATGGCGCTGACGTCAAAATTCGAACGAATGGTACATTTTTCGCTGGCTTCCATAAGAGTACAATGGGGTATTCCACCATAACAACAAAATTAAGAAAATTTCAATTTAACATAAAGTATGGCTCAATAAATAATAGTTAAAACAATGAAAACATTTTTTAAATAATTACTTTACGAGATATTTCACATTTGCTAAAAGGGAAAATTAACGTCATACAATTGTTATCCTTCTCTCGCAGCGTACTCAGAGCAGTGTGTGTGAGAAAGACAAGTATAGAGGAAATGTGACGTTACACTGATTTCTCGAAAATAAAATACTCTTAAACTAGGAACAATTAAGATTTTTTAACACTATGAATTGCTTCAAAACTGAATGAAGTTTTATTTAAAATAATAAAAAAAATTGAGTGGAATACCCCATTGGTGTGAGACTAATTTTCGTAGTTTTTAATTTAATTTCGGATTTAGTATAGTGTTATTTTGTTAATTTCGGTGGAATTGAGTTTGATCTTTCTTGTAATAACAATTTAGTGATAGTTTTAATAATATTTTAGTTAATACGGTTAATTTGTAAGTATTTGTAGGTTAAGAGTATTTTAGTCATATTTTAATGAACAGTATATTGGTATTTTTAATAAAAAACATTTGATTTCCTTTATTTAGATTGTATTTCATTGCCGTAGCTGTACATATATTAATTTCTATCTACATAGCTTTACTTTTATTTAATTGTTTTTCTTTCATAATGAACAATTTTCTTTGCTAAGATTTAGATACTATTTATAGATTTGGAAATTGTAGTATATCATCTAGAAATATGCTGGAAGGCCAGCAAGTAATAAATAGTGGCCTCATAATATTATGTGGTAAATATTTTCGGAGAAAACTCCATCGTAACTTTAACCTATAAATTACATATATCCTAATTTGTTCATTAATTTTTTAAAAAACAAATACTTGTTATATTAGCAGTAATTCAGATCCTACTAAGAATAAAACAATAATAGCCGAAGATAAAAGCGTATTAAAATTCATATGCAAGTAAATACAATCCCTGAATAAAACAACCACCTTTGTAAATGTACACTTCACTCAGTTCAGAAATCTGCCATCATTGGCGAACTTTAATTTTAGAAGCCCAATAGACCACGTAAGTGTAATATAATGTGAAAGTACGCTCCATAAATGCGCTTTTATTATAAAAGTGTGCTCATAATACAGGCTAACATATTTACTTATGTTTATTTTCAACCAAAAGCATGTTTTCTTCCTCAAGAAGGCAAATTACTTTCGTATGTTGAGAATCGTGAGCATCTACGTTTGAAAATATTGTGGAGTAATTTCTATACCCTCCTCGTTAGTAGAGTAAGTAGAAAATCACTTTGAAGTTGTTTTGGAATAGGTTAAGTGTAAACTCTGAGAGTAAGGTTAGGTTAGGTTTAAGAGTGTAGTGTGTTTTGGAAGAATGAGTTTTGGTGGAGTAAAAAATTGAAATTAAATTAAAAATAATTTTAAAAAATTAACAAAACTGCTTATACATTAATCTGAAGCCCCCTCTGAGAGTAAAGTTATTAGTTTTGGAACGATTTTGAGTAATTTCGTACTCTGGAGTAGGGTTTTGGAACGCAACCCTGAAGTTTGTTTTGGTAGCGTGTTCAGAGCTTATACGTTTTGTTTTCATAGTTTGGCAGTTTTCATATTGAAGTTTTTAGTGCGTATTGAGTTATTTTATATTTTTTTGCCAAACTATGAAAACAAAACGCATAATACGCTATAAACCAAAACAAACTTCAGCTCCCTGTCTTCAATCTGACTGTTTCTCCCCAGCTTCTAAAACTTATAACCACGTTACATTATAGATCAATCCAGAACAAACGAATTTCGTGAGGGGCAACTGTGAGAAATAAATTTCGTACATAATTTACTCAATGATGGAGCCATGGAAAAATTTTATAAATGAATTGTATCAAAATCAAAATTTCTCGACATTTATCATAAGATATATAATAGGCCCATAAACCATAACAAAAAATATTAAAATGTACACTTTATGCTTAACGTACTACTCAATAAATAACGATTAAGATAAAAAAAACATTTTTTTAATAATTACTTTGCGAGATATTTGAATTTATTGGTGTCTTTCTCGCGCGGCCTACTACAGAAACTGGTGTGAGAAAGATAGCTATAGGTTTCTTTAAAAATCAAATGCAGCTATACAAAAAAAAAAACAATTATGACTTTTTGAAAGCACGAATTGCTTCAAAATTAAACGAACTTTCATTTAAAAATATTTAAAAAAATTGGTTTATATAATAATTTTTAAAAATATTGAAAAGTGAGGTTAAAATCACTCCTGTGAGGGGCAGGTGACGTCATTCTGGAATGGTCTATAACTTTAAAGACAAACAGCGTGAAATCCAAAAGTAACCTCCAATTCAGTTGATGTCATTGTAGTCATTGCACTAAGTTACAACATATGTTACTATTTGCAATCCTACTTTCTTTAAAATAAAATAGGCCCATAAACTAATTTTTTAAAATATTTTTAAAAGAAAGTTCGTTTAATTTTGAAGCAATTCGTGGTATCAAAAAGTCATAATTGTTTTTTGTATAGCTGCATTTGATTTTCAAAGAAACCTATAGTTATCTTTCTCACACCAGTTTCTGTAGTAGGCTGCGCGAGAAAGATACCAATAGTGTAACGCAGTATCGTCGTCTGCTCATCTGTATCCCAGGAAATAAATTCAAATATCTCGCAAAGTAATTATTAAAAAATTGTTTTTTTTTTATCTTAATCTTCATTTATTGAGTAGTACTTAAAGGATAAAGTGTACATTTTATTAGTTTTTGTTATGGTCTATGGGCCTATTATGCTTAACTTATTATTTTATTTATACTGAATCTTAACCTCACTAATGTGCTCTATTTTGAGTGTTCTTTGCGATAACTTCAATTTCCAAGGTTAGCAACATTTAAATGTCACATTGACAGTTTATATGTAAACATAACCTATAAAATAAATATTCCTTTCATTTTCCATTTAAGGGCACCTGCACGTGACGATTCAACATGGCGGCCACCAGCTGATCTTGGACAACCAAACCTTCAGTTTGCATTGTGTCTTACGGAGAAATATCGTGCCGTAAGCTTTTATTGTGTTTTTACGGCACTTATTGTTTTATTTGGGAAAAACTGATTAGAGTGTGTAAAAGTGAGTATAGGAGGAGTGTTTTCCGTAAAAAATAAGTCAGGACATTCTTATTATTTAATGAATTCCAGGTTATTAAATTAAACTAACCCAATCCTATTTTTTTGTGTATACTTTTATTGCATATAAAATAATTTAAACATAATCGGATGGGAACATATTGTATGAATGTTTAAATATATGTAATTTTCTTTAATAATATATATAAAAAACATGAAAAAATAATAATAATTTAAATGACAGAATTACAAATTTTGAATGAAGTTTTTTTTAGTAACAGAAAATATATATATATATATATATATATATATATATATATATATATATATACAGTGTGTCCCATTTAGAGGTGCCACCATTGGGATTTCGAGAACTGTAAGAGATACGATGTCGGTTAAATGGAACTTTTTATGCGCCTTTGAGAGGCCATCTCAGATGTGCTTTTATTTTTCCAAAAATTCTCATAGAGCACTAGATAATGACGAAAAACTGAATATTGTTGATTTTTTCTTTTTTAAATAACTTCTAAACTATTAATAATTGAGAAAAAAGTTTCAAATATAAAAGATAGATATTTTTATTAACTATCCAGTGGCGTACGAAATAATTTTTTATATCTGTAAATTTTTGAGATATAACACAAACTTATATTTTTTTAAATGGAACCCATATCTGATTTTAGTCTTAAAAAAATAAATATTTTTTTCTGTTTTCAACGATGTAAGGGTTATTATGTTTTATATTTGTTTTGCTTTCAAAAATTATTATTTTTTCCTTATTTTGTATTAAATTTACAATTATTTTGAAAATATTGGTAGATTTCTATTTGGAAATACTCCTTGTATTTAAATAATTTATTTCCTTAAAAATATTTGCTCAAAATTCGTATCAAATTAATTTTTATATTTTGTGTCAGGTCGCCCTTGGCACATCATAGTGTAATTTGTAATTATGAGTCTAGAATGAAAATATTAAGTAATAAAGACATAAAACAAATTATTTTGATCAAATACAATATAATTAATAAAAATAATAATGTTTTTCTGGGAAATAATTAGAAAATTCAGGAAAATAAAGAGAAAAATTAAATTTTAGGAGCAAAATTAATATAAAACATAATAACCCTTACACCATTGAAAAGAGAAAAAAATATTGATTTTTTTGAAACTAAAATCATATATGGGTTCCATTTAAAAAAATATAAGTTTGTGTTATATCTCGAAAATTTACGGATATGAAAATTTATTTCGTACGCCACTGGTTAGTTAATAAAAATATCTATCTTTTATATTTGAAACGTTTTTCTCTATTACTAATAGTTTAGAAGTTATTTGAGAAAGAAAAAATCAACAATATTTAGTTTTTCGTCATTATCCAGTGTCCTATGAAAATTTTTGGAAAAACAAAAGCACATCGGAGATGACCTCCCAAAGGTGCACAAAAAGTTCCATTTAACCGACATCGTATCTCTTATAGTTCTCGAGATCCCAATGGTGGCACCTCTAAATGGGACACACTGTATATATTTGTGTCTGTTTCTCACAAAGGTTTAAAAATTAGATAGGTTATTATTGATTTCATATTGATTTTTAAAAGGCATTTATAATCCTCGTCAAAAAATGTCAATGTATAAGGATCCACATTATGTATCCACTTAAATTTATCGATTTAACGTACTTTGGCTTCCAAAGATTAATTTATATTACGTATAAACTCAATAAGCTCATTTATATACAATAAAAATACACAATATCACTATAAGAAAAATGAACTCGAAGATAAATATATATATCTCAAATTTAATTTTCTTTATAAATTAAAAAAATCTAATAATTCAATTTAATTTAATTTCAATATTAATGTTTTCATTTAAAAATACACATAAAAAACTTATACAAACTCAAATGAATGTAATACAACCTGATGCTACATGCTACTTATTTCAATTTAATATTTTTTTAAATATATTTATAAATAGGACTGCTTTGTTTTACTAGTAAATAATTCATACACTTATCTTTAATTATGGCTAATTAAATTTTAAAATAGCATGTATAAATTTAAGAAAAACTGAATTTCTTGTACAGAAAACACATTCGCTGCATAAGACGCAATGTTAAACTGAAGCTTGGTTGCCCGAGATCAGCTGATCATCCGCCATGTTGTGACGTAGGTGCAGATGCCCTATACGGCCTCGGCAACTTTCCATATTCGTGATAAAAAGTAGAACTTCAGTATCTTGATACATAAATAACTATTAAACTGACATTATGTTTCTTTGTTTATACCCTACTAGCTGACCCGCCCCGGCTTCGCACGGGTAAAGCTAGAATAACGATTAGCTACACGTGTACCAGTAATTTTTCACATTTACTTCGGAGACATGCACTGCGTAGGGAGCCGGCAATCTGCCTCGCATCGTACATGTAACAGGCTTCGCCCACTGCCTACCCGATTCCCGCACTGCATCTAACAGCGCCCTTTTCTAAACATGTCTCTGATACTTTTACTTATGTACATAAGATGCAAGCTATCTCTCTGACATATATCGAAAATCTGCTAACGGTTAAAACTTAACTATAGATACAAAGACAAAAAAAGTAATAAAAAATCTGTTGTGGCCAGCACAAAACCTTCCGTCAATTCGATGTATTTCGTTCAAATCCCATACCGAAAGGTCCTAGGAACAGATTCTATATAATATCATGTAAAATCAAACACGGACACATACTATTTCTATTCTATAAATCCAATAAAATTATAACATAAACATACACTAAGTAAAATGCACTTGACACTTCTTCTTATTCTTCAGCTTCCCCTATTTTATTAGAGGTAGCTGTTTCCTCTTTTCTTCCACTCATTCCTGTCCAACACATCTTCCTTTCAGTCTTCTGCGATACAGTCCTTCCATCTTCTCTTTGGCCTGTCTCTGCATGTCACTTGCGAGGAGCACTATGACATACCAATTTTGTGATCCTACACTTTCCATATTTGGTTTTGCACTTGCAACTGTCATCTGTCAATTAGAATTTTTTTAATATATCAACATCAGCTGTTTCCATGATAAATAGCAAAACTGACTAATTTTTGAAAATTAATTTCTTTATAATGCTTTAAATCAACATCTATTGAATATGAAGGAAAATGTATAATCAAACTGTATAGAGAAGAATATTTTCTTTAATATGTATAATAACAAAATGTCAAAAAACAATATTTAACTTCGTTTTTTTAAGAAAAACTGTTAAAAACTTCAAATAGGGGTACTTTCGGTGGATCAATTATTATAACCAAAATCTAATCAACTCTTCATATGGATGCACAGAAGAGGAATACGAAAAAATTATAATTTTTAGAATTGTAGTATTGGAGTTATCGTCGGAGAAAAATTTGTCACACACGGACACATACACACACACACACACACACACACACACACACACACACACACACACACACACACACACACACACACACACACATACAGACATCATCTTAAAAATAGTAAATTCGTATTGTAGGGACCCTAAAACGTGCTTATTCATTAAAAACTCACCACCGAATTTTTTGACCAAAGACAATACCTTCCTTACCTAAAGGTGACAGAAGGTAAAAACAAACATCCCCTATCGTACCGCCTTGAGGGATGATTTTTTAAAAACGCTAAAACACTTTATTTCTTACCAAAAACAAGTAAGAATTTTTATATCCCTAACTTGAGAAATGATGGGTTCTCCATACAAACTTTCATCCCCTATTTCACCCCCTTCAAGTCTTATTTTCGCGACAAAAGGTAGGTTATATCCTTCTTCAAGGTCCAATCTATCTTTATACCAAAATTCATCAAAATTAGTTCAGTGGTTCAGGCGTAAAAACGTAACAGACAGACAGGAGACAGAGTTACCTTCGCATTTATTATATTAGTATGAATTCCGAGCTAGGATTTTTTGAACACACATTGGGTGGGATTCTGTAACTCGTCCGTTATTAAACGGTACCGTTATCACTATGGTTACATGAAAGATCTCATTTTATTTGACAAGTATGACGTAAATCTACCAGTCATCTTATAAAAAATACGTTTCTATAGTGATAACGATACCGTTTGATAACGGACGAGTTACAGAATCTCACCCATTACTGGTAGCACAAGCCGTGTTTTAACTAAAACGCTGTTTTAAAAAATGTCAAATTTCATTATTTAATGCTAATAATGAATAAAATCAAATTTATCAGAATATGATTTTAAAGCAGAATATAGTTTGTGTTGAAACAAATATTTAAAAAAAAATCGTTCTTCAAACATACGGGTGGAATTAAATATAGAAATTTCTTAAAACTGTGTGCTTGCGGACATTGTATGAAATATAGTGACCTTTTTCTGCATAAGATTGGAATATTTGAGTTAAAATGAATGTTATGTGTTTGGTTTTTAAGTTTTTTATATTTTTATGGACTAGTAGGTAATACGATTTTTTTTATAATTCTAGCAGAGTCCGCCAAAACATTCTGCAAAAATCACTTAACGCCATCTCACGGCGAGTGCTGCAGTCCTTTGACGGCCTGTAGAATACACGTGAACTTGTATTCATAGCCGCTGTTCATAATTTGATCGAAAAATCAGGTAAATAATCACAGTTCATTGTAGAAAGCGAACTGTTCGTGTACATTACAGTTGTGCCTCTTGTGTTTTATATTAATCATTGTGCAATTAAAAGTGACATCTTGACAATTCAAGAAATTCATTTATGGATTGACCTTGCCAAAAAAATTATTAGCGGAATTTTACGGGGAATATATTATTGAATCATAAAAACTGGTAAATTTAATTTTGTATCTCTTTTGTTATTTATTTTCTGGAGATTTCCATTGTCAAATGTTCTAACCTATAATATATTTTCATTGTTCTCGCACGTTTTTGACAGTAACATTTTATTAAAGATTTTATTTCAACGGTTTATAGTTAAGTATTAGCTAAAAACAATCATTTTCGATATAATTCATGGTTCAAATAATAATTGTAAGTATTTTTGTAGTTAATAATGCCTTCAGACGCGAAAAAACGTGAACAGCAACGAAAGAAGGAAGCTGCAAAAGCAAGACAGGCCGGTAAGAAACAGACGCAAAATAATACCAAGAATGAAGATAAGGAGCAAAGTCCTGCACCACAAAATAAAGATATTACGAACGGAACAAATGGAACAAGCACTGAACTCAGTGCGGAAGGTACGCCAAATTCCTTATTTGTGCAATAATATTTAATTTTACGCAAATTTAAGCATAAAATAATGTTTTTACATAAGTGAAAGTATAACTGATCGATTGTTTTTTATTTAACTGTTGTTTTTTTATGTTTTGTATAAAAGAAAGTGGAAATCGTTAGATTTTTGTTTCGAAATATTAATAATTTTTATGTTTTATATGATTTAGTAATCCTATAAAAATTTTGTGAGTAATTATTGTAATTATTGATTGAATTTCCTGGAAAACAGCAATTAAATATTCGTCCTAGTAATGTATAGTCATAACATGTTAATTTATTTAATGTGGTTTATACACGACATTAATGGCTCAGTACTTAGGTATTGTATTTATTAAACAAATTATTGTGTATTCAAATTCTATAATTAATGGAAAATATCGCCACGTGACACCAAAATATTTATATTGATTTAATTATTTTTTTGTTTAATGTTACTTGAAAAAATGTTTAATTTTATTTTCTTGTAAGAATATCAGATGTCCAACGAAAGAATGTGAAAATATTTCAACTATATAATCTTTGAATAATTTAAAGCAAAAAATGCAACTAAACAAGCCGGTTTTCTTTTCATGCGGGGGTACAAACGTATTGGAACTTACCCAAAAAGTGTATAAATACTGTTTAAAAAAAAAACCAATTCGGACTCATTTACTCAATGTTGGAGCCATGGAAAAATTATGGTTTAATTTTATGAATGAATTGTATCAAAATCAAAATTTCTCGATATTTATCAATAAGATATATAATTATTAAAAATATTCAAAAGTGAGGTTAAAATCACTCCTGTGGAGGGCAGGTGACGTCATTCTGGAATGGTCTATTTAATTAAATGTCAATTTGACACGAGATATTGTCGGAAAGGTTATCTAAAGAAATAAAAGCTTTTCTTCTTGAATCCTTATTTAAAAATCTGATGTGGCCAACACATGACCTCCCGCCAATTCCATGTTTAAAATAGCAGTGAGCTTGAAGTAAAGTACCATTTCCGGTTAATCGTTTGTAAATAAAAACGAATTTGTTTTCCAATAAATAGAAAAGTCTGTAATACGAAATTTTGGATTGTTTTATTGTTTTTCCTCAAAAACTTGTTAGAGCTCCAAATTAAGTACTACATCCGATTTATCATATATGGTTAAAATCTAATATATTGTTTCAAATTATATATGAGTTTTAAATACCAAATTTGAGAAGTTTTGGATCATGTTTTAATAGGCTTGAAGGAAAACTCGTCACACACGTACATTCTTATAAAAATCAGCATCATCTTCTAGGTGCTCTAAAACGCAATCTTTGTAAATTCTTCGCCGTACATAATCCATTTCGTAAATGTGTAGTTGTAAATTAATATTAATTTATAGTGCTGCAAAAATAGTAATTAGCAAATTTAAATCAGATCATCCTGTACATCTAACATTTATGTATGATGGAAAATATATTATTTTTACAAACCTTAATAAAATATTTTACTATTATATT
Source organism: Ophonus ardosiacus (assembly GCA_943142095.1). Taxonomy (NCBI): domain Eukaryota; kingdom Metazoa; phylum Arthropoda; class Insecta; order Coleoptera; family Carabidae; genus Ophonus; species Ophonus ardosiacus. Next base: position 134,213 of record OW964829.1, on the reverse strand, counting down.
CTCATTAACACGGTTTCATTATTAATTTTAATATAATTTCTGCCTGTCAGTGACATTTGTTTAAATATGTCAAACCTGTCATTAAAATTATGATTTTGTTTGACGCATAGGCTAGGTGATACATGGAAATAAATTATATTATATATTCATATTTAAAGTTATTTAGAGTTATTTACTAAATGTTATTATCGTAGAATTGAAGATTAAACCATTATATTCCATTTTAATTAGTAAAAGTTGCTAAAAAATTATATTCAGTGACTTTTTTACAAGAAAAACTGTTAAAAGCTTCTATAAATAATACTTCCGGTTATCCGATATACACTAAAAACTAATGAGCACTTCCCATATTAGTATAGAATGGGTATACAAAATTTCAAATTTTTCTGCTTGATAGTATTTGAGTAATCGTGTCCACAAGATCCACACACACAGACACACACACACACACACAGACACACACACACACACAGACACACACACACACACAGACACACACACATACATATCTACAGACATCATTGTAAAAATGTTAAAATCGGATTCTGGGGACATCAAAACGTGCTTATTATATAAAATCTCTATATGCTATTTTTAGCACGATCCCTATACCTCCCTTACCTAGGGTAGCGGGAGGTAAAAAATAGAAATAAATTAGAAAACGGTGGATGGCAATCGTCTGTATCCTTCTTTATTATCTTTTCTTCTTAAAATTACATTTCACGATCAATTTTGACAACTTGACTTTTGAATTGAATAACGACTAGACATACGTTTCTCTGTTCATAGCCTACTATACTTTAAATGAAATTTGACTTCATTTGAAAGTCCTCTCAATTTGAAAGAAAAAGGTTGATTTTGAAAATATACATAATTTTCGAGATAATTAAAATTCGGTTATATTAGTGAGTTTGTTTTAGTACGATAGTGTTAATAATCAAGTAGTGGAAGAAAACTATTATATAAAATGTAATAATAATCATAATAATAACGATGGCAAAAAATTAACAGCTGAATTCTCGAAAAAGTTTAAACTAATCCTCATTTTTGGATTAGCGAATTCTACTCTAATTTTGACAGTTTGTATCTTAAAATATAGTCTAATCTATTCCTAGTATTTACCTTTGATAATATTTTGAAAATTAAATTTTAAATACCGGAGTAGAATAGAATTCACTAATCCAAAAATGAGGATTAGCTTAAACTTTTTCTAGAATCTGGGTATATATGACAAGTTACAATAAACAAGTAGCTCAACTGTTTTCACACAGCATACCTGATATCATATGGCTTACTAGGTTAATTATTCGTAATTTTCTCTTGCGTTTTTGTAATTTATTTCTTCAAGCATATCGTTAAATTCGTAATATATAATATATATATATATATATATATATATATACAGTATGTCCCATTTAGAAGTGCCACCATTGGGATCTCGAGAACTATAAGAGATACGATGTCGGTTAAATGGAACTTTTTGTGCGCGTTTGGGAGGCCATCTCAGATGTGCTTTTGTTTTTCCAAAAATTCTCATAGGGCACTAGATAATGATGAAAAACTGAATATTGTTGATTTTTTTCTTTTTCAAATAACATCTAAACTATGGGTAATTGAGAAAAAAGTTTCAAATATAAAAGATAGATATTTTTATTAACTAACCAGTGGCGTACGAAATAAATTTTTATATCCATAAATTTACGAGATATAATACAAACTTATATTTTTTTAAATGGAACCCATATCTGATTTTAGTCTCAAAAAATTAACTATTTTTTTCTCTTTTCAATGTTGTAAGGGTTATTATGTTTTATATTTGTTTTGCCTTCAAAATTATTATTTTTTCCTTATTTTGTATTAAATTTACAATTATTTTGAAAATATTGGTAGATTTCTATTTAGAAATACTCGTTGTATTTAAATAATTTATTTCGTTAGGAAATTTTGCTCAAAATTCGTATCAAATTAATTTTTATATTTTGTATCAGGTCGCCCTTGGCACATTATAGTGTAATTTGTAATTATGAGTCTAGAATAAAAATATTAAGTAATAAAGGCATATAATAAATTATATCGATCAAATACAATATAATTAATAAAAATAATATATTTTTTTTGAGAAATAATAAGAAAATTCACAAAAATAAAGAAAAAAATTAAATTTTAGGAGCAAAACAAATATAAAACATAATAACCCTTACATCATTGAAAAGAGAAAAAAATAATTATTTTTTTGAGACTAAAATAAGATATGGGTTCCATTTAAAAAAATATAAGTTTGTATTATATCTCGTAAATTTATGGATATAAAAATTTGTTTCGTACGCCTCTGGTTAGTTAATAAAAATATATATCTTTTATATTTGAAACGTTTTTCTCAATTACCAATAGTTTAGAAGTTATTTGAAAAAGAAAAAAATCAACAATAATCAGTTTTTCGTCATTATCTAGTGCCCTATGAGAATTTTTGGAAAAACAAAAGCACATCTGAGATGGCCTCCCAAATCCGCACAAAAAGTTACATTTCACCGTCATCGTATCTCTTATAGTTCTCGAGATCCCAATGGTGGCACCTCTAAATGGGACACATTGTATATATATAGGTTAGTTAAAACTATGGAGACGGCGATTTATTGTCGTTAATATTCATTTTAGGAAATTATGTTCAATACAAAAGTTTTTTGAGAAATTTTGATCTACATTTGAGAATACTTGAATTTTATTTTTCTTCAATTGTTTTTGAGTTACGCTTGTCCGCGTATTTTTTTTAAATGGGAACCTATTAATTTTACTCTACCATTCATCTAAGATAGACAAAAAATTTTGCAATAAAGTTGTCGGTCACAATTTTATCAAATTAATAGGTTCCCATTTAAAAAAATTACGCAGACAAATAAAATTCAAGTATTCTCAAATGTAGATCAAAATTTCTTAAAAAACTTTTGTATTGAACATAATTTCCTAAAATGAATATTAACGACAATAAATCGCCGTCTCCATACTTTTAACTAACCCTGTATATTTATACCGTGAGTATTTTTTAACGTGAAACATTGAGTTTGTCATATCCATGGTTACGACTTGATATTTGATTGACAGCAATGTATTTGCCCGTTCCATTTAAAATGAAACATAGGGAACGAATCTGACAGAAGAATTATATTTAAATATTGTAAGAAATTTAGCGGAATCAGAAAACCACTCGAGAGTACTAAACATATTTCGGGTACAAGGTGCACACAGTATTTTTTCTACATCTAAATTTAGTTTTTAAAAAACAGGTATATTTATTTAAACAAAATTAACCTCTAATGACATCTTGTCAATATGACAGATAACCGTTGAATTTTCCTATAAGTTATGATTTGACATTTGATTGACAGCAATGTATTTGTCTGTCTCATTTAAAATGACACATGGGGAATGAATTCGACAGAAGTATTATATTTTAATATATTTTTTTCTACAACTAATTTTAATTTAGAATGTAGGTATAATTATTTAAACAAAATTAACCTCTATTGACGTCGTATCAAATGTCACATTCGTTCCCTATGTTTCATTTTAAATGGAACGGGCAAATACATTGCTGTCAATCAAGTGTCAAGACGTAACCATGGATATGACAAACCCAATGTTTCACGTTAAAAAATACTCACGGTATATTAAGATATACAGGTGAGTCACCGAAATGGCCTTCTTCGATATCTCGCTTATCGTTAGAAATACAGCAAATTGCTATTTGCTGTCAGTACGACTCGCAACTATCCTACCGCCATCTGTGTACAATCATTCCTATTACTAAACATAACTGTTCACACAATTTATTTTATATTTAATTTTATTCTATCGTTATTTTCCATTCTTCTTGAGTTTTTATTCAATCTAATGTAAGCATTTTATACTTTTGTTTTTGTAAATGAATGCCCTATTTCATTTTCACAGCAGTGTGGCATTTTGTTAGGTTATGTTAAATACCGACAGAACATATGTCAAATTGACTTGTGAACGTGATAAATGTGTAATTACAGTGCTATTAGTTCCTAACTAAACATTTTCATTAAGAATGTAGACAAGTGACATTTCTTAACATTGTATACTTAGAAATTTGGATAGCGAGCGTTTTTACTACTTTGTCGCGCATGAGCGGCAAAGTGACATTTTGCGTTGACAAAAGAGAGCGCAAATGGCTACTTTCTATAGTGACTGTAGAAAAAATTTATTTATCGAATTTACTTGACTACACAAGGGACACAACGTAAAATTATTTTCACATATACAGGGTGTTGCATATCTTATTAAAAACACAATTTTTATGGAATACTTGATTTAAGTTTTAATGCAAACATAAATGGTGAAAATCTCCGAAATTATTGGTTTTAGGCATAGTATACCCTTAATAACATTTAAAGAGAATACAAAAAGGAACACAACTGAATAATAAAATATAGGGTGTTTCATTTGAAAATGACGAGTTATGGCCATTTGAAATTCATTAAATTTGATTCGCTTTATTTAACACCTGTATAATAATATGTAAAAGAAAGTATACGAAAACATAGAGTATAGTTTATACTTGTACAGAAAAAAAATCTTAATTTTTACTATTAAAATAATTTCAGTGTGCCTTTATAAAGCAATGCGTGTTTTAGGTCTTTTTTAGAGAAAAAACGGAATAACTTGGCAACGCCGCGGAAAACTAAAACAAATTTTATATGTTTGTAGAGGAATGTAATACAATTCAAAATATATAAAAATATATAGGGTGTTCCATATAAGAATAGACAAACAATTTTCGCCCAGCTGTAATGCAACACCCTGTATATGTGAAAATAATTTTACGTTGTGCCCCTTGTGTAGTCGAGTAAATTCGGTAAATAAATTTTTGCTGTATTTCTAACGATAAGCGAGATATCGAAGGCCATTTCGGTGACTCATTCTGTATAAAGAGAATTAAAAAAATAATTATAAATAAAGAAGTCGTCCGGTATATAGTGATTTCGATAGTGATCGAAAATGACTGAAGGTCACCTTATCACTTTTGTTCCATAATAATTGATCAAGAATAGCAACATTAAAATAGCTAATTCTTCCAAATCGACTATCAAAGACCTTTTCTCCAAACGGAAAGATGAAATACCGAAGAATGATTTAAAAAATGTAATTTACAAGATTTATTGTGCAATAAGACGTGCATAGGTAAACATACAACCATTAAAAACGATTATATCAACGTGAATATTATTCGAAAAATCTGTTGTGGCCAGCACAAGACCTCTCGCCGTTTCCATATTAGGCTATATAATTATTGTATTGCACTTCGCTTTCGAACCGTCGTTTTATAACAAAAAATTACAGAACTTTACCCAAATATTGCTTTTTGTTGTAGGTATTTAACATGTCTTCTGCACACATATAATTCTAATTATATTTATTTTTCATTGTATGAGGAAGTTTCTAAATGTCAGGAATTCTTCCAATTCATTAACCAGATTGGCGGAATTTCTGATGGATATATATGCATTTTACCACAATTTTACCTATAATTTCAAATATTTAATTAATAAAAAAATAAGAAAAGTTAAATATACTTCCCAGAAAAAGCTATCAGAATGTCACTAAAACTGTTGATATTTGACAAGACATGTGTCATATTTTAAACATTGGAATTTGTCAACTGGTTTCCTTAGTGCTTTGGCCTCTGCGATTAGTTTACTCTATAAATTATAGTCTTTATCTCTAAATCTATACAAGATATAAAAATTTTTTTTAGGTGTATAGATGGAGAATTTTATGTGAATATATTTAATAAAAAAAACTCCCAAAAGAAACTACTACTTCCGGTTGTTCAATTGTTACTAAAACCTTTTCAGCTCTTCCCAGGAATGTCAGATTGAAGAAACTGCAGTTAAATATTTTTTAAGTCTTATAGTTTTTGAGGAATCGTCCCTCCAACATCCATACACACACACACACACACACACACACACACACACACACACACACACAGACACACACAGACAGACAGACATTTTAAAAATGTTATAATCGGATTCTAGGGACCTTAAAACGTGCTTATCTACTAAAATCTGGATATGCAAATTTTAGCATGATTCCAATACCTCTCTTAGCGAGAGGTAAAAATTAAAACCCAAACCATAGTGAACTCACGAAACATACTTTCGAAACTGGCCATAAATTTAAATTCAATGACACAGAAATTTTGGTTTCTGACAATTTTTATAATAATTTTTACATTATTGTGAATTCACAATCAAATTTAAACTTTTATACTTATTTTAAAAATAACTTAAAATACATAAACCAAGTTATTTATCATTATCAATAATGAAATGCAAAAAAAATAATTGTACCTTTTTTCTGTTTAAATCTAATAAAGAGAGTCTAATCTAATTTATCATTCAGTATGATTAAATTATTGTTTATTTAAATTTTTTGTTGTATAAAATCGTTTTTCCGACGACCACTACGAAAAGTACATAAATTCACACGCTAAACTATTACTGAAAGTTGGTCATTGCACATCACTACCAAAGCTGTGTGAAATGAAAGCTCGTTAGCCAATCAGATGCGTCCGCAACTGTGTGATATGATTTTATCACACACTGTGATAACCAACGACGAAATATAACTAGACAAAACATTCCCTGAATGTTTTGATTTCGGCTGGCCAGAAAGAGACAGAGCTATGTTTGATCTAGTTCGTGAATTTCTCACTAGAGGCCACATGAATATATCAGTGTAATTTAACATTTGCGGTTTTATTTTTGAGTGAAACGTTGGTTTTTATTTAATACCAAAGCTTATAAATAATTAAATAAACAAATCATATTGGATATTATTATAAATAAATTTTACGCTTAAATTCATTTGGCAACACAGGCAAGGTACACAAGCTGTATTTTTGGCAACCTTGTTGGGGTGGGTCATACAAGCAAATGTCAAAGCCCGCGTCTCATATGCAAAATGGATGCGTTTTTATAAGTTTTTTACAGATTCACAGATCTGTAAGACTTACAGATTGGACCTGTAATCGAAATATATGTATAACTTGATGTACCTATATTCTAAAAAAAACTTTCTATTCTAAAATGTCAATGATATTGCGCCTCTAGTGATAAATGCTCGAACTAGATAAAATATATCTCTATCTCTGTCTGGCCAGCCGAAATCAAAACAAATGAAACTATGTTTTGTCTAGTTATATTTGGTCGTTGGTGATAACTGAGCGAACTAACCTAAAAATTTGTATGTAAAAATTTGACAGTTGCAAATAATTTGCTAAATGTACACGGATTAAAAAGGCTGGACCCTGATTTATCAGATTTTAACATAATTTTTGGTGAATTCTGATAGCAATGATGTAAACATAATGGCTCGTACTACGATCACGGTTCTAAGACCGGTATTAGTTAAAACCTTGACGACGACTTGACACCTACTTAAGGTTATCAACAAAAATCAGTGATGCTACTATACTGATTAAACCGAAAATGTACTGACAGGCATATTCAATACATTTGGCTTCAATATTCTAAATAATTTATCTTACAAACAAGTCAAGAGACAAATCATATTAAAAAATTTAAAATAATGAAGCCAAATGTATTAAATATGCCTATCGGTACATTTTCGGTTTAATTAGTATAGTGGCATCACTGATTTTTATTGATAACCCTGAAGTATGTGTCAAATAGTTAGCACGGTTCTAGCTAACACCAGTGTTAGAACCGTGATCGTGGTACGAGCCAATCTGTTTTAATATTTTTATGAAAATTTTATATTGTTTTATTTTTTGTGGTCGTCGGAAAAATATCGTGTACAACACGTGCTGAAAGGGTATTTCACACTCACGTGATTAAACCACTCGCCTTCGGCTCGTGGCTCAAACTTCCCGTTCGTGTGAAATATCCAACTTTCAGCACTAGTTATACAATATACTATTAAAGTATGATTTTTTTAAAAATTGCAAAAACCAGTCATGTTGTGATGTTACAGGTTACGAACCTAAGTTCAGACTCATTTCAAACAGACATTTTATATGGACTCAGAATGTCTATAAAAGAAAAATATGTATAGACTATAAATTGAGGGTTACATATCTAAATATGCTATAATATATTAATATAATATCGTTCTATTCATTTTTATAAATATAACTTTTGATTTGAAATTAGACGCTAGAAGGTTATAAACGCATGTGAGACATTGAATGTATTGCAGAATATTATTTTATTCTTTATTTTGGCACGAAACAACGTTCCATCGACATGTTTACTTTCATAAATTTCAGGTTATCTTTAAATGTCACTTTGACGTTTAAAACAGTATGAAAATCAAAATGGTCGTTGCTCCGAACCTATGACGTCACTGGGCAAGGGACGAAGTGGGAGCCTAGCAGCCCCGTTTTAAAGAATATCATTTTCAATTACACCTTTCTCATAATGGGGTATTCCGACATTAAAAAAAAAAAAAATTACATTAGTACAGACCAGGACTCTGAATATCTAACTTTGAGTAAGAAAATGTATGCATCACATGAGATATGAATTTTAAAAAATTTCATCGCGTTTCAAATTTTCTTATCATGGCGCGCTTATGACGTCAACTCGATGGTGACAGCTGCAACGAACTTCAGCGCCTAAATCCACATGTTCATGACAGCCATTTACTTGTTTACATATGATTTTAGTAGCAGCGTGTTTTTCGGTGTTTGTCCTGTGTTTGTTTATGGTAAAAATAGTAATAATTATAAAGTGGACGAAATGTCAAACAAGAAATATATCCGCGCGTGTTAACTACTGGTACCATCTTTGTTTTTAAACGAAAATATTTACTTTGAAATGAGCAACAGATTATCAACGTGACGTCACAAATTTCAAGGACGTTTCTAGAGCTGTAAAAATTCCAATTTTGTAACATTTAATTATGAATTAAAACTTTTTATTAAACATGTTTTATTATATGGGCCATCCAGCGAATCAAGCGGTTTACGTCATAAATACAATATCACTAGAAACAATGACGTCATATGTTAAAAAGTTTACATGAGCATGTAAAACGGATTAAAATATGATCTGTGGGTTGCCTTCATAAATCCAAATCTTTCTTAAAAAGGTAATATATTTTTTTTTTCAGCGAAATCCAATTTCATTTAAAATATTCTGGACGATACTGCTTACGCCGTTATAAATACTTCATTCTTGTAGTATATGCAACAAACTATCTGGTATTATATAAGATCCTTAAAAAAATACAGAATACTGCATTACCATACAATTTCTCACTGTTTCTGTACATTGCGTATAGCGTTTGCCACACGCTGTACATACAGATTTAATTTTCAAATTATTACTGACAAATAGAACGATATATTACCTCAGTATTACAATTCAGTGAAAGTAAGAGCCCACCAATCTATTTTTCATTTTCAAAGTAAGTCAATAAATTAACTACAAGCTCTTGAATTTGACATGACAGAGCATTTGACATTTTGTCAATGAACAACGAAACCAAAAACAAAATGAAATCACAATACACGTTGAAAAGTATAATATAGACATATAATATTTAGTAATATACATGTTCAGAATTACCAATATTAAAAAAATATAATCAAACGTCATTTTGCAAAAATTTACAAAATTTTACTTAATAATAATGTATCCAAATATAATTATTTCTATTAAAGGTGTCAAATACATAATAATAATAAGAAAACCAATAAAATACCGTTAATAAAATATATTTTAAAAAATAAAGAAAATTTCAAAAATCCCTAAACGATGATGTAAACCGCTTGATTCGCTGGATAGCCTATATTTTTCTACTATATGAAGATGGAAACTATAGAAAAAAGTTATTATTTTGCATTAATTCCATATCACCGGAATACCCCATTCAGCAGTGAATAAAGAAACGGTGTGATGAATTTACGATTCATGCGCATTACTCATCGGTGAATAAAGAAACTCGCCTCTAATATAATTTTCTGTTGTTTAGAGGCGCTATGTCTGAAGCTAGAATCGGACGCCAAACTAAACGCCGAGGCCCGCGCTTGCACCGGCTCCTTGGCCGTGCACCCAAAGTCTCGAGACATAAAAATCGCCAACTTCTCCATTACGTTCCACGGGTGCGAATTGCTTCAGGACGCTCTCTTGGAGTTGAACTGCGGCAGACGATACGGATTGCTTGGTTTGAACGGCAGTGGCAAGAGTACGCTGCTAGCCGTGCTAGGAAAGAGGGAGGTGCCCATTCCAGAACATATAGATATTTTCCATCTAACCAGGGAGATGCCGGCGAGTGATAAGTCGGCGTTGCAGTGTGTCATGGAGGTAAGAAGTTTATGAATGGTTTCATTGCAGTGGACTTACAAAAAAATTAGGGCTGTTCTACAATGAGGTCATTAAATTATTTATTTTTTTTTGCATTTTTTTGTTGTATAATAGTTATTTATTATACATGAGGATTAAATGAATATTTAATGAGCAGTACGTTTAAGTGCGCGAGCGTCTTAATCCCGCGAGTTAAACATTCACTTTAACTGCTAGTGTAATACTTCATTTGCAATTTGTTTGCTGATACGAAGTGTTCAACAAAATCTTCAGAATACTGGGGTATTGCCATTTCAAAATAATACTTATTATTTTTTACCTCCCGCTACCCTTGGTAAGGGAGGTATAGGGATCGAGCTAAAAATCATGTATCGAGATTTTAGTAAATGACCACGTTTTAAGGTCCCTAGAATCCAATTTTAACATTTTCACGATGATGTCTGTATATGTGTATGTGTGTGTGTATGTATGTATGTATGTGTGTGTGTGTGTGTGTGTGTGTGTGTGTGTGTGTGTGTGTGTATGTGAAGGAATTTTGTCTTCGCTCTAACTCAAATACTATCATACAGAAAATTCTGAAACCTTGTATTTCTACCCTATTCTAATATGGAAAGATCCCATTAGATTTTGGTGTAAATCGGATAACCGGAAATGGCACTTTACCTAAAGCTCATAATGGTTTTTCTTCAAAAAATACCATTAAATGCCATTTTTTCGCATTTTGTCATTATGAAAATTAAAGATTATTGAATTTTCTATAGGAATACATTAATACTTTTTCTATATAATTTACAGATAAATTTAAAAATATTTTTTTTTTTACATCCCGAAGCCTAAGATAAACACAATTTCTTTGTTACACATCATATTTCAAATGAATGTAACTGACAGGTGAATGTCACTGTCAAAAAACTAATCACTTCAAATTAATAATGGTGACATATTTTTTTTATTTTTGTAATGGCAGATATGTTTATTGTTTACAATAAAAATATGAGTTTTATGACATTTTTCTTTCAAATTTTTAAATTTCCCGCGTCAGTACACTTGAACTCAATTTAGTACAATTTTAAACTGTAATGTAGTACAATTTTTTAACACCTGGCGGCAACACTGGAGTGAAGTGAGTCAGCTGAGATCTTACTCTTATCCCTTTTCTTATTGTTACTATTGTTTCCGGGTATTTGCTAGTCCCCTAAGTGGGAATCGCGTGATTTTATGTACGTATGTATGTATGTAAAAATTAAATAGCGGGAGGTTTTGTGTTGGCCACATCAGATTTTTTTTAATAGCTATTATTTCAAGATAGTTTAAAGTCAAAATTTCCACTGAACATGCCTCTATCCGAATCCGTCATCTATTATTAAGTGAATGTTAATATAATATAACAATAGGGTAGTTGCGAAAAAAATAAATGTTGTTTTTTCCTATTAATTATGAAATATAAACTAATTGTAAACATATTAATGTAAAAATTATTAGAAAATATAAAATTTTTCATTCATAATTTCCATAAATAAAGTTCGCGGTGGAATTCTTGTGACGTAGACTTTTAATAATTATATAGTTCGACCAAGTCTATATGACTCATATAAGCTTGTTAGAATACCACGACAAAGCGAACAAGTTGAATTATGTTTAATTGTATCATACAAATATTTACAGTATAATTCTAAAAGAAAAATAACAGATACAAAAGTATTATTTAATAGTACGTATATTTTATAATTATTTACTTGAATACCAGATATTTTCAAGATATTTAATTCTTATATAGACAACTTCATGATTTTGCCACCAGGTGGCTGCACACTCCAGTGAATGTAGATGTCATTTTTAGTGACATAACCTATGTTTTACGTGTTAAAATTATATTTTATTTTTCTTTTCCATATCAGCAGATTTAAAACAAGGTAATGAAACTAAAGAATTTGTGGGAAAATGAATAATTTCTTTTGAAATAGTGGTTCTCTCAAACATATAAATCGTTTCAAATAAAAATGGTAGTATTGTGTACAGAGTGTACAACCGAGAGTGTACCGCTAGGGCAAGATAGACTGTGATTGGTATTAATAAAACACAAATTTGAAATAAGAATTTTTTTTTTAAATTATATTTTCAAAAATATACAGTTGCCAGACATAAAATATGTATTAAAGTGAATAACTTGAACAATTCTTTCAGGAAAAAAAATAAATTGGAAAATGCGCAACTACCCTATTGAAGATAACGACACATCACTTAAAGTATACAAGTGTCTCTTAAATTGGGGAACATAGCTTAACCACAGATTCCTGAGGCTAAAATAAGACGATTTAGCCAAACTTGCTTCTACCGGAAAATGTACCATTTAGCCAGAATTCTGCTTCAAAGTTCTTTGAAAAAAAATTAATTTTGCTTATAATAATCGGACGCTTTATTCGATTTGGATGAAATTTGGTATGACAGTTTATATGGTTATGTGATCTATTAAGGTGATACTTGTTATTATTAGTGAACCACTAGTGTATGAAACTTAAGTGTCCCAACATTAATTAGACCGTAACTTTTTAATGGCAATGCCGCAAACGTGAAATTATTTTTCTTCAGAAAGATACATTCAATAGTAAACTTTTCTCTCTCTGTGTAATTTGTGATATCTGTTACGGTTCACACAGAAAAAAATAAAATCTGTGTGTCTGCACTGTTAAATTTTTAAAATAAATTTAATCTAGCAGTCTATCCAAATGTCAAACAAGTAATTTTTAATGACAGTAACAATTGTTTTACGGGTTGTCAAAAATTTTCTTCGTAATATTCTAAAATTAGTAACATCCGTTTGTTCGGCCGAATAATATTTTACTACCATTATTATAAATAAGACGATTACATATCTCATCTAACTCCTAAACAAGTTGTGAAGATTGACAACTCGTTACTGTCATTAAAAATTACTTGTTTGACATTTGGATAGACTGCTAGATTAAATTTATTTTAAAAAGTTAGCAGTGCAGACACTCACATTTTATTTTTTTCTGTCTGAACCGTAACAGATATCAAAAATTAAACAGAGAGAGAAAAGTTTACTATTGAATGTATCTTTCTGAAGAAAATAGCTATTTGCGCTCGAAACACACACAAGATTTTTTCTACAGTCGCCACAATGGGGTCCTCCACCATAACAAAAAAATAATAAAATGTACACTTTATACTTAATGTGTGGTTAGTTGTCACGCCTGTCACACTGAAAAAATTAACAAATATTTCAAGGAACTTTATTGTAATCAAAATAAATAGTTAACTAGAGATCAGATGTCAGTACGACTCGCAACTATTCTACCGCCATCTGTGTACAATCATTCCTATTACTAAACATAACTGTTCACACAATTTATTTTATATTTAATTTTATTTTATCGTTATTTTCCATTCTTCTTGAGTTTTTATTCAATCTAATCTAAGCATTTTATACTTTCGTTTTTGTAAATGAATGCCCTATTTCATTTTCACAGCAGTGTGGCATTTTGTTAGGTTATGTTAAATACCGACAGAACATATGTCAAATTGACTTGTGAACGTGATAAATGTGTAATTACAGGGCCATTAGTTCCTAACTAAACATTTTCATTAAGAATGTAGATAAGTGACATTTCTCAACATTGTATACTTAGAAATTTGCGTTGACAAAAAAGAGCGCAAATGGCTACTTTCTATAGCGACTGTAGAAAAATAATTTTACCTTTTCGGCATTGCCATTAAAAAGTTACGGTCTAATTAATGTTGAGACACCTAAGTTTCATACACTAGTGGTTCACTAATAATAATAAGTATCATCTTAAAATATGACTTTTAACCATATAAACTGTCATACCAAATTTCATCCAAATCGAATAAAGTGTCCGATTATTATAAGCAAAATTATTTTTTTTTTCGAAGAACTTTGAAACAGAATTCTGGCTAAACGGTACACTTTCCTGTAGAAGCAAGTTTGGTTAAATCGTCTTATTTTAGCCTCAGGAATCTGTGGTTAAGCTATGTCCCCCTATTTAAGAGACACCTGTATAACTTAAATAAATTTGAAAAATCAACTGACCTCGTTGGGACTCAAACCCAAGACGTATAACTTTCCGGGCGGTTATTTATAGATATCTTATTATTTTGCAGTAATACACTCACGTAAAAAATAAATATAAATTTATTTTTAATGTATCAAACAGCAATTTCACATATAACCTAATTATCTGTAAACGAAACAAACTCGAAAATGTGGAAATGTCAAAACCTTAGACCAGGAATAGAAGGGAGACAGGGCATATTCACGCGTATATTTCTAAATTATTTTTGCGATTTTGAGCCTTATTGAATCAGCTGGAACCGCTAGTCGACCAGTTAAATATTATGTTACAGTTGACCAAATCTAAATAAACACTGGATTATCCAAAACTTAAATAAAACAATTTAAAACTAAGAAAACTATGAATCAAACTAAAGATGTATGTATTCAAGAACGTAAGAAGTCAAAATAATTATTGATAATGTTGGGTGACGCTTGTTGATTTTGAAAACTTATTCGTTTGACTTCACACGTATGTAACACATAATGGGGTCTATTCTAATTCATAGCCACATGTGCTATCCGCTATATAAGTTCCACTACTAGCCAACAGATGGGGGTCCTCATCCCGCTATCTTAAAGTCACTAGATATATAAAGTACCGCAATTGGGCGCCATATTGTGTCGAGCTTCGGCGCCAAATTTAAAATGGATTATCTTGAAACGAGTGCGTTATTACAAAAATAATAATCGGCAGTGTAATAAATCTATGTAGGCAAGTAATTAATATTGATTTTATGTTCATAATTTTTATAATATGCGTACATATAAGTACAAAACATAACTGATCAAAATTATAAAGAAAATAAAAAATAAATACAATTAAGGTTAATTTTCTTCAAATCGTTTGACATGTTGACAGGATTGACGCTAAAGTCCCCAGATATAGTGACTTTTATAGGCACAGCCAACTACAACTAGATCCTGATGTGACCCTGATTGGCCTGATTCCGCTCGTACCACGATCACGGTTCTAAGACCGGTATTAGTTAAAACCTTGACGACGACTTGACACATACTTCAGGGATATCAACAAAAATCAGTGTTGCCACTATACTGATTAAACCGAAAATATACTGACAGGCATATTCAATATATTTGGCTTCAATATTCTAAATAATTTATCTTACAAACAAGTCCAGAGACAAATCATATTAAACAATTTAAAATAATGAAGCCAAATGTATTAAATATGCCTATCGGTACATTTTCGGTTTAATTAGTATAGTGGCATCACTGATTTTCTTTATAACCCTGAAGTATGTGTCAAATAGTTAGCACGGTTCTAGCTAACACCAATGTTAGAACCGTGATCGTGGTACGAGCCAGGCTGGTAGCACAAGCCTTGTTTTAACTAAAACACTGTTTTAAGAAATGTCAAATTTCATTATTTAATAACAAAAATAAATAACATCAGATATATCAAAACATGATTTTAAAGCAGCACATAGTTTGTATTCAACCAAATATTTTTTTAAAAATCGTTCTTTGTACATAAGGGTGAAATTAAACATTGAAATTTGAATTTGACATTTCTTAAAACAGCGTTTTAGTTAGAACAAGGCTTGTGCTACCAGCCATATTGGCTCGTACCACGATCACGGTTCTAAGACCGGTATTAGTTAAAACCTTGACGACGACTTGACACATACTTCAGGGTTATCAACAAAAATCAGTGTTGCCACTATACTGATTAAACCGAAAATATACTGACAGGCATATTCAATATATTTGGCTTCAATATTCTAAATAATTTATCTTACAAACAAGTCCAGAGACAAATCATATTAAACAATTTAAAATAATGAAGCCAAATGTATTAAATATGCCTATCGGTACATTTTCGGTTTAATTAGTATAGTGGCATCACTGATTTTCTTTATAACCCTGAAGTATGTGTCAAATAGTTAGCACGGTTCTAGCTAACACCAATGTTAGAACCGTGATCGTGGTACGAGCCAGGCTGGTAGCACAAGCCTTGTTTTAACTAAAACACTGTTTTAAGAAATGTCAAATTTCATTATTTAATAACAAAAATAAATAACATCAGATATATCAAAATATGATTTAAAAGCAGCACATAGTTTGTATTCAACCAAATATTTTTTTAAAAATCGTTCTTTGTACATAAGGGTGAAATTAAACATTGAAATTTGAATTTGACATTTCTTAAAACAGCGTTTTAGTTAGAACAAGGCTTGTGCTACCAGCCATTTGTGTCTAAAAAACGTTCTTCTCTCTCTAACACATTGGTACAATGAATTGCGGTACTTTATATATCTAGTGACTTTACGCTATCTGATTTGAATCCATCTGTTGGCTAGTAGTGGAACTTATTAATATTGCCAGATGTCTAGTTGACAAGTAGTTCGGCTTTTCAATTTTGTGATCAAATACTTATGTTCGTGTGTTATATCAATAATACTTGAATAATATCTATATATTGTAAGTACCTATTTAAATTATAATAATTATTTATAATTGTAACAATTAGCACATGTGGCTATCCGGCTTAAATCCATCTGTTGGCTAGTAGTGGAACTTATATAGCGGATAGCGGATACACATGTGGCTATGAATTTAGAATAGACCCCCTGGTCGATTGGGCGATTGCAGCTGACTTTGACATTTCAGTAAGGTCGACAGTCGCTATGATGATTTGGAAAGTCTTCTAACAGCGAAATACACAGCATGCCCTGTCTGCCCTCTATTCCTGGTCTAAGGTCAAAACTTCTGAAAAATATAAATGCGCAAGCCTCGGATTATAAATTTCCAGCCGAGTTGGAAATTATTCTAATCCCCAACCATTCAGAAAACTTCTGTGAACAGCCAAATATACAGTAGCGTAGCGTACGGGGGGCATCCGCCCCGGGCGTCACTTTGCTAGGGGCGGCAAATTCCCTATCGTTGACTTAATATTAAAAAGATTACCAACGGGGAAATAATTATAGTCAGTTGAGTTTGAAACTCAATAACTTTCTTTAAAAAAAAAAAACACTCATTTATAGACTACATGCAGTTTTTATATAAAATACTCATAAATTTTTATTTAAAAATGATTAGTTTAATTTTATTACTTTTTCAATGTTTATGCGCATGAACGCATGGTGTGCTTTAACAATAAAAATTATTAAAATTAAAGTAATCAATTTAAAATAAAAAAATATTAATATTTTATATTAAAATTTCATTTAGAGTCAACATACCAAATTTCAAATGTGTTATTAATAGAAGCTGATATCTAACACTTTTACTTTTTTAATTATAAACAAAATGTAAACAAATCGAAAAAAATAGCGTTTAAATTATTCACAAAGCTCATGGTTACAAAATATTAAAATTTGATTTTTTCTATTCATATTAGTATTGGACATTAATGAAGTTGAGCATTTCTTCAAACGCGCAAATATGGGGGTCATTTTTCATACCCCTGTACATCCCTTGAAAAAATGTAACTTTCAGTTATAAGGCATTTGACCTTGAATGAAAAAAAAATTTCTACCTTTTTCTCTAATTACCTTTACATAATTTCTTTTTTGTTTTTGAGAATTTTAAATTTTGTAAGAAAGAGGGGGGGGGGGGGGCGGCAAATTTGACATCTGCCCCGGGCTGCGAAACACTACGCTACGCCACTGCAAATATATTTTATTTCACGTAAAAATATAGCAGGATGGCGTTTGAAAGCCGTTCGTTGTTACATGCATGAATAAATAATTCAAATTCGTGAAATCAAACTTTGTCAATAATAAAAATATTTTAATCTATAAAATGTACGAGACCCAAATTTTAAAAATTGCATCAAAACATGGTTAAATATCACTTAATTCCACCGATTTTATTTGATAATTGACAGCTGACAAGTGATATTTTTTTCGAATTTGTGAACTAGGTTAGCATTCTGACCAATCAAGCGGTAGATTTTATATCCTTATCTAAACTAACGTCATTTTCGTACGTAAAATGAAGTATAGTAGTTAGAGTTTGAAATTTGTGACGCTGTGAACGCTTTTATGTAAATGCGCATGTCTCTGACTGTTGCTGACGGTTGTAAACCGTTCTATGAACAAAGCTTATAGCACCAATCGTTAATATTTTTTTTTTTTTCGCTACTAGCCTAGGAACCCACTATTATTTACCTTTATTTGACATGAGAAATTGTTTTTCACTACCTCTTATTTGTAACCATGGTAACCTAGGTCAATAATAATTTATTATTAACCTAGGTTTATAATGCAAACTGTCACTTTTCAATCAAACTCTAGCCTCCAAATTCGAATATTATTTAACTCATTAAACTCAAGAAAGGTGTTAAGCATATAATTTAAATTTGTCGCTTAATTTTAAATTGACCTACGCTGCCGCCTCGCCTGGTCACTGTACTGTTTTGGTGAAAATGTGAAACATGTGTAGATGTAGGAATGAATAAATCACTATTTTTTTGTATTTGTAGGTAAATACATTTCAGTAGATTTATTTAAAAACAGGGCATCGAACCTGAACCGAACCAAAACCGTACCCAAACCGTAACATTTTAGGGAACCCAAACCGAGAACCGAACCTCAGACTTATTTTTAATTGTACCTGAGTTGAAACCGAACCGAGTATTAAAATTCAGGTTCGGGGTTCAACTCCGATTCAAGTTAATTTTTATTTCGAAAAGTAAATACAGCCGATAATCGACGTCTTATTCGTCTGCGTTACTGTCTGGGCTGACTTTTCGTGAAAATTGTGTTCGTTTCTTGTTGCGTTTTGCGTAAATTCCGGCTCTCAATTTACATTATTTCGATACTGGAGTGGGATCACGTAACTGTGAAAACGATATTGCTACTGTCGACAAGTGAAAATGCGATCACGTAAATAGTGAAAACCGAAAACGATATCGTTTTAGACTGAAAAAAATGTGAATTCTAGTCGACACTCTCAAAGCATGTGAAAACGATAGTCGTTTCTTACGTCTCTTTTTATTTTATACATTTAGGTATAGGTATATCCTTTTCTTATTTACTTGCACTTAGGTAAAAGAATGTAGTGAGCAGTGAGTTGAATTTGACGTTTTGGAAAGAATGAAAGAAATGTCATTATAAATGATTTAAAAATAAATTAATATTTTAAATTTGAAAGGTATACTTTATTATTTTATTTAGTAAGGCGAAAATGAAATAATTATGATAAAAAACGATAATTATAAAATGAAAATTGATTACAAGAATGACTCTAAGAAAAAAAATCATGAATATTTTAATAAGCATGTTGCTTATGATTTACTATATATTTTTACTCTTTTGAAATCTATGATAGAAAATTGAAATCTTGGTGATTAGATATTTTCTTATTTCTACTGAAATTTCCCTGATTTACTATTAAAATTTAGTGAAAGAACTACCTAAAAGAAATATTTTCGGGCAATATTGATATTCCAATAACTGTAAAAGTGTTGATTACAACAAAGCATATTTTGATTGATTACAAGAATAAATCCAAGAAAGAAAATTTTATTAAAATTTTAATAATATTGTATTCTGCGAAACATCAAATATAACGATTCTAGCTTGTGTTTTGTGATTAATATTTTGTAGTTTTTACATAAAATTAAAATTTGTGAATTGATCATTTTCTGCAGCCCGTCGAAAGTTGTGTGCCGTTATTTAAATGTGGCCCATACTTTATTTACTTGAAATACAAAACTTAATAAAAACTAGATTACTTTAAAGTAACAATCTTGTATACTTGCAATCTTAAAAGGTGTCTTGAAGTTTTAATTTTATATTTAGAAATATTTTTGTTTACTTCATAAATTTTTCTTCTGGAATATCAAAAGGAACAAAATTAGATGATACATGGCATCTGTAACTAATTGATAATTTAACTTGTATCCTTCTTCAATTCTTACAGCATTGCTATTATGAACGAAATAAAAACGAAGGGCGAGAATAATACTTTTTGACATTAGATTAAAAATTTTAACGACATTCATATAAATTATGTGTCAAAATTACTATTTAATACAAAAACATTAGTCTGTAAACGATATCGTTTTCACAAAACGTAGTCACTTTACGGAAATAACCGAAGTTGAAAACGTAGTGAGTGACTAATTTTACGTGATCGCTAAGGAAACGAATGTCGTTTTCACTTCTCGATAATCGCAATATCGTTTTCACTTTTACGTGATCCCACTCCTGAACCGCGAACAAAACCGCAAATTTTATTAATATTTGAACCAGAACCGCACCCGAACCCATCTTTCAAAAAACAAATTAACCTGAACCTAAACCGAACCCAGTTTTTGGCGGGTTAAATTAAATCAAATACAAATCAAGGCCCATAAGTGAGGTTATCAAACCAGCGAAATGAGCGAAACGTCAGATAAAACAAATGCAGCCTACTTTGTTTTTGTGAATATTAACAAATAAGTAACGTAATTATTCATGTCAAAGTGATTTTTATTATCAATATATAGGATTTATGTGCTAGTAGTGAAAAAAATAATATATAAACCACGGTTGAGAAGATCATTATTAACCAGGCGCCTTGTATTGTTGTTACAATATTGGCGCTGGGTCAATAATGATTATCTTCTGAACCTTGACGTATACTATACTATTATATTTGCACGAAACACTCTGTATAATACACTTATTATCTCATTTTCTTTAGGTTGATGAAGAGCGTATCCGTTTAGAAAAACTAGCCGAAGAACTAGTCGCCCAAGAGGACGACGAGGCTCAGGAACAATTAATGGACATCTACGAACGTCTTGACGACATGTCCGCCGACACAGCCGAAGCCCGCGCTGCTAATATCCTTCACGGTCTCGGATTCTCTAAAGAGATGCAACATCAAGCCACCAAAGACTTCTCCGGAGGTTGGCGCATGCGCATTGCTCTCGCCAGAGCACTTTACGTCAAACCACATTTGCTGTTGCTTGACGAACCCACAAACCACTTGGATTTGGACGCCTGCGTATGGCTCGAAGAAGAATTGAAAACTTACAAAAGGATTTTAGTTATTATTTCTCATTCGCAAGATTTTTTGAATGGAATTTGTACTAATATCATACATATGAACAAGAAACGACTCAAGTATTACACAGGTATGTTTTTCTGGACAATAACTTTAATGATGATAGTAAAAGGAGTCTAAGGTTAAATAGGGGAGTTTCACTATGTGAAATTTGAATGTTTTAGTACTAAAAACTAAAAATAAATAATATAAGTACTCTATTAAAAAATATAAAAGTAATATTAATTTGGTTTTAATATTTAAAATTTTAAATTAAAATTGTAACATAATGGGCTACTTGCGTGGTATGTCTCTTAAATAGGGGGACATGGCTTAACCACAGAATTCCTGAGGCTAAAATAAGACGATTTAACCAAACTTGCTTCTACCGGAAAGTGTAACATTTAGCCAGAATTCTGCTTCAAAGTTCTTCGAAAAAAAATTAATTTTGCTTGTAATAATAAAACGCTTTATACGATTTGGATGAAATTTGGTATGACAGTTTATATGGTTATGTGATCTATTAAGGTGATACTTGTTATTATTAGTGAACCACTAGTGTATAAAACTTAGGTGTCCCAACATTGATTAGACCGTAACTTTTTAATGGCCACGCCAATAATGTAAAATTATTTTTCTTCAAAAAGATACATTCACTGGTAAACTTTTCTCTCTCTGTATAATTTGTGATATCTGTTACGGTTCACACATAAAATAATAAAATCTGAGTGCCTGTACTGCTAAATTTTTAAAATAAATTTAATCTAGCAGTCTATCCAAATGTCAAACAAGTAATTTTTAATGACAGTAACGAGTTGTCAATCTTCACAATTTGTTTAGGAGTAAGCTGAGATATGTAATCGTCGTATTTATAATAATGGTAGTAAAATATTATTAGGCCAAACAAACGGATACTACTAATTTTAGAATATTGCGAAGAAAATTTTTGACAACCCATAAAAAAATTGTTATTGTCATTAAAACTTAGTTGTTTCACATTTGGATGACTGCTAGATTAAATTTATTTTAAAAATTTAGCAGTACAGGCACTCAGATTTTTTTTTTTTTCTGTGTGAATCGTAACAGATATCACAAATTATACAGAGAGAAAAGTTTACTATTGAATGTATCTTTCTGAAGAAAAATAATGTCACATTCTCGGCATTGCCATTAAAAAGTTACAGTCTAATTAATGTTGGGAGACCTAAGTTTCATACACTAGTGGTTCACTAATAATAACAAGTATCACCTTAAAAAATGACATAACCATATCGTCGCGTTCAAGGCAAAACGACACAAGCGCCATTTACATAATAACCCAGGAAACACAAATAACTGTCTGCGCTTTTATACAAATATATTTTTAATGTCTTAACTGCATTAAAAGTAAGCAGATTTTTTAAAACACTTACTTTGACATCAATAACTCGGGCTATTTCACTCTGCATTCACCCATAAGAAACTACGTAGAAATGGAGCATATGCCATTTTAAGCCTGCGTAATAAAATTGTGATTGTCGCTTGCGCAACTTCAAAGTGAAATATCTACTTAAATAAATTTTTCGTACTTATGCCACTGTGTTTAATAGATGGAGGTTACGCCAATCTATCGGAAGGTACCAAAATCGCAAATTACGATTTTTTGGCGCTTAGGCCGTTTTGCCTTGAACGCGACGATATAAACTGTCATACCAAATTTCATCCAAATCGAATAAAGCGTCCGATTATTATAAGCAAAATTAATATTTTTTCAAAGAACTTTGAAGCAGAATTCTGACTAAATGGTACATTTTCCGGTAGAAGCAAGTTTGGTTAAATCGTCTTATTTTAGCCTCAGGAATATGTAGTTCAGTCATGTCCCCATATTTAAGAGATACCCTGTATATAAAAATATAAATTTAATTTTAAAAAATTATTTGTTTTTTAGTAAATTAAGAAAGAAAATTTTCTGTGGCGTCATTATATTGAACTGGAGAAGGGAACCCATGTTTAAACATGTAATGTATAGATGGCATGCCGTGCGAGAAAGTTTTAGTTTGAATTTGACATTACTTCATCTTTCTCTCTCTCGGGTCTCTCAAATATAT
The DNA here is from genome assembly GCA_943142095.1 of Ophonus ardosiacus. Classification (NCBI taxonomy): domain Eukaryota; kingdom Metazoa; phylum Arthropoda; class Insecta; order Coleoptera; family Carabidae; genus Ophonus; species Ophonus ardosiacus. Next base: position 110,676 of record OW964829.1, on the reverse strand, counting down.
TAATTACTTTAAAAATAAACATATGGGCAGTTACATGTAATTTAAAATATCGATACCAAAAAGACAAACTAAAATACTTACAGAATTGGGGTGATTGAAATAGCAACAATGAGCTACTTGCGTGGTACTGAAAATCTGATTTCTATCACTATATACGTAATGTTATGTTGAAAACCCTATATAAAAATCTGATGTGGCCAACACAAAACCTCCCGCTATTTAATTTTTACATACATACATAAAATCACGCGTTTCCCACTTAGTGGGTTAGCAAAAACCCGGAAACAATAGTAACAATAAGAAAAGGGATAAGAGTAAGAGCTCAGCTGACTCACTTCACTCTTTAACAACATTCTTCTTTCGCCATGTCCACAATCATCATAGCATTCATACATAAGAACATATTAAAGTGACCGATTTTCGGTAGCGAATAACCGCATCTGGACCACAATAATAGTTACGCAACAATCATCCTTCCACACATATCCCTATCCATTTTTATTAATTTAAATACATACTTACGTATTTACTAACGCTGCAAACTGTTACATTTCATAAAACTATTGATTTATTTACTATTTTCTTTTTAAAATGTCACTATTATTAATTTGAAGTGATTAGTTTTTTGACAGTGACATTTACTGTCAGTTACATTCATTTGAAATATGAACTGTGGAACAAAGGAATTATTGTGTTTATCTTAGGCTTCGCGACTAACAAAAAAAAATTATTTTTAAATTTCTCTGTAAATTATATAGAAAAAGTATTAATGTATTCCAGTAGAAAATTCAATAATCTTTAATTTTCATAAGATATAAAATGCGAAAAAATGGCATTTAATGGTATTTTTTGAAGAAAAACCATTATGAGCTTCAGGTAAAGTGTCATTTCCGGTTATCCGATTTACACCAAAATCTAATGGCTTCTTTTCATATTAGAATAGGGTATAAATACAAGGTTTCATAATTTTTTGGATGATAGTATTTGAGTTAGAGCGAAGACAAAATCCCTACACATACACACACACACACACACACACACACATACATACATACATACATACATACATACATACATACACACACACATACACACATACAGACATCATCGTGAAAATGTTAAAATTGGATTCTAGGGACCTTAAAACGTGGTCATTTACTAAAATCTCGATAAGTGATTTTTAGCACGATCCCTATACCTCCCTTACCAAGGGTAGCGGGAGGTGAAAATATAAATTTTATTTCTAAAAAATTATTTGTTTTTTAGTAAATTAAGAAAGAAAATTTTGTGACGTCATTATATTGAACTGGAACTGTTTAAAAATGTATGGCATTGCGTGCGAGAAACTTTTAATTTGAATTTGACAGTTCATTTTTCTCTCTCTCTCTGGGCTCTCATTAATTACTTCACAAATAAACACGTGGGCTGGTAGCACAAGCGTGGTTCTAACACCGGTGTTAACTAGAACCGTGTCAACGACTTGACATAATATGTATATTATACTTCAGGTTTGTTAACAAAACAAGTGTTGCCAATATATTGATCAAGCTGAAAATTTACTGACAGCCATATTCAATAAATTTGCCGACACGATTTAAAATTATTTAATTTGATTTGTTTTTTAACTTGTTTCTAGGAAAAACAGTTTTAAATAACGAGGTCAAATTTATTGAATATGGCAGTCAGTAAATTTTCAACTTGATCAATATATTGGCAACACTTGTTTTCTTAACAAACCTGAAGTATGTGTCAAGTCGTTGACATGGTTCTAGTTAACACCGGTGTTAGAACCACGCTTGTGCTACCAGCCATGTTGTTTAAAATGTCGATACCAAAAAGACAAGCTAAAATACTAACCTCCAAAACTATTGTTGAAACGTCAAACATGAGATCTACATTACCCGTACAAACAAACGCTATGGCTTTACGACCATTCATTGGTGCTGCTTAATTCTACGTCATACATAGCGGGAATGCAAATAACCAAATTTCATTATTTTTTTTTTTCTGGCCAATTAATAAAATTTTGTCAAAAGAAAAAATACGGGTAGCAAATTTTTACCTGATCTTCAAAAATATTAAATGAAAAAAAAAGGTACGCAAGTAGCCCATTCAAAAGAAGCAGTTGTTTGCCATTTATAATCCGGTTATGAGATCAAAGTTTCGACAACGCAAAGTGACTAGATTAATGGGGAGTTTCCAGTTAGACTTCCTCATACAATGAAAAATAGATACAATTAGAATTAGAAGACATGTTAAATACAATAAAACAATATTTGGGTAAAGTTCTGTAATTTTTTTTTGTTATAAATGGCGAGAGGTATTGTGCTGGCCACATTTTTTTTTTATTTTAAATTATACTACATTTGAATATTTTTGCATTGGTGTGGAATGTTGAGTATTAAGAAAAGAATTACACTTTTTATATTTGGGAAGACAGTATTTATTTATATGAAATTATTGTTGGTCTACCGTCTAGTGACTGTATATACATAGTGTGGCCCAACGCCGCCATATTTAGGCAAAATGCGCGGGAAATTTGAATTCATATGATTTGATAACTAAACAAAATTCGATAAACAATTAATGAAAGAGCATATTAAATGGAAACAAAATATTTATTTTCATTTTAAATCCTTTTGAAGAACTGTTTTCACAACCAACCGCCACGCAACCAGGCATTTAAAATATATACATTAATATTAGACATTTTTAGTAATTTTGACAGTTAACCTAAACAAGATGTGATGTTAAAAAATATGTATATATTACTTTGAGTTATAAATATACAAATACACGTGTAATTTAATTATTTGCACTATCTAAAATATAAATATAATTACCTTCAATTCACGTAACAAATCTGAAAATGTCACTTTGTCGGCATAATATCTGCCATATTTAGGCAAATTCACGCCGACCAATCAAAATCGATCCCCTTATTGGCCACACTATGTATAGACTGACTTATCAACTTCTACACTTTGGCTGTGTCCCATGTTGTATTTTGGCATTTAGATTTTAGGATTTAGGTCTTCTTTACATAAATACAACTCCGACTGGCATACTAGTGATATCCATTGGTTTGTATGGCAACACTTTAGAACAACAAAAATGAATTATACAATTCGACTCAATTTGATGCTTGAGAGTAAATGTTAATATTATATTTCATAAAATAGAAGCTAAGAAGCTATTCTTTGACAGTAACTTTGATGTTTTGTACAAATTATATCAAAGAGCATGATTTGTTTAATTAGTGCGCGCCAACTTAAAGGCATAGTATGCTCCTTCAAAACCCTAAAATCTAATTCCTAAAATCCTAAATAATCATTAGATTTATGGTCGGTTTTATAAACGACAGATAAATTTACTTCAAAAGTAAATAAAATTTATTCTTTCAAATGACAGTCGAATTTTTGACAGTAATATTATAAATGCCATAAAATGAATAAAATTGATACGAATTTGTTGTGGAAGTAAATTTATTCTGCCTTTTATAAAACCGGGGGTTAGGGCATATAAATTTGGAATTTAGATATTAGGGTGATAAAAGTGCAACATCGGACACAGCCTTTGTTTTACAGAGCAAACTACATTTTTCTCAAAGTTATCATCAAAGTAATGGGCTACTTGCGTACCTTTTTTACCTCTCGTTAAGAGAGGTATTGGATTCATGCTAAAATTCGCATATCCAGATTTTATTGAATAAGCACGATTTAAGGTCCTTACAATCCGATATATAACATTTTTAAAATGATGTCTGTGTGTGTGTGTGTGTGTGTGTGTGGATGTGTGTATGTGTGTGTATGTATGGATGTTGGAGGGACGATTCCTCAAAAACTATAAGACTTAAAAAATATTTAACTGCAGTTTCCTTAATCTGATATTCCTGGGAAGAGCTGAAAAGATTTTGGTAACAATTGAACAACCGGAAGTAGTAGTTTCTTAGAAAAATTCTTCTAAATATAATTTTTTGGGAGTTTTTTTAATATTGAAGAACATAAAATTCTCCATCTAATACACAAAATTTTTATTATATCTTGTATAGATTTAGAGATAAAGACACTATAATTTATAGAGTAAACTAATCGCAGAGGCTAAGGCACTAAGGAAACGAGTTGACAAATTCCAATGTTTATAACTTTATAACATAGTTTGCAAACGACACATGTCGGTGTCAAAAATCAATAGTTTTAGTGACATTCTGATAGCTTTTTCTGGGAAGTATATTTAATATTTCTTATTGTTTTATTAATTAAATATTTGAAATTATAGGTAAAATTGTGGTAAAATGCATATATCCATCAGAAATACCGCCAATCTGGTTAATGAATAGATATAATTAGAATTATATGTGTGCAGAAGACATGTTAAATACAATAAAAAAAACAATATTTGGGTAAAGTTCTGGCGAGAGGTTTTGTGCTGGTCACAACAGATTTTTTTTTTATTTAATATTTTTGAAGAGCAGGTAAAAACTTGCTACCCATATTTTTTCTTTTGAAATTTTTTTTATTAATTAGCCAGAAAAAAAATAATGAAATTTGATTATTTGAATTCCCGCCAAGTATGACGTAGAATTACGCCGCACCAATGAATGGTCGTAAAGCCATAGCGTTTGTACGGGTAATGTAGATCTCATGTTTGACTTTTCAACAATAGTTTGGAGGTTAGTATTTTAGCTTGTCTTTTTGGTATCGATATTTTAAATTACATGTAACTACCTATGTGTTTATTTGTGAAGTAATTAATATATTTGAGAGCCCAGAGAGAGAGAGAAAAATGAACTGTCAAATTCAAATTAAAAGTTTCTCGCACGCAATGCCATACATTTTTAAACAGTTCCAGTTCAATATAATGACGTCACAAAATTTTCTTTCTTAATTTACTAAAAAACAAATAATTTTTTAGAAATAAAATTTATATTTTCAACATAACATTACGTATATAGTGATAGAAATCAGATTTTCAGTACCACGCAAGTAGCCCATTGTTGCTATTTCAATCACCCCAATAGGGTCCTCCACTATATTTTTTAAATATATTTTTACAAAACTTCATGTAAACTGAAAGTGATATGTTAATTTAGAAAGTCTTTATTGTTATTTGTTAAGCCGTAATAATTTTTTTTAATATTCTGTGACGCAGATGTCGAGATGATTTTGTTCTTAAACAGTGGATTTCGCTAATAATTGAAGTCACATAAATTTATTTTTTTCAGCACTTATAAAATGTATAAATATGTTAAAATAACCCCTGTGCTCAATAATTGGAAATATGGGTGGATAATAAGTAATTTAATGTCATAATTAATAAAAATACTGCGTATATTTGATTACCACTTGTAGCCTATGTCATTCAACATATCTTTTACTTCCATACCAACGCTTGTAATCTGTCATGGCATCATCAATTTAAACTAGTATTATTTGGTTTATTTCTGTTGCTTTATTGTTGTTATTTTTTGAATTTATATACTAGCAAATGGATTCCGTATTTCAAAAAGGCGATAGCAGAAGGTTTGAAAGTAGTAAGAATTTGGAATAGAATAAATGTGTGACGTAGATATAGAGATGAGGAAATGGTAATAAAAACTCGATTATTTTAGAAACCAATAACTATTTTTAAACTCTGATAGTCCTTAATATACAGTTTTAAGATCTAGTTTTAATATAACTAATTCTTGTTCTAATTTGTTACTACGGTTTAGGACCCTGTTCTGTAAGGAAGTTGTTAAGTCTTAGCAACGATGCTAAAATTTGTAACCAATAAAAACAAATGTAAAGCCTGTCATTTTCATGTTTTATTCAGTATTCGCAATTATTATTGGCTATTTGCTATAGCAACGTTGTTAAGACTTAACAACTTTCTTACAGAATTGGGGCGAATATACAGGGTGTATCAAGATAATGGAACAGTGCATTTTATTCGTGTATGTGACAAGATACAGAAAAAAGTGATTAAGATATTTTGTAAGGCATAAAGGGGGACACATTTTAGCATAAACTTTATTATCATAAATCCAGTGGTACTCAAACTATAGGCCAATATTATATTTTTTTAAATGGCATTATATATTTTTTATTAACTCATTAAATAAAGAATTTTGTTCTGAATTCAACGATATAATAATATCGTACCCTTACATTGCGAAAAATTTCATAAAAATTAATTCAAAGTTAATATTTCATTTCTACTTTATCTAAGTAATCTGAGCAAACATTCAATCAATAAAACAAAATAAAATTTATTTTAGTTTTATTACATGCAAGTAAGCTACGATTTTGGCAATAAATTCAACTTTTAAAATAATTTTTTTGTTTTATTGATTGAATGTTTGCTGAGATTACTTAGATACAGTAGAAATGAAATACTAACTTTGAATTAATTTTTCTCAAATTTTTCGCAATGTAAGAGTGTAATATTATTATATCGTTGAATTCAGAACAAAATTATCTATTTAATGAGTTAATAAAATACATATAATGCCATTTAAAAAAAATATAATATTTCCCTATAGTTTGAGTACCACTGTATTTAAGATAATAAAGTTTATGCTAAAATGTGTCCCCTCTATCCCTTACAAAATATCCTAATCACTTTTTTCTGTATCTTTTCACATTCACGAATAAACGGCACTGTTCCATTATCTTGATACACCCTGTATACCTGACATTGAAATACTTTTAAAACTTAAATTGCTTCCCAGTATATTCGTATTTTGATTACAGGTAACTACGATGCATTCGTGCGAACTCGAATGGAGTTACTAGAGAATCAAATGAAGCAATACAACTGGGAACAAGATCAAATCAATCACATGAAGAACTACATTGCCCGGTTTGGTCACGGTTCGGCCAAACTAGCCAGACAAGCCCAGTCCAAAGAGAAAACCCTAGCGAAAATGGTCGCGCAAGGCCTGACCGAGAAAGTCGTCAGCGACAAAATCGTCAACTTCTATTTCCCAAGCTGCGGCAAGATCCCCCCGCCCGTTATCATGGTCCAGAACGTCTCATTCCGATACACTGACAAAGGACCATACATCTACAAGAATTTGGAATTCGGAATTGATTTGGACACTCGAGTTGCGCTGGTGGGCCCCAATGGAGCGGGAAAGAGTACCCTCTTGAAACTTCTTTACAATGAACTGGTTCCGACTGAAGGAATGATTCGCAAAAATAGTCATCTTCGTATTGCCAGATACCATCAACATCTTCACGAACTGTTAGATTTGGATGTGTCGCCGTTGGATTATATGTTGAAGTCTTTTCCGGCCGTCACTGAAAGGGAAGAGATGAGGAAGATTATAGGAAGGTAATTCTACTCATTCATTTAATTAATATTTAGTTTATTATTTCATTACATAATGGAGTCATTTAAAAAAAAATGTTTTTTTTTTTATAAAATCATGAAATCCATTTCGTTTAATAAATATAGTAATATAGAATAATTTAAAATATGCGACTTTTCATTCATAAATTTGCTAATAAACTTTTGCGGTTGTGAACACGAACTAAATTTATAACGTCACTGTTTCATATTCACACAAAGAAATTTCTCTCACACATACACATTTATGCTCCATAATATGAAACAGTCATCTAACCTAAAATTGTGGCAGCTGATAGCAAAATATACAAGAGGGAAGATTATTATTACTTTCTATTTCTTTAAAAGTACTAGTACAGTACGAGGGTTGCCTTTTATATTTCGGGATTAGAGAACAAAAACAAATATTAATCATCGAAAATAGCTTTATTGTTTTTCAAAATATTCCCCATTAAGATCTATACACTCTTGCATGCGTTTGAACCAATTGTCGAAGCACTTTTGCCACTCTGATTGAGGTATCTCCAAAACATGCATTCTGAACGCATCAACCGCTTCTTCAGGTGTCGAAAAACGTTGACCTCCCATTTTATTTTTTACGTACGGGAATAAAAAGAAGTCATTCGGTGCAAAGTCAGGACTATACGGCGGATGACTCATCAAATCGATGTTTTGAGTGCTCAAAAATGCAGTTTGAGCCGATGTGTGAGAGCTCGCATTGTCGTGGTGAAGAGTGATCCGTCTTCGGCGGTTGGTTTTCCTGATTTCTTGGAAGATAACTGGCAAACAAATGGTTGTGTACCACTCGGAATTGACTGTTCTGCGTTGTTCTAGTGGTACGGTTGCGACATGTCCAGTTTTTCCGAAAAAACAGGCGACCATTTGCTTGGAAGTGCTTCGTGCGCGAACAACTTTTGTGGGATTTGGCTCATCTTGAAACACCCATACAGTCGACTGCTGCTTACTTTCGGGCTCATACGCGTAAATCCACGATTCATCACCTGTCACGATGTCATAGACGTGTTTCGAAGCACCGCGATCGTATTTTTTGAGCATTTCTTTCGACCAATCGACACGAGCCTTTTTTTGAGCGATTGACAAATTGTGTGGGATCCAACGCGAACAAATTTTTTTGACAGTCAAATGTTCATGCAATATTGAATGTATGCTGGTCCCACTAATGCCTAAGGTTGCCTCAATCTCACGATATTGCAATATCAGTTCTCGCACAGCATCAATGGTTTCCGGAACAACAACTGATTTTGGACGACCTTCACGAAATTCGTCTTGGAGTGAACTACGATCTCGGTTGAATTCACCATACCATCGATAAACACTGGTCCTTGATGGAGCTTCATCGCCAAAAATTGAATTAAGTTCATCAATGCACTGTTGTTGACTTAATCCACGTCGAAAGTTGTAAAAAATAATCGCACGAAAATGTTCACGATTTAATTCCATTTTTTGGCCGAGATGAATCTTTTAAGTTACTGTAAACAACACAAATAGCGCTCGTATGTCAAAACGTTCTGAGTACGTATAACCTCAAAAATGTCAAACTTTACGATAGAGCTGTCAGTTGCCAGATTGCAACACTGGGGTTATCCAATCCCGAAATATAAAAGGCAACTCTCGTATAACGTATATAAATAAAACATTTATTTAAATAAATACCAAATCAAACAATCATAGTTTCAAATTAAACCGGTAGGGCTCGACTGTCGTATCCGTGAAGCCGTGTCATCATAGCCGTTGAAATATTTGAAATTAAAAGCAACTTTTAAAATATCATATTTCTGATTCTAAAGAATTGTATGGTCGAGTAAAGCATACATTTACATATTTAATTTGACCTGTTTTTTCAAGAAAAAAAACAAATCAGAAAATGTGAAATAACCGCATTCATAATTCAACCAATGGCATTTAAGAATTTTGCTTAGTTACCATGTATTGATAAGCGAAAATACCCTTGATGACGTAGTGTTATCACGTTTTTAGATGATCACTTCGGGAAATAATAGATATCGCGACAATAGCTGACTTACGAAAATTGATAATATCGTTGCTTTGTTTGATTAATGAATATGGGCATTAGACGTGGAATATAATTATCTGTAATTTTTATTTGGAAATCGAATTTCTGATAATTCAAACGATATGCATTTCTTTGTAATTTTGTTCAAATTCTATTGCATTTAAAATTTCAAATTGGATTTTACAGGTTACTAAACATGCAAAATAAAATATGATTAGTGATTTAGGTGTAGAATTTAATGCTCTACAACATTTTTTTTGAATCATTTTTGTCTAAAATTAAAGTTTTGCGCAAGGAAAATTATGTGCTTTATTCCTCATGTTTATTATTTTAGAGTAAAGTAAACCGTGTTAAGAACGATACACTAACTCGTTATCAGTATACCGGGTGGCGCGCTTAAGACCATCCACCCTTAATAACTTTGAAACGAATTGTGATAGACATACCCGGTTTACGCTAAATGTTTTAACATCTAGGGGGCCACATTTTATGAATATTTTTTTTTTTAAATTCACTAATCTCACCCTCACTACTCTCAACTTTTAAATCTTAAATGGCAATAGAAGCAATAGTTTATAATATTTAAATGCATGCAATGCTATGGAAATGACAAAGTGAAAAAAAAATCTGGTTAGGTCGAAGGCGGCCAATTGATTGTCCGCTAGGTCCACTGATCTAGCACCCAACGATTATTTTCTTTGAGGATATTTAAAATCATTTATTTATAAAACTCCATCGGTTAATCTCCAAGATTTAGAAAATAGAATTAGAAGAGAGTGTCAAGCAATTCCAGAAAATACATTTCGGCGGGTGCAAATAGCATTTAGTGATTGTTTAGGCACAGAATAGACATATACAGAAGCGACACTCCTTGTTTACACCATTGTTGTTGTGATTTGATGTTTATGACCTTGAACTTTAAATTTGTTGGCAAATTTACGCGCGAAATTTAAATTGTTTTAAATGGTAAAAGAAAAATTAGAACACAAAAGTACTAAAATTTTAATTTTATTAACGAATTAAGAAGAAATCATAAAATAAACACATAATTATGTTTTTATTGAACAAATACATTAATTTTACAAATTCAATACAATGCAGAATTTTCTATATCTTTGACGTGAGAAACAAACGTCAGATTCAATGAATATGTCCCAAATATCCTTCTCCATCAAATCTTCTCTTCCTCACGCCTTGAGCCACATTTTACACCTATATTTATTAAGTGAATATACATTTTGCATGATATGGAAGTCGTTTTGCATAACTTACATTTCTGGATCTTCCGAAAACGAAAAAACTTACATTTCCCTTTCTCCATTTTTTAAATCTCCTTATACAGTTTTTATATGAACAAACAAGTCCTCCCTTCTTCGTTTTTACCTCCCGCTACCCTTGGTAAGGGAGGTATAGGGATCGTGCTAAAAATCACGTATCGAGATTTTAGTAAATGACCACGTTTTAAGGTCCCTAGAATCCAATTTTCACATTTTCACGATGATGTCTGTATGTGTGTATGTGTGTGTGTATGTATGTATGTATGTATGTATGTATGTATGTATGTATGTATGTGTGTGTATGTGTAGGGATTTTGTCTTCGCTCTAACTCAAATACTATCATTCAGAAAATTCTGAAACCTTGTATTTCTATCCTATTCTAATATGAAAAGAAGCCATTAGATTTTGGTGTAAATCGGATAACCGGAAATGGCACTTTACCTGAAGCTCATAATGGTTTTTCTTCAAAAAATATCATTAAATGCCATTTTTTCGCATTTTATGTCTTATGAAAATTAAAGATTATTGAATTTTGTACAGGAATATATTAATAGTTTTTCTATATATTTTGCAGATAAATTTAAAACTAATTTTTTTTTTTAGTCCCGAAGCCTAAGATAAACAAAATTCCTTTGTTCATATTTCAAATGAATGTAACTTACAGTAAATGTCACTGTCAAAAAACTAATCACTTCAAATTAATAATAGTGACATTTTAAAAAGAAAATTGTAAATAAATCAATAGTTTTATGCAATGGAACAGTTTGCAGCGTTAGTAAATACGTAAGTATGTATTTAAATTAATAAAAATGGATAGGAAAGTAAAGCGAAGGAAGATTGTTGCGTAACTATTATTGTGGTCCGGATGGGGTTATTCGCTATCGAAAATCGGTCACTTTAATATGTTCTTATGTATGCATACTATGATGATTGTGGACAAGGCGAAAGAAGAATGTTGTTAAAGAGTGAAGTGAGTCAGCTGAGCTCTTACTCTTATCCCTTTTCTTATTGTTACTATTGTTTCCGGGTATTTGCTAACCCCCTAAGTGGGAATCGCGTGATTTTATGTACGTATGAAAGTATGTAAAAATTAAATAGCGGGAGGTTTTGTGTTGGCCACATCAGATTTTTTCCATTTTATTAGAAACTAACACCACTTCTAAAATTCACAAACGGTTCACAAAATGACATATGTCAAAAGTGAGAAGACGTGTTTGGTTTGCTTGAATTAGCCATAACCCTAAAATACATGGGCGTGACAAGCTGAGACAATAGTTCCTCCAGAATATATGAAATATAATGATTTTCTTTATGATAACGATTTTTCCTATCGTTTGTTGAAAAAATAACATGTTTGTTCTTATTAGAAATCAATTTGTGTTTCTCAATATATTTTTATTATTGACCCCAACAGAAAATGTTCTCATCGAGATAATGAAATGAACAAAGAATCGTAAGATACGAAGATATGCCGAAACAATCCGATTTTATCCGATTAGCCCTTTAAATTTGTTGGCATACAATTTCTCTCTCTAATTTTCGTTTCTCTCTCTGACTGTCGCTTCTGTATGAATGTCTATTATGTGGTTTAGATGTAAATGGCGCTCAATTTGAGCATTTGTTATAAGGTTTTAAATTAAATTAAAATTACATTAGTGTTTGTAACTTTAAAAGGTTTTATTCAAATATTAATTTATTGACATGTCTGTATAGCATTTTTCAAAAGCTTTCAATTGATATGTCACAAGGGGTGTATTGCCATTTAAGATTTAAAAGTTGAGACTGGTGGGGGTGAGATTAGTGAATTAAAAAAAAAATAAAATAATAATAATAAAATGTGGCCCCTAGAGTTAAAACATTTAACGTAAATCGGGTATGTCTCTCACAATTCGTTTCAAAGTTATTAAGGGTGGATCGTCTTAAGTGCCTTGTATATTAATAAAGAGCATTACACTTTCATTTAATTTAATTTTTATTTTGCAGACTGTTGTTGACATAGTATAGTAATAATATTTATTCACAATTATTATATTAATATACCGATTCCTAACCTTTTTGAATGTTGGGAAATACATCATTTCTAACTTTAATGACAATCTCTTGGGTTGGAAATGTTTATGAAGGGGTTGCTTAGAGCTGTCAAAAATATTAGCAAAATTATAGGTTATAACTCATTGGTTTATTTTGAAAATTATTGATTTTAAAATGAGGATGATTGTGAATAAAATATACTATTTTTATCTATGTATACTACATAACCTCGGTGGATGTTTCATAACAGCCTCGTGCTTTATCTCACCTTCAGGCTTCGCTTCTCGGTAATATACATGAGCCCTCGGCTGTAATGAAACATCTCCCACCTCGGATGTAATATACTATTACATAATGATGGCCGAAAGAAACGGTTTACGCCTGCGGACGAAATTTGAAGCCCGACGCATAGCGGAGGGCTTTTATTCGTTCAAAGGAGTAAACTTCTTTCGGCCTGAGGTTTTACGCATTACTGCAATCAAATGAAATATTTTTAAATTGCTTAGCTTGTTGCTATGTAAGAATATTACGTGGCCAGGTTAACCTCATTTTGTCGTTATATTATAAATAATTAAAGAAATACTTCTAAAATTCAGATAATTAAATAGAGATTACTATCATTACTGGACGTTTTGGCTGTTTTTACAGCCCAGCGGGCGTAATGTTCAACTTTCCTCCCTGGTAACTAATGCAGTTGTGCGTTAAGATTTTTACAAAACTCATTTCGTATCAATTATGTAAAAAGGTTAGGTAGAAAGCAACTTTTTAAAACGGAATTTTTTATAAAACTTATTTCGTATCAATTATGTAAAAAGTGATATTTCATAATGTCATAAAGTTAGATAAAATGAAACTTTTTACAACGGAATTAGATAAATATAAATTTCGATTCCAGGTACGGTCTAACAGGAAGACAGCAAGTTTGTCCGATTAGACAGCTGAGTGATGGGCAACGGTGCAGAGTGGTGTTTGCTTATCTGGCCTGGCAATGCCCGCATCTGCTGTTGCTTGACGAACCCACAAATCATTTGGATATGGAGACTATTGACGCACTAGCAGATGCCATTAATGAATTCGAGGGCGGAATGGTGCTAGTTAGTCACGATTTCAGGTAACAACATTATTTTTATTTACAATCGGGCAGTAATGTGACGGTTTCTTACTTTTAAAACGTCGGGATGTTAGTTATTGTTAATCTCATTTTCCAAGAGAGCGGGAAGTTACCACTTCCCAACCTCAGAGCTACTTGCGTTATGTACTTATCTAAACTTTCAAAGACTGATATTTATTTGTTATTTTTAAACTTTACATTGTTGTTCAACTCTTATTAAGCATTTTACATACAAATTTACTATTATATATCGTACAGCTACCCAAATAACTTATATGTACAATAATTATCATCCGGTTGGTAAAACTGCGTTTGCATGACCTTTTGAATGACGATTTTTGAGAACTTTAGTGACGATTTGAAATAAACTTAAATTATTACCGATTATTGTCTTGTAGATTGATAAGTCAAGTAGCTGAAGAAATCTGGGTGTGCGAAAAAGGAACCATCACTAAGTGGCAAGGCGGAATTCTCAAATATAAGGACCATCTGAAGAGCAAGATCGCTAAGGATAACATCGCCAAGGAAAACGCCAAGAAATAAACAACTAAATAGGTAATAATATTTTTAATCTTTACGTCACCGTTAAATTGTATGAAGTCCAACACATATTTTATTGCTAATGAAGGGTTATATAGAGACATATTTTCGTGCTGCCATCTATTGACAGCTGCTATTTACAAATGACACGACCATTGATGGCAGCACCTGCGCAGAATACACGTATGTTTGATTTAATACTCTCAACTGTTGTTGGTATTACTTCTGCAGGCATGTTGTGAAATTTTACAAATGTAACACATTTACGTGAAATTATTTTACAAAAAACTAACAAATTAATTTTTTTAGAAGGAATTTTAATATATTCGCCACTGACAAAAAAATAAAGCGTTATATTTAAGCGAAAATTAGAACTACTAGTTAGTTCAATTTTTTTAGATGTTTTATAGAAAGTACGTTAATAAATTGAATAAGAGAACGTAATAAACGCACAACACAACTGTGTGATTTATGGGAGAAACAATTTTTTTTCTTTCATTTACGCTGTTTACAAATTGGAGCACTAAAATCGGCTTCTAATGAAATTTAGATTGTCTTAACGAAGATAACACATTAAAAACTTTATTTTCTATATTTTACTCATATTTTAAGGGTGCGTTTCGAATAGAGTATTTAAATATTTATCATTTAAAGTCTGTTGAAAGAACACAGAATATTGTATTATACATCAAAATTCATGATTTTTTTGGACTATTATTTAAAACTATTTTAAATAAATTAAAAAATTTATTACAAAATATAAAAAAAATATTTCTCTAATTTGCCTTCTCCTTATAACAAAAACACTTTTAGGTGATAGTTATTATTATAGGCTAACTAAATAAATATTTTTTTTGCAAGTTTTGCTCTAAATTTGTCTAAAATGGTTTATTTCGTTCGAGGTGAAAAATAGAATAATTTATAATATTTTACAGTTTTGTCACTGTGCGTAGTGTAAGCTTTTCCCGAAATATGAAAAATAGCGCGCACAATTACTCATATAATGAATAGAGTGATTTGACTGGTAAATATTATAAATTTCGTGCCATAATTGTATTTTTTCTATTTGACAACAAATGTCGAGACAGCTTGTATAAGAATAATTTGTTGCACCCTTCTATTTTACCCCTCAAATATTTTGCGCTAGACCTGCGCGCGCCCCGAAGTTTAAGTTATTAGCTAAGGTCCAAACCTGCAGACTCAGAGCCATCTGTGAAACACTTTTATATTTAAGAAATAGTTCCTAATTAACCCAACATCACTTCATGACGCTGTTTTTTCAACGCACCCTTAAAAAGAATACTTACCGCTTCATGATCTCTTGCTACGACCACACAATAAAATAATGTAATAATACGAATGAGGTTATACTCGATGCGGTGATATTTGGAATGGCTGAACGTTACAGTTATCTTTTGTTTTTTTCTACACCATAGTAAACATCATGTATCTAACTTCGTTCAACAAAAAACAAATTTCTGGATCTACTATTTTCTTTTATCTCTTATTGTGCAGTAGTAGTATGGTATAAGACTATCTTTCTTTTACAGCGAACGATTGTTATGTCGAAAGTCTGACGTTTTCCTCAGCCGTAGACCACGTTAGTGTGTCTAACGGTCAATTTGTGGCGGCAAATTCAAACTAAAACCCTAACACGCCTTTGCCGATTTATACTTCCATGTTATTCATACGGGAACAAAAATATGCTATTTTCAAAATGTTCAAAACAACTTTAAAATGCAAATATTATCTATTAAACTTTATAAATACAAATCTCTAATGTTTTGTCTATCTACTTATGTCGTATAAATATCTAAAACACCCAAAATTATTGAATAATCTGTAATTAAATCAACAAGTGCAAATTCATTAAAACGTAGGTCGTAGCTGTTTTTAATTCTATTTAATCCTGACAATTTATATCGTCAGCAAAGAAATTATTTATTGCGGACAACTTAATAACCCTTTCAGACATCGCAAATAACAAAAATGAAAAACTTATAACCACATTATATTGTAATATAAAACAGCGTCAAATCCAAAACTAACCTACAAATTCAGTTGACCTGCCTGCACCAAGTTACGACATATGTTACTATTTGCAATCGTACTTTCTTTAAAATGCAATTATGCTTAACTTATTATTTTGTTTATACTTTTACTGTACAGAAAGCAGAGTATTGTTAACAGCTAATAAGAAACTCAAAATTGTACTTAAGAAACACAGAATAGTTTTAATAATATGAATTGAAAATACTCTTCCACAAGAACTACATTCTGATTATTTGATTTAGGGTTTCACGCCAAACGAAAATTTTAACCTCACTAATGTGGTCTATTAGCGCGATATTCAAAATTTTAAAGTTTTAATTAATTTTTTGAGCAATATAGAATACTTCACGAAAAAAATTAAAAATAAGTATCACGTATTTTTTCATTTAGATTAATATATATAATTATCAAAAATTGTGAAACTCCCCTATTGTGAAAGCCGATAACCTTCTTCAGGACGTACGATCATACAACGAACAAGTTTTGCTTCTACCTTTATTTATACATTCCTTTTTGTTATAAGAATTCTAGTAGTTACAAATTATGCCGCTAGATGTCATGGCGCTTGGTGTCAGTTGTCAATAATACAAACAAATCGCTGTCATGACAGTTAAAACACGATGGTGCCAAATGTATAAAATGAAGTGAGTGTAAAGTGTTTGCAACAGTGAGTCCCGCTATAATTATAAAGAATACATGACAAATGTGAAATTCTTAAAGTTTCTACAGCCATCCGAAGACATTAAATTATATAGAACTCAAAGAACAAAACACAATTTACAGAATACATAACTTTAAAAATGGCGATGGTATGTTTGTATTATGATCTTCCGTCTCTACTTTTACATCAACTCTCTCTACCTTGCGTGGGGCGTCAAAAATATAATAGGGTAGTTGCGCATTTTCCAATTTATTTTTTTCTGAAAGAATTATTCAAGTTATTCACTTTAATACTTATTTTATGTCTAGCAACTGTATATTTTTCAAAATATAATTTTTTAAAAAAAAATTCTTATTTCAAATTTTCCCGTGGAGACGTTTTTCATTAATACCAATCACAGTCTTTCTTGCCCTAGCGGTACACTCTCGGTTGTACACTCTGTACACAGTACTACCATTTTTATCTTAAACGATTTATATGTTTGAGAGAAGCGCTATTTCAAAAGAAATTATTCATTTTCACACAAATTCATTAGTTTCATTACCTTGTTTTAAATATGCTGATATAGAAAAGAAAATTAAAATATGATTTTAACACGTAAAACATAGGTTATGTCACTAAAAATGACATATAAATTCACTGGAGTGTGGAGTGTGCAGCCACCTGGTGACAAAATTATGAAGTTGTCTATATAAGAATTAGGCATCTTGAAAATATCTGGTATTCAAGTAAATAATTATAAAATATACGTACTGTTAAATAATACTTTCGTATCTGTTATTTTACTTCTATAATTATACTGTAAATATTTGTATGATACAATTAAAACATAATTCAACATTTTCGCTTTGTCGTGGTATTACTACCAGCTTGTATGAGTCATACAGACTTGGTCGAACTATATAATTATTAAAATTCTACGTCACAAGAATTCCACCGCGAACTTTATTTATGGAAATTATGAATGAAAAGTTTTATATTTTCTAATAATTTTTACATTAGTGTGTTTAGAATTAATTTATTTATCATAATTAATAGGAAAAAATAACATTTATTTTTTTCGCAACTACCCTATTCTCCATTCACGAAGTATTATAATTTGAATAAAACTAAATTAAACCCTAGATTAAAATTAAGGGACTCGTGCTCTATTTTCCCCATTATACATATTATTATTACTGGTCTATCTGAAATAAATGGGTACACCGTAGTATTTTAGTAAAAAAGAGTGTTTAATTTGATTTTGTGTTTCAGGTATGAAGGCAGGACAATCCCTGAACGATGAGAGTTGTTCCACGTCTCCTCTCCGAGAAAATGTTAACAAACAGTTCCGCTATCATTAAAGTTATTTGCTTTAATTTATTTAAAACTGCAGTTTTTATTTCTGTCACCAACATTTTGTGTAAAGTAAAGAAGGATTTTTTCAATCAAGTGCGACTTAAATTAGATAATTTTTTGGATTTATTTATATATATTTAACATAGTATAATAATTAAAATAGTCAAACGTACAGATCTAAATACTGTTATTGTATAAATGCTTCATATTGTTGCAAATACAAATACAAATCCTTAAATACAAATACATTTCAATACGTCTGTTTCGCAAACAACAATCATAGAATTTTATTTGGACGGCTCCCAACACAATCATTAAATATATTTATTTTCATAATAAATTATCCTCAGCTCTCCTATTATTCTTGTTAACAATTTAATTTCATTTCATTTGACAACTTTTAAACCAATGTACACTGTCTTCATAAAACTCGGAGTTGGCTATAAACAAAAAAATGCATGTCAATTTGAAAGTATTTCATTAAATGTCAATTTGACACGAAATCACAGAATAAACATGTATACAGAAGCGACAATCAAAGAGAGAAACGAAAATTAAAGAGAGAGTATGCCAACAAATTTAAAGGGCTAATCGGATAAAATCGGATTGTTTCGGCATATCTTCGTATCTTACGATTCTTTGTTCTTTTCATTATCTCGACGTGAACATTTTCTGTCAGGGGTCAATAATAAAAGCATATTGAGACACACAAATTGATTTCTAATAAGAACAAATATGTTATATTTTCAACAAACGATAAAAAAAATCGTTATCACAAAAAAAATCATTATATTTCACATATTTTGGAGGAGCTGTTGTCTCAGCTTGTCACGCCCATGTATTTTAGGGTTATGGCTAATTCGCTAATTCAAGCAAACCGAACACGTCTTCTCACTTTTGACAAATGTCATTTTGTGAACTGTTTGTGAATTTTAGAAGTGGTGGTAGTTTCTAATAAAATGGAAAAAAATGAAGAAGGTAGAATCGGGAGGATTTGTTTGTTCATATAAAGACTGAATAAGTAGAATTAAAAACTGGAGAAAGGGAAATGTAACTTTTTTTCATTTCCGAAAGATCTAGAAATGTAATTTGTGTAAAACGACATGTAAAACGTATATTCATTTAATAAATATAGGTGTAAAATATGGCTCAAGGCCTGTGGTGGAGAAGGATATGAGTCTGACGCGTCTGTCGTTTGTGTTTCCCACGTCAAAGATATAAAAAATTCTGCATTGTAATGAATTTGTAAAATTCAGGTATTTATTTAATCAAAATTTATTTTTAATTCGTTAATAAAATTAAAATTTTAGTACTTTTATGTTCTAAGAATTTTTGTTTTACCATTTAAAACAATTTAAATTTCGCGCGTAAATTTGCCAACAAATTTAAAGTTCAAGGTCATAAACGTCAAATCGCAACAACAATGCCGACAGAGAGTGTCGCTTCTGAATAATCTATTCTGTGACGAGATATTGTCAAAAATGTTATCTAAAGAAATCTTGAATCCTTATTTTAGAAATAGAAATAAATTAGAAAATGGCGAATGGCAGTATTCTGTATTCTTCTTTATTATCTTTTCTCCTTAAAATTACATTTCATAGTTTACTCCGAATTGTTTTTTTTTTTTTTTATCTGAACACCCTGTATTTAACTGTGTACTGGATGTAATACCAAAACTGACCACCGCCATTATTTTCTTTATTATTACAGTTACAAAAAAAATACTATTGAACAACGTTGTAAGGGGCCAATTAGAGAAGAAAATATTTTTTTAAACCAGCACTTAACAGAAAATTGATGTAGGTCTTTATGGGCCAACTTTTTGACAATTTTAATAGCACCATACGCATTTTCTATTGTCTTTTTTTTAAGCTACAGGCTAAAACTTGATTTTTATATAGTTTTTCACATAGAATAACGTGGCATAATTAGATTTTTTAAATGGGAACATATGTTGAGAATTTCATTTTTTTACTTGTTTTATAAGCTTTTCACCAAGTCTACATTCTTTTATTTTAAACATGAATAAACCATGAATTATTAATTTTTTGGGGTAAAAAATTAAATTTGTTAAGAAAAAAATGATAAAATCAATTACAGATGATCATTTGCTTATTTTGATTATACATCTATTAATTATATCCTAAAAATTCTATTTATTTAATTATTTTCGGATTAGTTAATTTATTTATTATCAACGTCGTAGTTGGCTTTGACACAATTCCAAAAATGAGGAAAATATGCTCTCTAAAGTACATAAATTAGAAAATAATGAAAATAACATTAAAAATAAACAAATCATCATATGTAATTGATTTTATCATTTCTTTTAATAATTTTTTTCTTTTTTCACCCCAACAAATTAATATTTCAAGTTTTATTTATGTTTAGAACAAAAGAATGTGGACTAGTTATACATTGTTGAAAAGCTTATAAAATATGTAAAAAGATGAGACTTTTTCAACATATGACATTTAAAAAATATGATGTTTGTGATATATCTCGAGAATTATTATGTTTGGAAAAAATCAAATTACACCACATTAAAAAACTGTAAAAAATTTATCTAAACATTTTTTCTGTATCTCTCATAATAAACGAGTTATGAGGTATTTTCAAAATAAACGAAAAACAAGTTTTAGCATGTAGCTCAAAAACAAAAGACGCTCGAAAATTCCTGTGGTGCCTATTAAAGTTGTCTCAAAAAGTTGGCCCATAAAGACCTACATCAATTTTCTGTAGGGTGCATAATAAGAATTTTTTTTTGTATCCACCTCAGATTTTTTTAAATGGGTTGGCATATATTTTTAGGCCCATTCGATAGGGTATTTTTTTCTGAATTCAATCATGTAATCATTTTATATTCTTACATAATAAAAATATTGAGAAAAAGTCAATTGAAATTTAAATAAATTTAATTTTTTGTTATTTTTCAGTAGGCTATGCATGAAAAACAATTGAGCTTAAATTGTTAACAAGAACTAATTAATACTGAGTATGTATACTTTTCATAAGATACCTTCATCTCATATTTACAACAAACTGCTCGTATCCTTCTGCACAATACTATTGACCCTCTGAGCAGCTTCTTGACTGAGCGCTGCTTCTCTGAGCACAAGTAAATGCGCGTCCATCTCCTTAAGCGCCTGCTCGCTTGTCCGTGGTGGGCCCCCGCACTCGTACCTGGCGAGCAGCGCCAGCTGAGACACTGCGGCCCCTAACGCAGCAGCTCTAGCTTCCAAGAGCCGAGGATCCAGCGGAGGATACATGCTCCGAACGACGTCGTCGACCCGGATGGAGATTTCGCGAGCAATCTGAAATGGAAGACCTTGCAAATAGTTCCGTATATCTGACAGGGAAAAATATTTAAAAAAATGAAGCGCGATGAAATGTTATGATGGGGTATGTGACCATAATCAAATTTCAATATATGTCATAGTATATAAAAACAAACCTCTATAGCTTCTCATTATAATAATAAAAATTAAACATTAGTTTGTAATAATATTGGGTGAGATTCAGTGGGTTGTATTAGCGTGTTTTAAGCTAAAACAGTCCTTTGTCAAAAATATTTTGGCAACTTTGTAATACCTGTCAGAAAAAAATAAGAGATCAAAGGATCAAATAAAGAAAAAAATATTATTAACAGAAGTAAGAAAAAAAGGACAAATGTCAAAACTGATCAAAACGGGGGTTGACATATTTTAAAATTCATTAACGTTCAGGTATGAAATATTTGACACATAAAATTTGACATATTTCTAACCTAATTTTGCAATAAAGAGTTTCCTTTTACACCTTCCATTTACAATAATACTTCCTCATTTGACTAAAGGATACCTGTATTACTTTTCCCTGTGGTAAAAATTTCTAAATCACAATTGAATCTCATGGATAGATGTGGAAAATATTACAATGTTGCCATTTACTTAATACAAGTTTTAATACAGACCTTAATACAACCCACTGAATTCCACCCATAGTTATTAGCAATTTAATGTTTTGGAGAAGGGATCTGTGACGTCAGTAGGGTAGAATGGTAGAAGAAGACAGTTAGACTGAGATAGATATGTTGTGATAGGTTATGGAATGGCGAACGTGACAGCTGCTGTCACTTTCGCCTACCACAATGAGGTGCGGGAGGCCACGTGACTTTGACAAGTGCTTGTGGGGCCCAGCATGGTTGCCAAGAATACGGCTTGTGTACGTTGCCTGTGTTTCCAAATAAATTTGAGTGTAAAATTAATAAATAAAATTGTAAAGCTAGTTATTATTAATGAATATCATGTTGTTTTACTTTTTAACACATAAACTTAATTTTTAAAATATGCAAGACGTTCAACTTTCATCTGATTGTTTTCTTCAAATTTAGTGCGCCAAGAAATCTTTGTATCGTAGATGGCAGCACAAGTCGCATTATTTTTAAAAAAAATATTTTAAAAATTAAGTTTATGTGTTAAAAAGTAAAACAACGTGATATTCATTAATAATAACTAGCTTTACAATTTTATTTATTAATTTTACACTCAAATTTATTTGGCAACTCAGGTAACGTACACAAGCCGTATTCTTGGCAACCATATTGGGCCCCACAAGCACTTGTCAAAGTCACGTGGCCTCCCGCACCTCATATATCTATCTCAGTCTAACTGTCTTCTTCTATCATTCTACCCTACTGACGTCACAGATCCCTTCTCCAAAGTTTTAATAATTATTTTCTCATAAACTACGAATAATTAATCAATTTAAAAAAATACGGGTATTTTATTTTTTGGTAGTATCATATATGTAAAAATCAAAATTTAGTCACATACCCCATTTTGGAGGACTTTAATTTATTTGAAGTCGTCACAAGTAATCCGTTATACCAAAGAAACTAAATATTGGGGTCTTCCACCGCCATAAGATTTTTAATATTTAGGCATAAATTACTTTTTATAACACTTCAATAGTTCTGAAAAAAAAATATAAACAATGTTATACGCATTCGAATAAGCTTACAATTAATTTATAAGTAATTCACTCATTTTCCGGCTTTTGGTTACTACGTCACGCTCCCTGCAATAGAAAAGTGAGACAAATATAGTACTAAGAGAGAGAAATATAGTGGAATCATTCCACCATGACTGCGTTCCAAAATCCTACTCTTAGAGCAGAAAATGGGGAAGTTTAGCGATTTTTCTTTTCTTTTATCCCACGGGAAATGACTTGAAAAATGATGTAACATGTTTTATTTTTTTCAAAAATGCCCAGATTTTCCGGAAAAGCCGATTTTAAGCTGTGATGACGTCGGTAGAGGCTTGGTACAATGTATGTCGCTTATACACTGACGCACGCGGTTGCGGTTACCAGTGAACACGCCAGTGAAACGCTTTTACGCTTTGTTACGACCTACGTTCAAGTGGTTTGCTTTCACCGTTCTGTCTGAGTTTACGCATAACTGACTTGTGACGTACTTAGAGTTTACCCAAAAAATATTAATTATAAATAAATGGAGCAATAATTTTAATTTTTAATTTCAACTTCAGCAGTCATTTGTGTTATATTTGTGAGGAATAGTATGTTATGTAGAATTTTTACCATGCTAAACTTCCCCATTACTCAAAGTCGTTTCAAAACTAATACCCTTACTCTCATGGTTTACTCAACTTGTTCTAAAACAGCCAGAGTTTACTCCAAAGTGATGTTCTACTTACCCTACTAACTAGGGGGGTATAGAAATTACTCCACAATATTTTCAAACGTAGATACGATTCTCAACATATGAAAGTAATTTGCATTCTTGAGGAAGAAAACATGCTTTTGGTTGAAAATAAATAAATATATTAAACATGAGTAAACACGTTGGCGTGTATTACGAGCACACTTTTATAATAAAAGCGGTTTTATGGAGCGTACTTTCACATTATATTGAGGAGAGTGCTCCATAAAAGCGCTTTTACGGGCTTGACAATAATGTTGTAATTACAAGTAGTTTTGTTAATTTTTTAAAATTATTTTTAATTTAGTTTTAAATTTTTATTTCAATAAAACTCTCATTCATTCCAAAACACAACACATCATACTCTACGCCAAAACTTAGTATTCTTGACTTTGGAACGCAGCCCATGTTAACTACTTTTGACATTTAGTTTTTGGTTAGAGGTTATGTTTACTAATTGTGATCTGGCAGAGACTTGCATTAATTGTAAATTCGACTTTTATTATACAACTATCTCATTTAGTAAGTTTGGTAAGTTTGTATTGTAGTAATATATTCTCAAGTTTACAATATATTTTATTAAACTTGCAGAATTATCATGGTTATGAGGCGCTAGGTCTGTAACAGTTTTCTCTCTTTCCGGTCTCAGGGAGAATGACGTTGAACGAAATTTGAATTTCGTATCAGATTTTAATTATTATTTTCTCTTATATTACAAATTATTTTTGAGTGAAACTATGATTTATAATTCTTCCATACTTCCATAACATAAAATAAAAAAAAATTGGTGGAATACCCCATTAGTAATCAACTTCAATCGCTTGTAGTTTGCGACCTAATCAATATTTAAACAATTTTTTTCACTAATACTTATTAATTTATGTATATTTTCGTTTTCTTATTTAAGGCAATTAAAATTTGGCTATGGTATAGTACCCTATTGACAGATATCAGTGTCAAGTGTAAAAGCAAATATAGAAAGTATAGGATCAGAAAGCGGTATAAGTGACAGTATCCCACGCAAGTGACTTGCAGTTGCAGCCTCGCCTCAAGATTTGAACTTTCACTGCCCGGAGTACGAGAAAGGCCAAAGAGAAGATGGAAGGACTGTGTAGTAGAAGATTTGAGAGAGGATGAACTGTGTGAAGAAAATGCGTTGGACAGGAATGAGTAGAAGAGAAAAATAAGAAACAGCGACCCCTAATAAAATAGGGAAAAGCTGAAGAAGAAAGAAAGAAGTATCAAGTGCAATTTACATAGTGTATGTTCATGTTATAATTTTATTGGATATATAGAATCTTTTCAAAGGAACTTTCGGTATGGAATTTGTAAAAAAATAGTGTGTTCGTGTTAAATTTTACAGGATATTATAGAATCTTTTACAAGGAACTTTTGATATGGAATTTGTACAAAATACATCAAATTGTGAAGGTTTTGTGCTGGCCACAACAGATTTTTACCTCCCGCTACCATAGGTAAGGGAGGTATAGCTTGCGGACACACACGTGACGAAGCGAATTAGCCAATCAGAACTTGGGGAGAATCTGTCAGATTGAAGGACGGAGATTTGAAGTTTGTTTTGGTTTATAGCGTATTATGCGTTTTGTTTTCATAGTTTGGCAAAAAAATATAAAATAACTCAATACGCACTAAAAACTTCAAGATGAAAACTGCCAAACTATGAAAACAAAACTCTTAACCTCTGAACACGCTACCAAAACAAACTTCAGGGTTGCGTTCCAAAACTCTACTACAGAGTACGAAATTACTCAAAATCGTTCCAAAACTAATAATCTTACTCTCAGAGGGGACTTGACATTAATGTTGTAATTATAAGTAATTTTGTTAATTTTTAAAATTTAATTTCAATTTTTTACTCCAACAAAACTCATTCGTTCCAAAACACACTACACTTTTAAATTACGGTACTCTTGAATTTGGAAAGCTGCCCAGCTCTCTGACCTTCGATGTGACAGTTTCTCCCCAAGTTCTGATTGGCTAATTCGCTTCGTCACATGAGTGTCTGCAAGCTATAGGGATCGTGCTAAAAATCACATATAGAGATTTTAGTGAATAAGCACGTTTTGATGTCCCCAGAATCCGATTTTAACATTTTTACAATGATGTCTGTGGGTATGTATGTGTGTGTGGTTCCTGTGGACACGATTACTCAAATACCATCAATCAGAAAAATTTTAAATTTTGTATACCCATTCTATACTAACGTGGGAAGAGCTCATTAGTTTTTAGTGTATATCGGATAACCGGAAGTATCATTTATACAAGCTTTTAACAGTTTTTCTTGTAAAAAATTCAGTGAATATAATTATTTAGCAACTCTTTCTAATAAAAATTGGATATAATGGTACAATCTCCCATTCTACGATAATAGCATTTAGTAAATAACTTGAAATAACTTTAAATATTAAATTATAAAATAATATATTTTTGTACATCATCTTGCCCATTCGCCAAACAAAAACAAAATATTTTATTAACAATTTTGACATATTTAAACAAATGTCACCATGAAACCGTGTTAAGAAGATTATATTGAGTCTAATGAAATTAAGGTTAGTAAAAATAATATATTTTCAATCATACATAAAATTAGATGTACAGAATAATCCGATATAAATTTGATATGTTTGCAGCACTAAAAATCAAACAGCTGTGAATAAAAACGTGTTATCAAAGTGTCAAATATTAGTTTACAACTACACATTAACGAAATGGATCATGTAAAGCAATAGATATCTGCAAAGGAACTTAATATAGTTTGCAGGATTAGTAAATATGTAGGTATGTATTTAAATTAATAAAAATTAAAAAGCGGGAGGTATTGTGTTGACCACATCAGATTTTTTTATGATTAATCTGTGTTGCCTTACCTCTCCTATCTGATGGCTAGTACTGCTATTTTGTAATGGGCTCATTGCTAAAGCAGTGAGTCGTTCTGTGAATGTGTGACATATCTTCAACAATGCTATACAGTGAGGCACAAGTCCTGTCGCATCGTCAATCCACTGTTCATCAGCTAATATTTGTTCCAGTTCTGCGTTCAAACGGACTTCACCTAATTCTACATCAGATTTGTCTGGTTCAATCAGCAGCACATCGGGACGACTAAAACAAAATTAAAATTATGTGTTACGGACCTGAATCGAAACGTATTTATGGTTCAGTTTCAGGAAATAAATGTCGGTTCATGTTTAGTTTTGGTTCAAGAAAAACAAAATTATAACGGTTGTAACGGCGCCTACCGGACGCTGTCCCTATTCGGTTGCCATTTTGTAATGACGTCCCTGTTCATTCTCCGTGCTGTCAAAGGGTTTGCTCGGGCGCCAATCAATCGGAAACACAGCACAAGGAGAAATGGTCCATCCTAGAAAGGACGCTCTCATAGCGTCGCTAAAAAGGGTGGCTTGAACGCCAAAAAAGGCTCGGGTAACTTAGTGGAGACAGAGTTCGGCTTTTGACAATGAAATCAATTGTAATCATTTTTAATATTTTATTAAAATAAATTTAAATGAGAAGTAATAAATATAACAAAGCAAAGTAACAATGAACAAGCGATACTTGCAGGATATTTTCTCTACTATGCACGATCAACAATGAACGGGCAACAATGGCACACACCAAGGTTGCGGGAACACGCTATGAACGAGTAACAATGGCACACACCAAAGTTACGGGAACACGATACGGTTACAGTGTTGTCATTTTAACAACACTCATTAACAATCGCGATTTAAATCTAAGACAGTGTTGGCACACACCAACACTCATTGACAATCGCGATTACGGTGAACAGCGGCCAACACCACTGCACAAAACAACCGGCTACACCGGTACGGTCCACCTTCTGCACTCTCTCACGAGCTGCCGGCACACACCAACAGCACTGAGTCAGAGGCAGCCAAGGTCATCCACAACCCGCTCACCTGGCCCTCATCAGGTTCGCAGAAGACGGCACACACTATCTTAGGCTCATTGGAGAGCTAACGCTCCCTTGAGAGAGCACACACTCTCTCCTTGTAACTAACGTTCGAGCTCGTATTTATACCCCGAAAAACCGTTAAAAATATCAAAAAAGGTTCAAACACGTTTTTAGTCATCCTACAAATTCTCGCTAAGTTTGAATAAAAAAATATAAAAAATACAGTTTCATGTAGGATCGAACCGACGATATCTAGCGTGCTGGTCAAGCGTACTAGCCACTCGGCCACACAATAGCTGACAGATAAACAACAATTTTATGAACATTAGCAGCTATAACCAAAATACAACAATACATTTTACAACAAACGACATACAATATAACCACACAATTATATTGTATGCGTAAATCAAAACAGTGCAAACCAATAAAAAATAAAAAACAATATTTTTACTTGTGGGATTTGGACTTTGATTTAAATAATCAAACTTTAGCAAAAAAAACTGACATGCCTAACCACAAGGCTACAACGTTAAACATGAAGAATAAATTCAAATCTAGTGACCATCGTCACACGGTTCGTCGGTTTTGAGTTCGGGTTCGAATTTCGATTTAGAGCGCAAGCACAAAAAGATGGTAATATTTATAATGGGGGATTCCATGACTTTTTAATTTTTTTCCCTAATTTTTCTTTTTTAAATTCGGCTCCTTATGGAAGAAAACAAATAGCAAATATTTGGTATCCAGCATTTCCCGCCTTACGACATAACCGAACCCAGTGGTGAAGAGCAATGGCATTATATCGTGCTTTCTCTCTCAGCAGTTGCTATTTGAAAATTTCATTTTGTTCTAATTTTCTTTTCTTTTGCTTATCTTAAATTTTAAATATATGTAGTTATAGTTTATTAGTATTTAAGTATGATGTATTTGCGTGTAGTCCGGAAAAAATCCGCGCGTTTTAAAAGTGTGTAATATATTTTAGCCTTTATAAAAAAAGTGATAAAACAAATAGAAAAGAATTTTGCGTCAATAACACAGTTTATGGGAAGGAATAATTATGTATATAATTTATATAAAAACTATCTGACCCGCCCCAGCTTCGCACGGGTAAAGCTAAAATAACGATTAACTACACGTGTACCAGTAATTTTTCACATTTACTTCGGAAACATGCGCTGCGTAGGGAGCCGGCAATAACCTGCCTCGTATCGTACATGTAACAGGCTCCGCCCGATCCCTGCACCGCACTTAAAAGCGCCTTTTTTAAACATGTCTCGGGTATTTTTACTTATGTACATATGATGCAAGCTATCTCTCCGACAAATATCGAAAATCTGCTAACGGTTAAAATTTTACTATAGATAAAAAAATAATTGAAATCGTCCCCTATCGTACCGCCTTGATGGATGATTTTTTAAAAACGCTAAAACACTTTATTTCTTACCAAAAGCATATATAAGAATTTTTATATCCCTAACTTGAGAAATGATGGGTTCTCCATACAAACTTTCGTCCCCTATTTCACCCCCTTCAAGTTTTATTTTCTCGACAAAAGGTAGCCTATTTTCTTCTCCTAGGTCCAATCTATCTCTATACCAAAATTCATCAAAATTGGTTCAACGGTTCAGGCGTGAAAACGTAACAGACAGGCAGACAGAGTTACTTTCGCATTTATTATATTAGTATGGATTTAATATTAACAACTAAATAAAGAAAAAATCAAAATCACAAATAATTTTTTTTTATTACAATAATCAATATAGTTAACATTGATGACAATAATTTGTGTGATAGTTATTTTTATTATTGCAATCAGATTTAGTCTACTGTAGGTGAAAATTGTTGTAATCAAATAAAACTACATTAACTGTAAAACTTTTCATTGTTGTAATCAAATTTAATCTTTTGTATTTGAACGTTTATTTGTTCTAATCAAATAAAACTACACTGTAATAAACTGTAAAAGTAATAGATGTGAGAAAGAATATGAGAAATACCTGGAAATCAAAATTTTCAATTTTGTTCTTTCCCGGAGAATTTAATTTTGATTCTGGATTATTTAAATTTCAGCTAGAATCCTTTTTACTGTATTTTGTGAAATATTTATTGTAGAACCTTGCTTATGCTTTCGATTCATTGATTATTAAATTTTGATAATTCAATTTTTTCATTTTTTCATTCAATTCATTATTCACTTGTGCAACTGTACTAATAGAGAGGTACAAACTTTCATCCCTATTTCACCCCTTTAAGTTTTATTTTCGCGATAAAAAGTAGCCTATGTCCGTCTCCAAAGTCCAATCTATCTCGATACCAAAATTCATCAAAATTGGTTCAGCGATTTGGGCGTGAAAACGTAACAGACAGACAGACAGAGTTACTTTCGCATTTATTATATTAGTATGGATTTGATATGAGTGGAGTCCGCTACACAAATTACACCTGGAAAAGCCATGCATTTCTTTATCTTGCTGTATAATGTACTTCTTCATTTGCGTTCATAACGGTCATTACGAAACTCAAATGCGTATCGGAAGAACCTTCATTTCGATACGCATTTCTTGGTTTAGAAGGTTGGTACTAGATGACATTTATTTATGTACATAAATCGGAATTGACATGAACTTTCAAATAATAGACACACAATTGCAATTTGCCCGAGCGCATCCAGCAGCTAAGCATGGAACTAAAGGTTGCTATGGTTACCACTTCCAAACAAAGACCTGTCATCAGCCGTAGACCTCCGAACTCCAGTCATCGTTTTAGTTGAATAATCGAGTGATCTTCAATATTATCAAACAAAAAAGTTGCCCCAGGCACATCTTCTGGTTTTAAACTCATTTTTATTAAACACAACGAACAAATCACAATAAAGAATTAGGTTAACACTAATTGACAGATGCAAACATAATGACAGATAGGATTACGGAGCGGGACGTAAGACAACGAGGGGAGATTTGTTTGGATCATGATCTCTTTTACATATGACGTCAATTCTGTAAGTGTCTAGTGAATGTCAATTCAATGTAGCCAACTACAATATTACACATAAAAATTTCCCTAAACCAACTCAAGTTATAATATAGCAATTTTTAAAAAAATATTTTATTATATAAGACGCAAAATATAAAAAAATAGTATAAAGGACTTATTTTATAAAACTTTTTTTCGCACTTTTCATTTCGAAAACGCTTCTTTTTCTAAATTTTGACGCGTTAAAACACATGTTATAAAACGCGTTCTTTAATATACTAATTTTTGCCGCACTTAGTGTGGAATAGTTATTTACAATACAAATGCGGAAATATGAACTTCCGTGCATGAGCCTTTGTTTGAAGTACGAGCGAGCAACGCGAGCGAGTATTTCATTTAGGCGAATGCACGGAAGGTATTTCCGCATAAGTATTGTACAAGATTTTTTGTAACGAACGAATTAATTGTGAAACTGTTCTACCTTCGATAGATGTTACGCAGAACATGTCGCCTCAAATAGAGCCATCAATTTCACTAACTGTCAGATACAAAATATAAATATATGTATAATAATTATTGCAATACCAAGGAGCATTCTTAAAACTGTATATAATCGATTCAAATACAATTTCTTAAATTTAAGATCTTATTTTATTTTGATAGTACATATAGTAGTATGGTTATAAATTTAGGAACAAACCACTACCTAAAACAAATAAAAGTATGAATACATATTAAATTATCTTTAAATAAAATATATTCTTATACCTATTAATAATAATAATGTTGTTTTTATTGTCTACCTACTAATATAATTATAATTATCTTTAATATTGTGTGCAGCATACAGTTTGGCCGCCATGTTCATTCTCGATTCTTGTTACATTAGTTTCTAATAGATGGCGATAGTAGTATTAAAATGTCAAAATTAGCAATAATTCTGATTTTATTTAAATAATTTTTATTCTTTCAACTAATTTTCCTAAATTATTATGTTCTTATATTAAATTTGTTCTAATGTATAAAAAAATTAAAAATAAAATAGCACTTTTAAGCTACTCGATCAAAGTAGTTTCCATTGAGACACTAGTGCGGGAAGTAAAACAATAGCGCGGGAATATGGCTTTTCGGATTGTGAGTTGGCTGCGGGAAACATTAGTTTCTAGGCAGTGAGTACGAAAAAGTATTTCTGCTTAAAAGTAGACTATCATTTGTTATTGTAAAAATAGCTTTATTTATTGAAAATCATAACAGTAACATTTTTACACTTATTCCAATTAGAAAAATCTAGTCTGAGGTTTTGATAACGTCATCACGATATTTAAAACGAACTATAATTGTTCGAAAGTTTTGGCGCTTTTGTGAATGTCAAACTGTTGGTTATATTATTTGACAATAAATTATTGCAAGTTCTAAATATTTCAAAGTATATAAAAGAGTGGGAAAGCCTTCAACACAAGAATATGCAAGCATAGAATCATTCAAACCCCGAATATTCAAGAACCGAATCATGCATCGCCAGAAAGCGCTTTGCTCGAATGATTCATAAACCGAGAATGTTGGCGGGGCCAGAAGCAAACGTTAGGTTATGTTTACGTTAGTTAGCGATGATTCTGGTGATACGCTTTCGGGCAAAGAGCGGTTCTGTGTTTGAATATTCGGGATTTGAATGATTCTGTGTATACATATTCTGTTTTTAAATATTCTGGTTTTTAATATTCTAGTTTTGAATATTCGGGAGTTGAGTACGCACCCTAAAAGTGTAATAGTAATCAAGACAAAAAACACGATAATTATTTTGGTATACATGTATTATATTATTTGAACTTATATTTTTGCTGTTTAAAATACCAATTTGCACTTTTTTTACATGCTTTTATGCAGAAAATCTAGAATAGAAATTTTTATATTTTAAGAGGTTTTAAACTTTTGTCAAGTTACTAATATTTGTATGACATTATTCCAAACAAAACTTTTGACAAACTTTTAAAACTGTTTCACATATCACCCAACATTCTTTACAAATTTACACCAATAATTAACATAAATAAACAACAATTATACAGTTTTTACCTGATTTCGTCTTGTTTTTCGCACAAATTAGCCTTGTAATACAATCTCTGCCGTCGACATATGATCACCAGGATAAACAGAGCCCCTACGAAGACGGCAGTTAATACTCCGATGGCTATTGCGACTACAGTTTCCGTGTATTGCATTGACATGGCAAAATATTACACAAAAACTTATAAAAATCACATATTAAAGTTTCATGGCCATTAAAAGTTTAGTACTTTTCTACAGGAACTGTTGTTGGAAAGTAGTTTTGATAAGAATGCGACACCTGTTGCGTTGTTTTGTTTTTACATTCTACAGCGTATGATTTTGTGATTCATTGTTATCAAATATATCTGGGGGGTGTGTCATACATAAATATTATGTTTCAAAACAAGATATTTAACCTTTATTTTACAATGAGGCTATCCACCATTTTTTTCTTATTTTATATTATGGAAGTATGGGAGAATTATAGTATATAAATCATAGTTTCACTCAAAAATAATTTGTAATATATGAGAAATTAATAATTAAAATGTGATGCAAAATTCTAATTTCGTTCAACGTCATTCTCCCTGAGACACCAGCGCCTCCAAGGGAGCAGCGATAGAAGCTTGTTTATTTACATTCTGTGAAAACACGTGCACGCTTGGAAGATATTGTTTATAACGTCAGGATATTTAATTAATTGGAAAATGGAATCTAACTTTTGTAAGGCTGATTCAGAAAATTTGCCAATTGTTAATCAAAATTGTAAAATATGTGGTATGATTCCACCTGGCTGCAGTATATTTCTCTCTCTCTCTCTCTCTCTCTCTCTCTTAGTACTATATTTGTCTCAGTTTCCTATTGCACGTGGTCGCGTTCAGCATCGCTGACTTCCGAAGTTTGACGAACACAATGAATGGACGAATGTAATTGGTCCAGCAATTGCATTGGGCAATCATCGGCACGCAGCGGTGCTCATCAACGACGAAATATAACTAGACAAAACAATCCCTATCCCTCTTCACTGAATGTTTTGATTTCGGCTGGCCAGAAAGAGGCAGAGATATGTTTTATCTAGTTCGTGAATTTTTCACTAGAGGCCACTTGAATATATCAGTGTAATTTGACATTTACGGTTTTGTTTTTGAGTGAAACGTTGGTTTTTACTTAATAGCAAAGCTTATAAATAATTAAATAAACCAAACATATTGGATATTTTTATAAATTAATTTTACGCTTAAATTCATTTGGCAACACGGACAAGGTACACAAACTGTAATCTTGGCAACCTTGTTGGGGTGGGCCATACAAGCAAATGTCAAAGTCCGCTTCTCATTATGCAAATCTCATTACAAATCTGTAAAACTTACAGATTTGACCTTTAATCGAAATATATGTATAACGATATTGCGCCTCTAGTGAGAAATGCTCGAACTAGATAAAACATATCTCTATCTCTGTCTGACCAGCCGAAATCAAAACAAATGAAACTATGTTTTGTCTAGTTATATTTGGTCGTTGGTCAGAATGCTAACGCTAACCTAGTTTACAAAAGCGAAAAAATTTTTTTAGATTTTGCGTTCATAATGAAGTCATTACGATACGCAATTGCGTATCGTAATGGCCTTCATTTCGATAAGCATTTTTTTGTTTTAGAAGGTTGGTACTAGATGACATTTACACTACAAATACTTAAATTTAACCTTCAAATGTTCAAATAAATAATAATTGAATGTGGTCAGTTCAGTGATACCAACTACAACATTTCACTTGCAAATTTCCTTAAATTGACTCGGTTTAATATTAGCAGTTTTTTACAATATTTTAGTATGTAAAAGGCGCAAAATCTAAAAAATAGTATAAAGAACTCATTTTATAAGACTTTTTTTCGCACTTGTCAATTAGAAAACTCGCCAAGGCTCGTTTTCTAAACTTTGACGCGTGCGATAAAAACATGTCTTATAAAACTTGTTCTTTAATATACTATTTTAATATTAATATTATATACAGATAAAAATATTGTCAGTTTGGTTTAACGAATTAAAAGTATTTATTTAACGCATGTAAAAACGGTCGGCGCTCAACCGCCATCTGCTATTTTCTTACGTGAAAAGAAGCATTATATATCGTACACCTATTTACCTAAATTGTCTTAATAATTATTATAACATTGGCAACATTGCATTTGCTTGAGATCATCTTATAATTTTTTAAATTTAAATGATTTTTGTGCACTTTAGTGACGATTTCAAATAAATGATATTTGTTGAAACAATGGTAAAATAAATAAAAACATTTTCAATTTGCGGTTAATAAATCAGAAATTCAAAAACATATATTTAACAAGTGTTTGCAACAAGTCTTGTGCGCAATCTCACGTTTCAAATTCAAATAATAACGGTTCCTAACATCTGATCATTTCTGATCGTGCATCGTTTTTGTTTGTGTTGTGTAGATGGTCTGTGTTTTGTATGTTGTGCATTTCGTCTTAATTTTAAACAATGTGTGCATCACCTGCTAATTTAACTGAAGAAGATTTAATTGCCATTGGCAAAGAAAATCTGCCTCAATTATTAGGCGCCCCGGAAAAATACAGAAATGAAACTATTTCAATGGCCAAGAAGATTGTAAAACATGATGCTTACAAAAATGAGTAAGATAATTATAAAAATATATGGTTATAAATAAAAAACAATAATACACCTTTCTTCACAAATATTATTTTATTCACAAAATGTACATTTCGATTGGAAAGCAATCATCATCAGTTGTACTACAACTGATTGTTATTATTATTTTTGATTTAATATCACGTTACTCAAATACTTAATTAAATAATATGGTTATGTTATTTTATATTATTGTTGTTTTATGTTAGGTTGTTGTATGTTTTAGGCATTACGATTGGTCAGTTGATGATTTTGAGCTAGCTCAACGTTTAGGTCGAGGCAAATTCGGTCGAGTCTTTTTAGCTCGAGAAAAAAAGTCTGGATTTGTAGTAGCTTTGAAAACTATTATTAAACAAGAAGTGAAACAAGGTTCTTTAGTTCGTCAAATCTTACGAGAAATAGAAATTCAGACGCATTTGCGACATCCAAATATTTTGCAGTTGTATACGTGGTTTTTCGACGAACATCGAATATATTTAGTTTTAGAATATGCAGGGCATGGAGAAGTGTATAAACATTTAAAAAATGCAGCAAATGGAAGGTTTGATGAACATAAATCTGCTAAATACACTTATCAAGTTGCTGATGCCTTGCACTATTGTCATTTAAATAAAGTTATTCATAGAGATATTAAACCTGAAAATTTAATGTTGACTTTTGATGATAATATTAAACTTGCTGATTTTGGATGGTCGGTTCATGCACCGTCTTCACAGTAAGTTTTAGCTTAATGTTTTTATTTTTTACTCACAACTGCGTTAAAATTGTTTGTTTACACTTTACATCTTAGTTACCATAGAAACAGCAGTTTCGCTAAAGCTTCACTTTTATTAGAATTGCTTGAGGAATTTCTTCAGAAATTGCCCCCAATTCAGTGATATAATATTTTTATACCGTTACATAATGATTTTTTTGAGAAAAATGCACGTAAAGTCTTTTATATTAATTTGATTAAAATATGGCTATAATAAGAGAGAATGAATGGAAAAAATGAATACGTGTTATTTTTTTTAAGTTAGAATGCCATGAAAGAAACACGTGAATATTTTGTTTGCTTTGACATTTGTGATCATTAAAAGAACAAATTATTCAATTATTTTTGTCATGGCACTCTAATTTTATGTAAAAACATCAACACGTATTCAATTTTTCCATTCATGGCACTCTTATTTTAGCCAGATTTTAATTAAATTATTTTAAAATTTTACATGGATTTTTCTCAAAAAATTCGTTATGTAAGTATAAAAGTATTATATCACTGAATTCAGAATTAAATTGTCCAACGAATGAGGAAATAAAAAATATATGTTCACATTTAAAATAAAAATGTTGAGTTCCCTTTTTTTGAGACAGACTGCTAGATTAAATTTATTTTAAAAATTTCACAGTGCAGACAGTCAAGTTTTATTTTTTCTGGGTGAACCGTAACAGATATCATAAATTACACAGAGAGAGAAAAGTTTACTATTGAATGTATCTTTCTGAAAAAAAAATAAATAATAATAATTTCATTTTATCGGCGTGGCCATTAAAAAGTTACGGTCTGATTTATGTTTGGACACCTAAGTTTCATACACTAGTTTTTCACTAATAATAACAAGTATCATCCTAAAAGACGATATAACCATGTCATAGCAAATTTCATCCAAATCGAATATAGCGTTCTGTTATAAGCAAAATTATTATTATTTTTTTTTTTTCGAAGAACTTTGCAGCAGAATACTGGCTAAATGGTACACTTTCCGGTAGAAGCAAGTTTAGTTAAATCGTCTTATTTTAGCCTCAGGAATCTGTAGTTAAGCCATATCCCCATAGACAGCCTATATGATAAATAATTAAAGAAATACTCCTAAAATTCATATAATGGGGAAGTTTAGCGATTTTTTAAAATTTTTTTACCTCCCGCTACCCTGGGTAAGGGAGGTACAGGGATCGTGCTAAAAATAGCATATAGAGATTTTATATAATAAGCACGTTTTGATGTCCCCAGAATCCGATTTTAACATTTTTACAATGATGTCTGTGTGTGTGTGTGTGTGTGTGTGTGTGTGTGTGTGTGTGTGTGTGTGTGTGTGTGTGTGTGTGTGTGTGTGTGTGTGTGTGTGTGTGTGTGGTGTGTGTGTGTGTGTGTGTGTGTGTGTGTGTGTGTGTGTGTGTGTGTGTGTGGATCTTGTGGACACGATTACTCAAATACTATCAATCAGAAAAATTTTAAATTTTGTATACCCATTCTATTCTAATATGGGAAGTGCTCATTAGTTTTTAGCGTATATCGGATAACCGGAAGTATCATTTATACAAGCTTTTAACAGTTTTTCTTGTAAAAAAGTCATTGAATATAATTTTTTAGCAACTTTTACTAATTAAAATGGAATATAATGGTTTAATCTTCAATTCTACGATAATAACATTTAGTAAATAACTCTAAATAACTTTAAATATGAATATATAATATAATTTATTTCCATGTATCACCTAGCCTATGCGTCAAACAAAATCATAATTTTAATGACAGGTTTGACATATTTAAACAAATGTCACTGACAGGCAGCAATTATATTAAAATTAATAATGAAACCGTGTTAATGAGAATATAATAGTAAAATATTTTATTAAGGTTTGTAAAAATAATATATTTTCCATCATACATAAATGTTAGATGTACAGGATGATCTGATTTAAATTTGCTAATTGCAATTTTTGCAGCACTATAAATTAATATTAATTTACAACTACACATTTACGGAATGGATTATGTACGGCGAAGAATTTACAAAGATTGCGTTTTAGAGCACCTAGAAGATGATGCTGATTTTTATAAGAATGTACGTGTGTGACGATTTTTCCTTAAAGCCTATTAAAATATGATCCAAAACTTCTCAAATTTGGTATTTAAAACATATATAATTTGAAACAACATATTAGATTTTAACCATATAAATAATAAATCGGATGTAGTACTTAATTTGGAGCTCTAACAAATTTTTAAGGAAAAACAATAAAACAATCCAAAATTTCGTATTACAGACTTTTCTATTTATTGGACAACAAATTAGATTTTATTTACAAACGATTAACCGGAAATGATACTTTACTTAAAGCTCACTGCTATTGTAAACATGGAATTGGCGGGAGGTCATGTGTTGGCCACATCAGATTTTTATTCCATGGGAAATGACTTGAATAATGATGTAACATATTTTATTTTTTTCAAAAATGCCCAGATTTTCCGGGAAAGCCGATTTTAAGCTGTGACGACGTCGGTAGAGGTTTGGCGCAACGTATGTCGATTTATACACTGACGCACGCGGTTGCGTCACTTGAGACTGAGGTGTTGTTACGACTTACGTTCAAGTGGTTCGATTTCACCTTATTAAATATAAATAAATGAAGCAATAATTTTAATTTTTAATTTCGATTTCAGCAGTCATTTGTGTTATATTTGTGAGGAAGTAATATGTTATGTAGAATTTTTACCATGCTAAACTTCCCCATTAAATAAAGATTAGTATCATTACCGGGCGTTTTGGCTCTTACAGCCCGGCAGGCGTAATGTTCAATTTTCCGCTCTGGTAACTATGTAAACAAACAATTTTAATGCAGTTGTGCGTAAATAACAATTTTAAATATGTCCTCTGTATTTGTTCTTTTTTTTAAGTCGTAAAACTATGTGCGGTACTCTGGATTATCTGCCGCCTGAAATGATCGAAAGCAAACAGTACACTTCTGACGTAGATAATTGGTGTCTTGGTATCTTATGTTACGAATTTCTTGTTGGGAATCCACCGTTTGAAAGCCAAGATTCGGAAGAAACTTACAGGAAAATTTGTTCCATTGATATGCGTTTTCCTAAATATGTTTCAGATGGGGCCAGAGATTTAATTACAAAAGTTAGTTTTATATTGTTTTTCGTGTTATTGTTTGTTATTATTATTTTGTTTTAGCTTTTGAGGAGACAAGGAGGTGCACGTATATCTTTGCCGGAAGTTATGGCCCATTATTGGATCGCTGAAAATAAATAAAACCGTGTTATGATATATTTTTGTATAGTTTTTTTTATAAGAATATTTGTTTATTTTGTATTACATTTTCTTTAACGAATATAATATTAATTTGAATTCTTGATTTTTAATACCCATTGATCCTGCTGTAATAAACAATAAATATAGCAAGTTTTAAAAATTTTCAATTACTCTCAAGTCAAACAATCTGCCAGTATTAATTAGATCAAAATTTCTAGAAATTTTGCAATACAGGCATAGATTGGTTATACCGGGTGTAATCTGTCAATGTCATTTTATATTCTGACATTTTCGTTAGTACTAGTGTGCGCTTTTTGAAAATGAGTGAAACTCATGAATTAAATAGTCCTGGTTCTTATTAAAAACGTTTAGGAAAACAAGATTTAAATGGACAGGCAAAAACAATTATTGCCAATGTATACAATTTTTTTTCAAAAAATTGGCTTTACATCCTGAAAAAAATTATAATTTATTAAATAACAAGAAAGCTTTGGATTTGACTGCAGAAGCATGTTGTGTTGGCAGATCTACTGTTCACCTAATAATTATTCTTACCTTTTATTTAGATTTCAACGGTTATCGTATTTTAACGCAAACTTGGGGAAACTTTGGTCATAATATCGTAGCTTAACGCATAAATTGTAACTTTTATGGTAAGTATTACTTACATAAGGTTATGTAATGATATTTCATTGTGATATTTTTATATCATTTTAGCTTCATTGAATATTCAATAACATCGTAGTTGTTATTATATTATTATTATTATTATCCGGGAGAGCCACATCCTAGAGATGGCAGCACTAATGACCGACTTATAGGGAAAACGTTATATTTTAGTTGTATTTTGATGCTTTGTTTTGAGGATATTTTGTTATTTTTAAATGAAATTAAATATGTTTATCACAATGTCAGACATATACATTTATTTAAATGATGCTGTGCGGCCTATGGTCGAAGGAGAAGCATTATATAAAGGAAAATAAGATTCAAAATTGAAGTTATCTGCATGTTAACTACTTATTTAATTATTTTTAGCTGGACATACTTGTGCGGATATAAGACAGATAAACAGAATAATATAGAATAAATGGACTGTGTGTTCAAACATCTAATTTGAAAGGGACTCATCATTCAATCGTAATAACAAATGCACATCAATTTTTTTGTTTTGCACGTCTTCTTCTCTTGCTGTTGCTCAACTTCTGGTATTTTTATAGTTTATTCTTCTTCTCTATCTTTTCTATAAACAATTTAAAATAAATATATAATATTAAAGAATAATAGTTACTATTTACAGGTAACGTCTCTCGATTTTTCTTCTCTGTACAGGGATTTTGTCGAATTTTCTTTAGGTAATTTTTGGCTTGGTTTACCATTTCTTTTTAATATTTTTCTATTAATAACTACAAAAACAATCTAATAATATTTTGAAGCATAAATTTTTATAAATACTTATATGGAATAAAATCGCTTAGGTAAAAAATGTGAACACACGTGCATGAACGGTGATATGTCCTTTCCGATTTTTAACGCGATTTTCCACTTATTTTTTAATATTTCTCTTTTTGGGAAATAATGAACGGAAATGTCAGCACTTGTATAATTATTGCACTGCGGTACAGAACAATATTTCTTCGATTTGCTGGTCATTTTTGGTTGCTATTTACTTATAACACTATATGACAGCACAACGTTTTCCCTACAACTTATATGTTTTATTTTGCCACCAGATGTCAGACACTTTGTTGGCTCTTGCCTTCGACCATATAACTATAGACAAGTAATGGGGGCATTTGTTTTGAAGTGTAAGTAAAGTGCGGGGAAGGGGGACGGTGCCCATATGTGGTGTTTTGTTGGTTGCAGGTTTGTAGGAGATAAACTGCGTTGCAGGTTACATACGGGTAAGTATTTATTATATTAGCTTTGGAAAAATGTTTGAGACAATAAATATAATATTCCAATACGAATTATTTAAATATAAAATTTATATTCTTGCTATTTTTATTATCTTCTCTTATAGAAAAGATAGACTTTATGTAAATTTGTGTATAACTACTAATATTTAACATAACAAACAAATAATGTGTGTACATAATACATACATAAATGTACGTACTACATGTTATACTAAGATTGATTTTCTTAATATTTCATGTTTTTTAGTTTCGACATTAAAATTGTTAGTGTTTTTCATATTATATTTATGTATCTCACTAAATTTGAGCTGTATCATCATGAACAAAAAAAAAATACTCTTTCATATCATGAAAAAATTTATGAATTTACAGAGTACGTACAGAAATTAAAAATTGATAACATTCCAATTCTAGAAGGACGGCGAAAAACTGGATTTCTCGGTTTTTTAATTACACTGAAAAGTATTAAACAAATATTCAATAATTTAATTTCTTGTGAAGAGCCAATATTAAAGTTTTTATTAACTTACAAATTCAGCCAAGACCATCTGGAAATTTTTTTTAGTGCTATCAGAAGTAGAGGAGGAATGAACAACAATCCAAATGCAGTGATTCAAGACCGTTGGCAGTGACACCTAGGAAGAATTTTATTTTCTTATTATTCATTTATTAATTAATATTGATTAACAGTTATCGAATATTATCATTTTTTGTAAATAATGATTTTTATGCAGATAAATTTAAAATACATAATTATTGTTTTATTTTCGGTGATAGGAAAATGTTTCAATATTACTAGTTTTACATGCTGTTAGTAGACTCTTTTGTTAAATAACGATTTTTTTTCCGTTTGTAACAGTAACTATTATTATTATTAATTTTAGCTATTTATTAAAATTAATATTTTCATCTGAGCAATTAATTTAAAATAATGTTTACCTTTTTAAATTTTAGATATTAAAAATAGTAATAATATAAATTTTATATTTAAATAATTCGTATTGGAATATTATATTTAATGTCTCAAACATTTTTCAAATGCTAATGTAATATTGCTTACTCGTATGTAATCCGCAATGCACTTTTATCTCCTACAATCCTGCAACCAACAAAACACCATATATGGGCACCGCCCTCCTTCCCCGCACCGCACACTTATACTTCAAAACATTGTATAACCTAACATAGCCAGTTACGTGTCTATAGTTATATGGTCGAAGGCTCTTGCCAATGAGAGCTGTCAGTGGGATTTTGATGAACTAATGGCGCCACTCCAGCAATAGCTCTCTGTGATTCAGCAATGAAATGTGCATGTGAGCAAGTAAGCGCTAGTACAAAATTGGTCTACAATTGCACATTCTCGTATCAAATCTGACAACCAACAGCGCTCATAAGAAGTATAACCTTAATTCCTCTTTTAAATTATTAATGAACCATAAATTATAATTATTTTCCATAATGTGTATTTACCCACAGAGAATATAAACTGAAAATATTGTCGGATGACTTACTACTGTCACTGTCAAATTTTGACAATTTGATTTTATTGTTAAGGATTTACGATTGCAATAAAAGTGTTGCAAAATTATTGTTAAATTGGATACAATGTTTCTTATGTATTTTTATCTGATTATTTTTGCATCAAAATATTCGTAATAACCGTCATTATTTTCCCCGCTTTAAATAATTCAAATCGCTTTTACTGGAGTGCTGCCATCTGCGATAGCTTTGCCTGACAGCCCCCATTATAAACGTATGTTAAATAAAAATTAAAAAATAAAGCGAAATTACACAAAAATAGGACAAAGTAAACACGAGATTGACAGATGTCATTACCCTCCAAGCAAGTTTACTTTCACTAACGGCGCTGACGTTTATACTTGCATCGCGAATAGGTTTCTTTAAAAAT
This sequence comes from Ophonus ardosiacus, assembly GCA_943142095.1. Classification (NCBI taxonomy): domain Eukaryota; kingdom Metazoa; phylum Arthropoda; class Insecta; order Coleoptera; family Carabidae; genus Ophonus; species Ophonus ardosiacus. The sequence goes on along the minus strand of OW964829.1, from coordinate 67,119 downwards.
CAAATGCAGGTATACAAAAAACAATTATGACTTTTTGATACCACGAATTTCTTCAAAATTAAACGATATTTCATTTAAAAATATTTGAAAAAATTGGTTTATGGGCCTATTTTATTTTTAATATATTACATGCAGCTCAAGTTATGATATAAAGACGAAATAGATGGCTTTGAAGATCAGGGTAGCGGAATTCGGACGGCCAATTTTGCAAACCACGCTTTGGTATTTATGGTACGTGGAATTAATAAAAAATATAAACAGCCAGTGGCATATTTTTTTACAACCTCACAATTTCAAAGTGGAGCTCTAGTGGGAATCATAAAAAAAACTGTTCGTGCTGTTCGTCAAACAGGGCTGAATATTGTGGCTACTATTTGTGACCAAGCACAAACTAACCAAAGTGCTATTAAGTTTTTGAAAAAAGAGACTGCAGCTACTTTTTTGCGGCGGGCCGAAGAAAGCAAATGTCTAGGATATGAAATAGATGATGAAGAAATCATACATTTGTTTGATGCTCCACACCTATTAAAGGGTGTACGTAATAAACAAGGACGTTAAGTTTATGGAGAACGGCAAAGAAAAATTTGCAAAGTGGGATCACGTACAGCAGTTATTCGACTTGGACAAAGTCAGTCTTGACAATGACTTCAAACTTTGTCCAAAATTGACAGAATGTCATGTAAATAAAAATAAAATTAAAAAAATGAAGGTGAGCTATGCAGCTCAAGTTATAAGCCAGCGAGTATCAGCGATTATGAGAAAATTAGCTGAATTATCTGGTAAGTTTCTCAGCTTATTTTTATTTTATTTTTTTGCTTAACTTAACATAAATAATTAATGATTACGGCATTGGTGTGCCATTTTGCTATTCCCGCAAATATATTTCTAATTGACTCCGAAAGTGATGACGTCAAAATCGACCGGGAATTACAAAACCTGAAAGTAGGCTTCCGGTTTCTTAACTGCAACTTGAAAGAGTTTATTGTGAACGAACCGAACTAGCGCCAAATTTAAATAGCTGTCATTTGTCTTATTTGAAAACTAGAAAATTGAATGATGTGATTTTGTTACATATTCCTGTTTTATGTATTTAAAGTAAAAAATAAATTAAAATATATGCGTCATTTGTTTTAAGAAACCTTATATTGAAGTAAATTTTAATAAATTCCAAGAAATAATGTTATTGTGGCTCTTGTCATTCTTCACCGATTACGAAAAGATTATCCTCTGCAAATTACAGTGGCACAAGAAACAAGAACAAGTGATTCGTTATTCTGCAATAATAAGTTTTTTTATGGATGAAGAGATACTTATTATTCGTGATGAAAATGCAGTCGAATCAAACCATGTTCATTTGGTTTGTGATGTCTATTGTCCATGAAATGGTTTATAACGCAGACCTTAATATTATAAAAGGAAAAGTGCATACTAGTTTTAAAGAGAAATATTATAACGTCGGGGTAAGTTCATGTTTGAAACATAAATTTTATCGTATTTGTAATATATTACATTTTACAGATTTGTTTAAATGAAGACAAATCCATTGAAAGTGATACGCGTGCATGCCCTAGAGAGAGGTAAATTTCGTTGCTATTCATGCACACTACAACATTTCCATAACGGATAGTTCCTGGTCGAAGAAGAAAACAACTGATTGCTGATACTACAGTGCAAACAATTGAAGATCTATATCCTTCAACACCACATAGATCCACTGATCGCGCAGTTTATAAGGAATATGTTGAAGTATTAAGAAACGAATTAGCTAAATTTGGAAAAGCAGTGGGTTTTAATCATTGTAAAGTTACGAGTCACTTTCTCGCCGAATAGCCGAACTTTTACCACCAGGCGTTAATTTTTAATGATACCATAGTTTACAGTGGACCAAATTCAGAAAACAAGAAATATTACGAGGGTAAAAATACAAGTAGAAAGGGCCATAGGAGTAATTAAAACTTTTCAGATATTACATATGAATGCTTTTTTTTAATGCCCCATGCATCATTCATCTTTAAAGTTTTTGGGGCTTTTACAAATTTTCAATACCCGCTTATAAGGAAGTCGAAATATTTTACAATGAACAAAGTATGTAATCGAATTTTTGTAAATATGTACAAAGGCTTTTAATGAATAAGTGTTGCAAAATTTTGTGGGTATATACGGGGTGCGAAATAGACTAACTTTTACCAATAAACTCATAAAATGGTAATTATCTTTCTTAATTTTTGTTGGTTGTTACGATCTCACTACTGTTACTAATTTTGTTTATTTTAACTTTTTGCATCCCCTCCATACCCTATAAATTTGTAACACGTATTCATTAACACTCTTTATGTTATTTATACCTATGTGACAAATATATTTTATTATGTGATAATCTACTTTTTAAATTTTGCATACCTACTTCTTTTATTTTCCATGTCCAATATTTTTCATATACAGTATTTATTTTATTAATTGATTATATTGCAAAATATTGTTATAAAATTAGCTTTATAAGAAACAATTTTTAATTCTAAAAAAGTTTTATTTACACTTTACAGATGACAGCTATTTAAATTTGGCGCAAGTACGGTTCGTTCACAACAATCTCATTCAAGATGCAGTTAAGAAACCGGAAGCCTACTTTCAGGTTTTGTAATTCCCGGTCGATTTTGACGTCATCACTTTCGGAGTCAATAGTATGGCATTTTATATAGCGACCCCTAAGGGAAAAGCTGAAGAAGATATATAGTATGGCATTTTATACTTATGGCTTTTTTTTTACAGGTGAACATAAAAACAAGATGCTCAATCCTGCTGCAACGGACACTGCGGATTTTCTGTTGTTTGTGGACAAACTTTTTGACAGTGTCAACGGCGCCTCCATTCATCCTAAGAATGGTAAGCTCCTGCGGTGTGCAGTGACACAAAAATCAAAACATATTGATTTTTGGAATGATTCTTTGAAAATTTTATCGACTGTTCTGTTTGTTTGTCCATCAACGAAAAAGGTCAAAGTTGTACCATCAATACAAAATTGGATTCAAAATTTAAAATGTTTAAAATATCTTTCCTCTAAATTATTTAAGTTAGGTTTTAAATTTATTTGCCTACGAAATTTCAATCAGGACCCTTTAGAAAATTATTTTGGACAAATTCGGGGCCATGGTCCTAGGAACATTAATCCTACCGCAGCAAGTTTTAGAGCATCATTCAAATCTCTATTATTAAGTAATTTTGTGTCACCCCATTCCGTCGGAGCCAACTGTGAGGAGGAGGAAACAGATGGAGCCTTGAGCACATTGAAAAGTTTAGTTCAACAAACTGCAGAAGAAGACCAGACCCGAACGGAAGTTGCAACAGAAGCAGAACCACGAGAACCGAATAATCAAGCCTTGGCAGACAACATGCTGGCAGATGAAACATGCCATTATGTTTCCGGTTATATCGCCAAACAATTAATGAAAAAACTTCGGTGCCAAGTTTGCCGGCAAGATATGTTAACAGAACAACTAACTAGCAATATAATATTGTGCCGATCGTATAAAAGAGGCGCGTTAAAACAAACCAGTGAATTTTTTTTAGTGGCCTATTAGAGAAACACAGTCATACTCATAAAGGTTGTTACGGATATAAAGATTGTTATCATAAAGACATTTGTAACAATCTTTATGAATTTGTCAATTCAGAACCTACGTCGGTATTATAGCATGCGGACACTCACGTGACGAAGCGAATTAGCCAATCCCAACTTGGGGAGAAACTGTCAGATTGAAGGGCGGAGATTTGAAGTTTGTTTTGGTTTATAGCGTATTATGCGTTTTGTTTTCATAGTTTGGCAAAAAAATATAAAATAACTCAATTCGCACTAAAAACTTTAATATGAAAACTGCCGAACTTATGAAAACAAAACTCATAACCTCTGAACACGCTACCAAAACAAACTTCAGAGTTGCGTTCCAAAACTTTACTACAGAGTACGAAATTACTCAAAATCGTTCCAAAACTAATAACCTTACTCTCAGAGGGGGCTTGACATTAATGTTGTAATTATAAGTAGTTTTGTTAATTTTTTAAAATTTAATTTCAATTTTTTACTCCAACAAAACTCATCCTTCCAAAACACACAACACTCTTAAATTACGGTACTCTCGAATTTGGAAAGCTGCCCAGCTCTCTGACCTTCGATGTGACAGTTTCTCCCCAAGTTCTGATTGGCTAATTCGCTTCGTCACATGAGTGTCCGCAAGCTATTGACAATCTTTACAAAATAATACTTGTGAATGAACCAGATTATTTGACAATAGCTAACTTCATTATGCATATATGAACTTAACCTAACCTTTTATGTCAACTCTTTATTCTTTTAATAAAGTGTTGCCAATTATATTTAAAATGCAAACATTCTGCCAAAACAACTAAAGAAGAATATGACATTTGTGTCATATTTGAAAACTTCTAAATTATTTAGAACGGATATGTTAATTCCAGAGCTGGGCAAGTTACGTTTAAAATGTAACTAGTTACAGTTACAGTTACCTCCAAAAAAAAGTAACTAAGTTACTTAAGTTCCAGTTACTTTGGTGAAAGAACTAAGTTATTTACTAGTTACTCATTAAAAGTAACTTAGTTACCTTGAGTTACTTTCTAACTACTTTTAATGGCGTGAAGTGTAGACTTTGACTGTTGACTTAGTTATTCATATCAGGGAGTTTTTGCACTAACTACGTTAACCTAAATTTTAACGTTATTGCTTGGCAACACCCAATCGGATTATTATTGTTAATGTTAACGGACCTACAGGGCCTTATTACCGCCTAGGCCCACGAGGCCACGGCCTAGGGCCCGCTTTGACAAGGGGCCATCAGGGCCCAGTTGCTGTGATAAAAAATCTGATAAAAATGCCCTGCGGACCAACATTATAATATAATATAAAAATTAAAAGTAACATTTTATCTTGTGAGAAAGGAATTTGCAAAAATGAGACGAATTCAAGTCTTGCAATCCTTGGAACAACAAACAAAATACACTATTTTTTGTATAACCTGAAAATTGGAATAATTCTGATGATTTAGTGGCAGTTTAATTATAATTTATTAAAACGTATCGTTTGTAAGCGAGGAAAACATTTGAAAATAATATACAGGGTGTCTCTTAAATAGGGGGACATGGCTTAACCACAGATTCCTGAGGCTAAAATAAGACGATTTAACCAAACTTGCTTCTACCGGAAAGTGTACCATTTAGCCAGAATTCTGCTTCAAAGTTCTTCGAAAAAAAATTATTTTGCTTATAATAATCGGACGCTTTATTCGATTTGGATGAAATTTGGTATGACAGTTTATATGGTTATAAGTCATCTTTTAAGGTGATACTTGTTATTATTAGTGAACCACTAGTGTATGAAACTTAGGTGTCCCAACATTAATAAGACCGTAACTTTTTAATGGCAATGCCGAAAACGTGAAATTATTTTTTTTTCGGAAAGATACATTCAATAGTAAACTTTTCTCTCTCTGTTTAATTTCTGATATCTGTTACGGTTCAGACAGAAAAAAATAAAACATGAGTGACAGCATCGTGAATTTTTTTAAAATAAATTTAATCTAGCAGTCTATCCAAATGTCAAACAGGTAATTTTTAATGACAGTAACGAGTTGTCAATCTTCACAATTTGTTTGGGAGTAAGCTGAGATATGTAATCGTCTTATTTATAATAATGGTAGTAAAATATTATTAGGCCGAACAAACGGGTGTTACTAATTTTAGAATATTGCGAAGAAAATTTTTGACAACCCGTAAAACAATTGTTACTGTAATTAAAAATTACTTGTTTGACATTTGGATAGACTGCTAGATTAAATTTATTTTAAAAATTTAGCAGTGCAGACACTCAGTTTTTATTTTTTTCTGTGTGAACCGTAACAAATATCACAAATTAAACAGAGAGAGAAAAGTTTACCATTGAATGTATCTTTCCGAAAAAAAATAATTTCACGTTATCGGCCTTGCCATTAAAAAGTTACGGTCTAATCAATATTGGGACACCTAAGTTTCATACACTAGTGGTTCACTAATAATAACAAGTATTACCTTAAAAGATGCCTTATAACCATATAAACTGTCATACCAAATTTTATCCAAATCGAATAAAGCGTCTGAATATTATAAGCAAAAATAATTTTTTTTCGAAGAACTTTAAAGCAGAATTCTGCCTAAATGGTACACTTTCCGGTAGAAGCAAGTTTGGTTAAATCGTCTTATTTTAGCCTCAGGAATCTGTGATTAAGCCATGTCCCCCTATTTAAGAGACACCCTGTATTTTATAAGTCAAATTTAACATTTAGTGACTTTTTAATTCTAGAATTAAAAGTTAAAATAATGTGTTATGTTTAGTTTTTCTGTTTACCGTACAAAAACTTTATTATTAATAATATAATTACTTATTTTATTATCTATTATGGCTTGAAATCAATCAACAATAATATTGAATTTAATTAATGTATTAAAATAAAAGTTACACATTACAGAGGGTATGCGCGATGCTGCGCTCAACACTCCCACTCTGGACAGACATTTATTTAAAACAAAACAGTTTTAGTTAGTATTTCTAAAAAAGGCATCAGCCTCAACAAAATATTTCTTAGAAATTTTAATCCCCCCGTTACTTTTTATAACTAAGTTACATTCCACTTTTTAAGTTACTTTGACTAACTTAAGTTACATTCTAATTTCTGAGTTACTTTAAGTAACTTAAGTTACTCAAGTAACTAGTAACTAAAAACCGTAAAGTTACCAACTACTTTTCCGCAGCAAGTTAAGTTACAGTTACAGTTACCATATTTTAAAAAGTAACTAAGTTACGTTACAAGTTACGTAAAAGTAACTAGTTAGTAACTAAGTTCCTAAAGTAACTAGTTACTGCCCAGCTCTGGTTAATTCCTACCACTGATCCCAACGTGACTGATTCAAGTATCGTGTATATTCATTAAAAAAATTAAATACAATAAAAAGTTGAAAAGTTATGGAAAGATTTTTTTTATTTTGATTGAAGAAAAAGCGCACATTAGCACCAGAATAAATAACTAGGTTTTCACGAATACCTACCACAGAATATAATATTTTCAAAGAAATATGTATTTACGTCAAAAGTAACTTTCGTCCACGACGGTTTTTATCGTTCTTATTATCATTATTGGGGGACACGAAAGGAGCCTCCCCGAAGAATGCAGTTAATGCATTCGGGCGTCCCCCGGGCAACGGCTTAGCCGGCAAATCCTTTCGTACCAGAAGCATACAAAGCGTATGAACAGAAGTGGCCACGCCAAAAAGGATCTTTGTCAAAAGACCTATAGAGATGGTACCCAGAGCCAGAGAAGACAAAAAGTCCAAGAGACTCGTCGTAAAGAAGCCTGATTAAATAATGTTGTAGTGCTTCTGACACGAATAAATAAATAATTATCATTATTTACGTCGAAACAGGATCCATGCGAATAATCAACTGCATCCTGCTAATATTTAGCAGAAAGGGCATTATTAATAATATATGATTGATGTAATAATCTGTCACTTGTCAAATATTAGAAATAACAACGTGATAACAACCATAAATACATAGTTTTAGCAGTCGTTATGATAAAGACTGTCAAAACACGTAAGAATTGTTGACGGTAACCACCTTCAGTACTGAGAATACCAATTTTGATTTTAACAATCTTTACAGTAAATAACAACCATAAATACCATAACGACTATGTAAATATTGAGTTCTGAATAGGCCCCTTAATTTAATTAAAAATATTAACGAAATTTTTCATTCTCATATTAATCATGTGTGTCACAAGAAAAATGTGTCCTTCATTTTAGCAAAAATTGTTGGAAATCAATATAATAGAAACATATTTTCTTGTGGCACACATGACTTATTAAATGAAACAATTCAATATACTGTTAAATTTTTATTGTATTCGTATTGTAAAGAAATCAATAATATTTTAAAGGGGAAAATGTTTGTAGCATCTAGGGATACATTAAAACAATCGGCCATGTTGTATTATAAAAAAATCTGATGTGGCCAACACAAAACCTCCCGCTATTTAATTTTTACATACATACATACATACATAAAATCACGCGATTCCCACTTAGGGGGCTAGCAAATACCCGGAAACAATAGTAACAATAAGAAAAGGGATAAGAGTAAGAGCTCAGCTGACTCACTTCACTCTTTAACAACATTCTTCTTTCGCCTTGTCCACAATCATCATAGCATTCATACATAAGAACATATTAAAGTGACCGATTTTCGGTAGCGAATAACCCCATCCGGACCACAATAATAGTTAAGCAACAATCTTCCTTCGCCACACATTCGCAGGGGCGGATTGAAGATGTAAATCGGCCCGGGCGATTATTTTTAGTCCGGCCCTTTTCAGAGTGAAAAGGATATAATACATGCTCGTATAAGTACACTGCTAAACAAAAAAAAAAGAAAATCGGACACTTGTTTTTTTTTATTATCTCGAGAACTATAAGAGCTACGCAAAATTTACATATTTGTCCGTATCTAGTAACCTATGCACTTCGTCTGAATAAACAATACATTGCTAAAATGGCACCCTAACATAGGGCAGCTTTTGCCTAATTAACCGACTTTGTACCTCTTATAGTTCTCGAGGTAACAAAAATAAAAATTAAAAATCCAAGTGTCTGATTGTTTTTGTCCAGCAGTGTATAATAATAATTTTTATTTATGAAAATTATCACACTGTTGTATGTATATATTTTTTGTGTCTCCATCCGGTAAGTAATTGTATATAATGTACTTCAAAATTGTCCAGAAACATGCAACCCAGGGCCGTAACTAGCTATTCTTGCGCCTGGGGCGGAATATAAAATTGCGCCCCCCCCCCTATTTTTTGGAAATTATTTTTAAAAACTTAATTAAATAAAATGTTTTTTATTAACCATATATTAAATATTACATTTATTTATACATGTATCTAAACGGGACTGTGCCCCTATAGGTAGTAATGTTGGTCGCCTAATACAAAATATTTATTTGAAACATGTAAATATTATTCAATTACAATTCATTTAAAAATGAAATTTATGTTGTTACTAGTTTTATTGTATTTTTGTTAAACTATTTAATAAATAATAACAAAAAATAAAGACCGTTAGTATGAACGATGATTAAGTGTGATTAGCATTGTTTTATCTTTTTCAGTCGTTTATGGATTATTTTACAGAAAAATGCTTGAAATGAAAAACACTTGCAATTATTTTTTTTCTAATTTTTATACGAAGTATTTGCCTCTAAAATAAAAATAATCCATAAACGATTGAGAGAGATAAAACAATGCTAATCATATTTTTGCTAATCACCCTTAATCACATATTCATATTAACGGCCATAGTTTTTAATACTAATATTCTTTTAAATTAATTGTAATCAGATCTAATGTAATGACAACATTTATAATTAATCATTAAATAGATAAACAATTTTTTTAGCGAAATATGAGAAAATTATTAGTTGTTTAAAATGGATTATGTAAAAGTACAGGTCTGTAACAGAAATTTGAAAAAGTATATACAGTGGCGTGCAAAAATCTCCGGCCAATAGAATATTTCACATTTACTGCAAAAAACAATAAATATGAGCAATTAACACAAAATCTAAATATTAATATTTTTAATAGAAACCCAAATTATGTATTAAATTTAATTAATTGGCAATCTTAACAATTTTATTTCTGAAGTTACCCAACGGTACTGTGCATAAATAGCCGGCCAGTTTGTTTACATCACGATCAAATTTAATATTGAAAAGCATATTTTTTTCTATTCATTCATTAGTCGTTTAAAGATTGCTATGGCTCCGCATACATCTGTAGAAATACGTGAAAGAGTGATTAAGTTATCCAACGATGGAAAGTCGTCACGCAAAATTGCTTCTTTATTATCGTTAGAAAAATCAACTGTTAATGATATAATTGCAAAATTTCGTGGGGGATATAGTTTAAAAAGTCGTCGAAATAGTAGCCGGCCGCGAAAAACAACAAAAAAGTGGACCGCATAATTAAAAGGAAGTCAGTAACAGATCCGAGAAAAACTGCTGCAGATATAGCGCGTGAATTACAAGATGAAAATATTGCCAATGTCAGTCGTAGTACCGTAACAAGACGTTTACATTATGTAGGATAGTTGGGTCGTATAGGCATTAAAAAAACCTTTAATTAGTAACAAGAATAAGAAGGACAGATTACAGTTTGCTGTGGACCATCAAGCATGGACTGTAGATGATTGGAAGATAGTGGCATTTTCCGATGAATCTAAATTTAATTTATTTAGTAGTGATTGCAGACAGTATGTACGACGTCCAGTAGGTACCAGATATGACGTAAAGTACCAAATTCCAACCGTAAAACATGGCGGCGACAATGTGATAGTTTGGGGCGTATTTTAGGGCCTAGGTATTGCTCCACTGGTCGAAATCAAACGGGTTATGGTTCGTTTTATTTACAGAGATATTTTACAAGAAAATTTACAACCATATGCTGATGAAAAAATGCCAAATGAATGGATTTTTCAACACGACAACGATCTAAAACACACATCAAAATTGATCAAGGATTGGTTTTGTTCAAATGATATTAGGGTTTAAAGTGGCCATCTCAATCGCCAGACTTAAACCCTATTGAACATTTATGGGAAGAGCTGGATCGTCAAATTCGCCAAAATAAATTTACAAATAAAGAGGGTTTACTTCGATGTTTGCAAGAAATATGGGAAAAAATCCAATTGAACGTATTACTCGTTTAATTGAATCAATGCATCGTCGTTGTGCTGCTGTTATTGCTGCAAAAGGCATGGCTAGTAAACATTAATACACATGTAGCATTAAAAAATAAAAACAGTTCATTTCATTTACATTCTTTCATATTTTTTTGTAAAAATAACACTGGCCGGATATTTATGAACATTGAAATTTATTATTTATTGTATAGTTGAGTTTGTAAATAAGAAATAAATTAAATTTAATACGGTTTTGGTTCTCTTGAAAATAGATTAATATGTGAAATTTTATTTAGTTATTAGTGCTCATTGTGTTTTGCAGAAAGAGTGAAATACTGTCGTGGCCGGAGATTTTTGCACGCCACTGTATGTATGGTATAAATATCCTTTTATTTTACATTTTATGATTTACAAATGAAAAGTAATATATGAATCCTTTTGAACTCTTTCTGGAGAAGTTACACACGAGCCCGCGAGCGACCAATGATTTTTATTTTCATTATTATAATTGTTTATATAATAAATTTAAAAACTATAAAAAAGTCAAAAAAGCATAAATAAATAATATTAAAGATTATGAAAACTATTAAATAACTATAAACAAACACTAAAATAGTCCAAAACACAAATTTACAATTAAATACACAGAACTATTCTCAAATGACATAAACAAAATGGTTGAGTACTCGTCGTATCTTGCAATTTTATCGTAAGTTTGCAACCTACATAACTTATAAGTCCAAAATCCCTTTCCCCGGAACACAGGACATTCGTTTCACAACAAATGCCTATATTACGTGTCTATAGTTATATGGTCGAAGAATCGTATTGTCAAGCGGTGGGGCGCCTTACGCGCGAATTTTGAAAGTCAGTACAATACAGTGCATAGAAATACAATATTAATTCGCCAAGTGTACATTCTAAGAGTGTGCTTGATTTATATTTATTTATTTATTATAATTTTTTTTTTTGAGAATTAACAAATGAAGAATTTATTTCTGCGCCCTAGAAACATCTGCGCCCGGGGCAAGTGCCCCGCTCGCCCCACCCTAGTTACGGCCCTGATGCAACCAGCCTAGGCCTATAGACCAATAGGATTGGCTTTGAAATTAAAATATTTCGATGATACCAACGTAAAAATCCTAGTATTTAATATTTGGAACGAAATGAATTGGCAATATTGTCTGGGGTAAAAAAGGTATATAATTTTTATTTGATAACTCGACCTTCATTCTTGGTAACTTAAACCGAAAACTGGAATCCATCAGAAACAGAACTTTGTTAAGTCGAATATTTTGGGGAAACTAATAGTTCTTTTTATTTGGTTGGAATTTAAGTTTTGAAACTGGACGAAAAATTTAAAAGTGCAGGAAGATTTTTTTTTATTCCAACATATTTTATAAAATACACCGTACATTTATGTAAGTGTATATACTCATATACTATGCATTTTTCATATTTATTATATTAGAGTATTTAATAACTCGAACTTTTTGTAGCATATTCAATTTCGACTTATCGAAGTTCGACTAAAAAATATCAATATATTTTCCAAATATTACTAGTAATTGTTAAAAATTTACATTTTTAAATCATGAATTAATTGAAGGCGGCCAACCGGCCCTTTGGACCACTCGGCCCTTCGGGATTTGCCCGATCGCCCGATAGGACAATCCGCCCCTGCACATTCGTATCAATTTTTATTAATTTAAATACATACTTACGTATTTACTAACGCTGCAAACTATACCATTGCATAAAACTATTGATTTATTTACTATTTTTATTTTATTTTTATTTTTTTTATTTATGGCCTTCGGTGCGGTGCCGATTGGCCAGAGACAATGTAGTTTTGAGTATTTAATTTAGGACATACACAAACATCCAAGCCCTTGGTGGGAATCGAACCCACGACCACGGAGCCGAGCGGTGAAGGTCGCTTGAGCGCCTGCCTCTAACCGCACGACCACCGAGGCGGCTTATTTTCTTTTTAAAATGTCACTATTATTAATTTGAAGTGATTAGTTGTTTGACAGTGACATTTACTGTAAGTTACATTCATTTGAAATATGAACTGTGTAACAAAGGAATTTTGTTTATCTTAGGCTTCGGGACTAATAAAAAAATTATTTTTAAATTTATCTGCAAAATATATAGAAAAAGTATTAATGTATTCCTGTAGAAAATTCAATAATCTTTAAGTTTCATAAGACATAAAATGCGAAAAAATGGCATTTAATGATATTTTTTGAAGAAAAACCATTATGAGCTTCAGGTAAAGTGCCATTTCCGGTTATCCGATTTACACCAAAATCTACTGGCTTCTTTTCATATTAGAATAGGATAGAAATACAAGATATCAGAATTTTCTGAATGATAGTATTTGAGTTAGAGCGAAGACAAAATCCCTACACATACACACACACACACATACATACACACACACACACACACACACATACATACACAAGATTCAATATAACGATTTAATTTATAACACGAACATACACTATATTGTTCACAATCCATAGGTACCGGAAGTGCCTTAGAAAAGATTAAATATACCGATTTAAATTATAACACGAACATATACTATATTGTTCAAAATCCATACCGGAAGTTTTTTTAAAAAGATTCAATATAACGATTTAAATTATAACACGAACATACACTATATTGTTCAAATTCCATACCGGAAGTGCCTCACATCAGATTCAAATATCGATTTAAATTTTAACATAAACGTACACTATATTGTTCAAATTTTATGCCGGAAGTGCCTTAGAAAAGATTCAATACAACGATTTAATTTATAACACGAACATACACTATATTGTTCAAATTCCATACCGGAAGTGCCTCACATAAGATTCAAATATCGATTTAAATTTTAACACGAACATACACTATATTGTTCAAAATCCATAGGTACCGGAAGTGCCTTAGAAAATATTCAATATACCGATTTAAATTATAACACGAACATATACCATATTGTTCAAATTTCATACCGGAAGTTTTTTTAAAAAGATTCAATATAACGACATAAATTATAACTCGAACATACACTATATTTTTCAAATACCATAGATACCAAAGGTGCCTTATAAAAGATTCAATATAATGATTTAAATTATAACACGAACATACATTATATTGTTCAAAATCCATAGGTAGCGGAAGTGCCTTGGAAAAGATTCAATATGAAGTTTTAAATTATAACACGAACATACACTATATTGTTCAAATTCCACTGGTACCGGAAGTGCCTTAGAAAAAATTCAATATAACGATTTAAATTATAACACGAACATACACTATTTTCCTCAAAATCCATAGGAATCGGAAGTGCCTTTAAAAAGATTCAATATGAAGTTTTAAATTATAACACGAACATACACTATATTTTTCAATTTTTAATTTTGATATGCCTGTGTACATAATATTCTCTGATTTATGACAATATAAGAATGCATTGTATTTTCTTTTGCCTGAGTGTCTGCGGTCGCAAACCTGGGGAATGGTACTGATCATTTGATGTTGAATATTGTCTATCAGTAAATAGTCGCTATAAAGAAAAAAAAAAAATCTGTTGTGGCCAGCACAAAACCTTCCGTCAATTCGATGTATTTTGTATATATCCCATACCAAAAGTTCCTTGAAAAAGATGCTGTATATCCTGTAAAATTTTAACACCAACACACTATTTTTTACAAATTCCATACCGAAAGTTCCTTTCCCTATTTTATTAGGGGTCGCTGTTTCTTACTCTTCTCTTTTACTCATTCCTGTCCAACACATCTTCTTCACATAATTCTTCCTCTCTCATATCTCCACAGTCCTTCCATTTCTCTTTGGCCTTTCTTGTACTTCTGGCATTGAAAATTCCAATCTTGAAGCGAGTCTACAACTGCAAGTCACTTACGAGGGACACTATCATATTCACATATAACTTTCTGACCCTATACTTTCAACTTTCGTTTTGCATTTGACACTGACATCTGTCAATTAAAATTTTTTGAATTATCTGCTGTTTCCATAATTTTAGCAAAGCTGACTAATTTTTGAAAGTTAATCTCTCTTAATGTCTCTATAAAAAAAATGTATAATCAAACCGTATAGAGAATAAGATATTCTTTCATATTGATAATCACAAAATGTCGAAAAATGATATTTAACTGCGTTTTTTCAAGAAAATCTGTTAAAAACTTCAAATAAGGGTACTTCCGGTAGATCATTTATAACCAAAATCTAATCAGCTCTTCACATGGATGCAAAGAACAGGAATACGAAAGAATTATAATTTTTAGAATTGTAGTATTGGAGTTATCGTCGGAGAAAAATTTGTCACACACGGACACACACACATACACGGACACACACACGGACACACACACACACATACAGACATCATCTTAAAAATAGCAAATTCGTTTTCTAGGGGCCCTAAAACGTGCTTATTCACTAAAAACTCACCAACGAATTTTTTGATCAAAGACATACCTTCCTTACCTAAAGGTGACGGAAGGTAAAAACAATAAGATAAGAAATATTTTTCTCAATATCTAATGGTTATAAATGAATTTGAAAATGAATTATTTTATGAAGTTACAGAATTTAAGCAACTAGATAATGATAAGACAAAAATTGATAAAAATCTTTATTAAAATAATATGTCGGTCAGACGTTAAACGTTAAACGCACCACGGGTGTTAAACGGACAATAACCTCTTCGTTCAACGTACACACCTCGGGGCAGAGGCCCTCGGAAAGTACACTGTTGACCTCAGGCGTTATTGTCCTTATAACACCCTTGCGGGCCTATTCTGTAAGTCAGTAGTTAATTTTTCTCTACTGGTTAAAAAATTTAACCAATCAAGTATGTTAATATATAACAAACAAATTGGATTTTTAGTTGTCAAAGCAATAGCTATTGGACAAATTTTTTAACCAGTTGTTAAAAATTAACCACCGAGTTACAGAATAGGCCTCTTGATACGTTAATTACTTAAACAATTTTTATGAAATGTTGCAAAGACTTACGCTAGCTGGTACATCAGAAACGTTTACTTGAAAACCTTGCAAGTGCAACTTTGTACAACTGCGCAGTCACAGCAACATCTAAGACTGGAAGGCTGTGTTCATTGTTCATGTGTTCCGCCATTTCTTGTTGTATTAGTGTATCAATCGTTTTCTCGGCATTTGTGTTCAATAAGTGGTTGGTGAGGTGATGTGCGCTTTTTTGTTAAACAAATGTAAACGAATTAGTATCTACAGTTAGCAGACATATGTCTCGGACGACCTTAGAGTGTTAGAAAACGAGAGATTTGTGACCAGGATTATGTTATGTCTCATTTTGATTTTCAACTGCAAAACGCAAAACGTTATTTTTAATTTCATTTGTTTTGCTGCCTGATTCCAAGCATTTCCATTTAAAATACTCCATCCTCTATCTTCAACTTTTTGTAACAATGTTAGGCCTTCTTTATTTATGATTTTATCTTTTGATTTTCTTCTCAGATCGTTTATTTCATGTCTATATCTATAGTTCCTTCTTCTCCTGTTCTAGCATTCATGTCGCCTCCGATTATTATGTATTGTTGTTCTGTTTCATTTAGTTTTCCATCTAATTCATCCAGTTGTTCCTTTAATCTACCTTCATTATATAATGTTACCACACGTTTTCTTTCCTCTGTCTGTTCGTTATATTTATATATTTATTCAATATACCGATTTAAATTATAACACGAACATACACTATATTGTTCAAATTCCATACCGGAAGTGCCTCACATAAGATTCAAATATCGATTTAAATTTTAACACAAACGTACACTATATTGTTCAAAATCCATAGGTAGCGGAAGTGCCTTGGAAAAGATTCAATATAACGGTGTAAATTGTAACAAGGTGGGAATAGTGAAATAACAAGTAAATAACTTTAATATAAACTCTTCTAAATTATAGTTTCAATATCAACATTTTAATTCTGTTATCTTTGGAAGTCAAAATTCTGTTTAGAAATAATATTCAGTATTTTCTCATCTCTGTTTAGTCTAGATGTCAACAGCGTAGACATTTATTGTTTTGACAATTAACTGTATAATTTATTGGCTAGACTACGTGAAGTCTTGTTATTTTGCTATGGAGGCTACACCCTCGCACCCTTCATCAGATATGCCTGTTGAAGTGATAACCCTTTTGTATTTAGTCAGTCGAGATTTAGGGCTCAGACAGTTCAGACATGTAGTCTGTGTTGAGTTTTTGGGCGTTTTACGCCATGACTCGTAATTAGGGTTTATAACAGTTTAGTTTAGTATTAATTAGTATTGTGTAATTATGTAAATAAAAGTAAAGTTAAATTAGTATAAAATATTGTGTGTGCCATCCATCCATAATATATTCATCGTCAATCTTTCATCAAGTGTTGAGTGTTAGTGAGATAGTGTGAGCGAATAAGGGTGTTCCTCCTCAGAAATAGAGTCATCGTTGGGAAAGAGAAAGAATCATCTTATCACCCCCCCCTGTTACATTGGCGCAGTCTCGGGTAGGATAATATAAAGTCCTGTTTAGCTTTATTTATCTGAAAAGTTCCTACATCAATTAGAAATTATTAGTTTGTGACCGTGGAGAGGGAAGTCAGCGAAGATGTATCCGTATTCGACCACGATGCCAACGATGACACAGCCGTATCAGCCGTCACCAAATATGCTTGACGTATTACTGTCAATAAATACGTTTTCGGGTGATGGCAGAGTGGAAGAATACATCCACAACATGGTTTCAGCGAGCAGAAGATACGGCTGGGATGAAGTTTTTCTCGGCAGCGCAATGGCGTTTAGGCTCAGTGGTAAGGCAAGGGAATTATATTTTGCAATTCCATTGTATAAGCAGCCTTCCACTGGAACAGAGATGGTGCGTTGGTTAGAAATAACCTATGCAGGACGCACCATATTACCGCCATCGTTTTTCCCGTCTTGTACGCCAAGATTTTATGGGTCAGCGTGGACGCACCAGCAGGTCTACGCACCGCTTGTACAATCATTGCCTCCAGTTTATGCATCGATGGCAAATGGCCACGGTTTGGCTAGACTTGGAGAACCAGCGCTGCCTGTGGCGAAGATCAGTTTAGCTGAAATTGAGTCGCTACTTGCAGCAGAGGATAGGCATGCGGTGGTAGATATTCCGCGTCCACAAGGTCGACAAAGTGCGACAACAGCCGTCACAGCGAGTGACGATGAGGGCGTACAGGAAGGGAAAATAATTGAAGAGGATTGCCTGCCGGAGAAAACTGCTGAGAATGAGGCTGAGGACGAACACCAAGACGACGTAGCTGAAGGACACAGCTACGTAAATGATGAACATAAGGATGGCACAATATATGACAACAATCTGCACGACAAGGACCTGCAAACGGATTACAAAGAGGACATCGTGGATGGCGTCATGGACACGGTTTCCGATGAGGAAATCGTGCAAGTTTCTCGCAGCGTCCATGGAGAGCACGCCACTGGTGAGATCATCTTAAGTTCCCCTAACATCACACGCATCCCTGTTAAATTTTTTGCTTTGCCGAGTCAGAGACCCCTGTGGTGTAAGGAACCCCCGCCGTTTCCCCTCAGTGATAGTGCAGTGTCCCTTGTTTTTTTATGACGATAGTGTAACTTTTTTGTTAGTGTTTAGTTTGTGTCGGTAGATAAGGTTTTAGGAACATTAAGTAGCATGTTAGAATAGTAATGTTCATTAGTTAAGGAAATAAAATATACCCTTTTCCTTTTTAGCAATAATTATCTGTAGAAGATAATTATTTTGTGTTTGATATTTGTTGAAATATCTCAGTTTTTATGTTTTCGTTTATTTGGATTTTGATCCTTGTATTTGCAACATATGTTTTATGTTTAGTTTATCATTGATTCATGCTTTTGTACACTATGTTTTATGTATTTGCGACATATGTTTAATTTGTCATTTGTTTATGTATGTGCTTTGTTTCGTGCATTATGTTTTGTGCTTTCAGAATTCAGGAGTTGGTTATCCTTCAGTGAGCAGGTATTAGGAATAAATATATCAATTTTGGGATATATTTATGTCTTAAGGAAGGGAGAGTTGTAACAAGGTGGGAATAGTGAAATAACAAGTAAATAACTTTAATATAAACTCTTCTAAATTATAGTTTCAATATCAACATTTTAATTCTGTTATCTTTGGAAGTCAAAATTCTGTTTAGAAATAATAATCAGTATTTTCTCATCTCTGTTTAGTCTAGATGTCAACAGCGTAGACATTTATTGTTTTGACAATTAACTGTATAATTTATTGGCTAGACTACGTGAAGTCTTGTTATTTTGCTATGGAGGCTACACCCTCGCACCCTTCATCAGATATGCCTGTTGAAGTGATAACCCTTTTGTATTTAGTCAGTCGAGATTTAGGGCTCAGACAGTTCAGACATGTAGTCTGTGTTGAGTTTTTGGGCGTTTTACGCCATGACTCGTAATTAGGGTTTATAACAGTTTAGTTTAGTATTAATTAGTATTGTGTAATTATGTAAATAAAAGTAAAGTTAAATTAGAATAAAAAATTTTGTGTGCCATCCATCCATAATATGTTCATCGTCAATCTATCATCAAGTGTTGAGTGTTAGTGAGATAGTGTGAGCGAATAAGGGTGTTCCTCCTCAGAAATAGAGTCATCGTTGGGAAAGAGAAAGAATCATCTTATCATCCCCCCCCCCCCAAAATTATGACACGAACATACACTATATTGTTCAAATTCCACTGGTACCGGAAGTGCCTTAGAAAAGATTCAATATAACGATTTAAATTATAACACGAACATACACTATTTTCCTCAAAATCCATAGGAATCGGAAGTGCCTTTGAAAAGATTCAATATGAAGTTTTAAATTATAACACGAACATACACTATATTGTTCAATTTTTAATTTTGATATGCCTGTGTACATAATATTCTCTGATTTATGACAATATAAGAATGCATTGTATTTTCTTTTGCCTGAGTGTCTGCGTTCGCAAACCTGGGGAATAGTACTGATCATCTGATGTTGAATATTGTCTATCAGTAAATAGTCGCTATAAAGAAAAAAAAAAAAATCTGTTGTGGCCAGCACAAAACCTTCCGTCAATTCGATGTATTTTGTATATATCCCATACCAAAAGTTCCTTGAAAAAGATGCTGTATATCCTGTAAAATTTTAACACCAACACACTATTTTTTACAAATTCCATACCGAAAGTTCCTTTCCCTATTTTATTAGGGGTCGCTGTTTCTTACTCTTCTCTTTTACTCATTCCTGTCCAACACATCTTCTTCACATAATTCTTCCTCTCTCATATCTACACAGTCCTTCCATTTCTCTTTGGCCTTTCTTGTACTTCTGGCATTGAAAATTCCAATCTTGAGGCGAGTCTACAACTGCAAGTCACTTACGAGGGACACTATCATATTCACATATAACTTTCTGACCCTATACTTTCAACTTTCGTTTTGCATTTGACACTGACATCTGTCAATTAAAATTTTTTGAATTATCTGCTGTTTCCATAATTTTAGCAAAGCTGACTAATTTTTGAAAGTTAATCTCTCTTAATGTCTCTATAAAAAAAAATGTATAATCAAACCGTATAGAGAATAAGATATTCTTTCATATTGATAATCACAAAATGTCGAAAAATGATATTTAACTGCGTTTTTTCAAGAAAATCTGTTAAAAACTTCAAATAAGGGTACTTCCGGTAGATCATTTATAACCAAAATCTAATCAGCTCTTCACATGGATGCAAAGAACAGGAATACGAAAGAATTATAATTTTTAGAATTGTAGTATTGGAGTTATCGTCGGAGAAAAATTTGTCACACACGGACACACACACATACACGGACACACACACGGACACACACACACACATACAGACATCATCTTAAAAATAGCAAATTCGTTTTCTAGGGGCCCTAAAACGTGCTTATTCACTAAAAACTCACCAACGAATTTTTTGATCAAAGACATACTTTCCTTACCTAAAGGTGACGGAAGGTAAAAACAATAAGATAAGAAATATTTTTCTCAATATCTAATGGTTATAAATGAATTTGAAAATGAATTATTTTATGAAGTTACAGAATTTAAGCAACTAGATAATGATAAGACAAAAATTGATAAAAATCTTTATTAAAATAATATGTCGGTCAGACGTTAAACGTTAAACGCACCACGGGTGTTAAACGGACAATAACCTCTTCGTTCAACGTACACACCTCGGGGCAGAGGCCCTCGGAAAGTACACTGTTGACCTCAGGCGTTATTGTCCTTATAACACCCTTGCGGGCCTATTCTGTAAGTCAGTAGTTAATTTTTCTCTACTGGTTAAAAAATTTAACCAATCAAGTATGTTAATATATAACAAACAAATTGGATTTTTAGTTGTCAAAGCAATAGCTATTGGACAAATTTTTTAACCAGTTGTTAAAAATTAACCACCGAGTTACAGAATAGGCCTCTTGATACGTTAATTACTTAAACAATTTTTATGAAATGTTGCAAAGACTTACGCTAGCTGGTACATCAGAAACGTTTACTTGAAAACCTTGCAAGTGCAACTTTGTACAACTGCGCAGTCACAGCAACATCTAAGACTGGAAGGCTGTGTTCATTGTTCATGTGTTCCGCCATTTCTTGTTGTATTAGTGTATCAATCGTTTTCTCGGCATTTGTGTTCAATAAGTGGTTGGTGAGGTGATGTGCGCTTTTTTGTTAAACAAATGTAAACGAATTAGTATCTACAGTTAGCAGACATATGTCTCGGACGACCTTAGAGTGTTAGAAAACGAGAGATTTGTGACCAGGATTATGTTATGTCTCATTTTGATTTTCAACTGCAAAACGCAAAACGTTATTTTTAATTTCATTTGTTTTGCTGCCTGATTCCAAGCATTTCCATTTAAAATACTCCATCCTCTATCTTCAACTTTTTGTAACAATGTTAGGCCTTCTTTATTTATGATTTTATCTTTTGATTTTCTTCTCAGATCGTTTATTTCATGTCTATATCTATAGTTCCTTCTTCTCCTGTTCTAGCATTCATGTCGCCTCCGATTATTATGTATTGTTGTTCTGTTTCATTTAGTTTTCCATCTAATTCATCCAGTTGTACCTTTAATCTACCTTCATTATATAATGTTACCACACGCCACAATTTTCCGTTTATTTTTAGTTTTCTTTCCTCTGTCTGTTCGTTATATTTATAGGTTTCTTCTTCTTTTATTCCCTTTTTTACGCCTGTTATAATGCCTCCTTTATATCTACCCTTTCTGTTATTTTTTATTGCAAATCTGCATTTCCAGTTGAATTTTTTTGGCATCTTTTCCAATTAGTTTCATCTATCCTTGTCTCAGTCTATCTTGTCTATTATATCAAAGATTTTTATATACTCGTATTCCCAAAAGCTATTATATTTCTTTTTAATTCCTGCTACGTTCCAAAACCCTATTTTTAATTTTTTGGTTACTTCTACTGTGTTTTCCCCATTTTTATTTTTTAATTTTTCCCCTATCTCTTTGATGGTATTTTCATTTTCATCCCAGAAATACCATTTTCCACCTATTTTTATTTTCTTATAACCTATTTTTTCATTTTCTCCTTCATCTATGTTATTTTTCTTTATTTCTCGCAAGTTTTGTTGTATTTTTCGCACTTTCTTTTGTTTTGACACTTTTAGCCAAGTTTTCTTCATAACATTTGTAGGTCACCTAAAATATTGGTTCTTTCTCTTGCTAAATCCTTGTAGTTTGTCATTTTGCCACCAGTGGTGTTTTACTTCTATTGCTTTATAGGTGTCGCTGGGTGTTATTGTTTAAACATTTGTTTAACCACGTTCTTGTTAACCTAAGTTTCGGTTGAATAAATACTGAAGTTTCTCACTACCCTGATATTATGGATTTTTATTTCCTTTGTTTCTTCCAATTCGCTTTTCTTTCACTGTACTTTTTTAAAATTTTATTTCGATTGTTGCCTTTGGAATTTGAAAAATATTGGTATCTCACAGTTTTCTTCTCTCTCTCTCTCTTTCTCTCTCTCTCTCTCTCTCTCTCTAAATTCCATACGTATAGGAACTGCTTTAAAAATATTCAATGAAATTATAAATTACTAGTTGTACCCGTTACAAATATTTGCAACAAACAATATGGGGTAACATTATTAAATTATAAATTTTCTGTACTTGTATTTAATGTTTGGTACTTTTCTACACTTTTTTATCCACCGGTGCTTTGTTGAGCACATAGGAATAGGGAGATTATTTGACACAACACTGGTAATAATAAGTAAATTATTTAGGGTCGGTTTGTTAATGCAAAGTTAAAAGTGAAGTAATGGTAACTGTTAGTTAGGTAAATTAAATGTTTGATTGACTATTTATAAATAAAAACTATAAATTGGGAAATGAAACTGTTTTGATACATAAACAATACAGGTCTTGTAACACAGGACCAGGATGGATTTTGTAGCTATACGTAATTATTTGATGAGGAACTTTGGATATTATCGTACAAATTTTACAACAAACTGCAGCAATGATAAATTTTGTAACAGATAAACATACCTATTAAAAATATGCAATTTATACAGAGAAATAATAATAAAAATTCTATAGAAACTACAGTAGGTATTCATTTAATTGACCAGTTTATGATTTTTTTTTACTGTTATAAATTTAAATGAAGAAAAAGGTAAAACATCTCATAGAGATTATCCGCATATTCAACGTCTTTCAATGTTATATTTTATTATAATAAATTATAATTATGAATCAATGTTGTAATTATTCTTACTTCATTTAATTCCACTGAAGAATGTATAAAATTTATTGTCACCAACAAATATTGTTATTGTGTAATCAATGTGTTTCATTTATGATTTCAAGTTCAATTATTGTAGTAATAATTTATTGTTCATAAAAAAATTATGCATTATTGTAATCTATGAGGAATCAACGTATTTCTATTATTCAAATTACCATCTTTATTCGGTTTAAAACAATATACATACCTAATCAGTTCATACCTTGTACAGTATAATTTCACATTAACGAAACTTGATGTCACACAACACAAAGGAAACCTGAATTCACTGTAACGAAAACTAATTTATCACTTCTGAATACCGATTTTGTAATAATGAAAACAGAATTCACAATTTTAAAAACCAGTTTCAATTAAATGAAAACAAATTTTACATAGGAATCTTAAATAGGCGCCGTCAAGGAAATGCAAGAAGGGGCAATAGTCACCTTTGGAGAGGCAAAAAATAAGGTAAATGTATTGTCCCTAAAATATATTAAAATATTTTTCTGAACTTATAAAATATTAAATAAATAGCGAATAGTATTTTTAAGAAACTTAACTAAAGATTAAATTTGATTACAACAATAAAAAATCTGTTGTGGCCAGCACAAGACCTTCCGTCAATTCCATGTATTTTGTACAAATCCCATACCAAAAGGTCCTTGGAACAGATTCTATATAATATCATGTAAAATCGAACACGAACACATACTATTTTTTACAAATTCCATACCAAAAGTTCATTTGAAAAGGTTCTATAAATCCAATAAAATTATAACATAAACTACACTAAGTAATGTCCTTCAATATTCTCTTTGGCCTTTCTCTGCGTGTCACTTGCGAGCAACACTATGACATACCAATTTTAGATCCTATACTTTTTTCCATTTGGTTTTGCACTTGCAACTGACATCTGTCAATTAAATTTTTTTGAATAATTATGTCAGCTGTTTCCATGATAAATAACAAAGGTGACTAATTTTTGAAAATTAATTTCTTTATAATGCTTTAACTCTACATCTACTGAATACGAAGGAAAATGAATAATCAAACCATATAGAGAAGAGTATTTTCTTTAATAAATATAATAACTAAATGTCAAAAAATAATATTTAACTGCATTTTTTTAAGAAAAACTGTTAAAAACTTCAAATAAGGGTACTTCCGGTGGATCTATTATAACCAAAATCTAATCAACTCTTCATATGGATGTACAGAAGAGGAATACGAAAGAATTATAATTTTTAGAATTATAGTATTGGAGTTATCGTCGGAGAAAAATTTGTCACACACGGACACACATACACACACACACACACACACACACACACACACACACGGACACACACACACACACACACACATACATACAGACATCATCTTAAAAATAGTAAATTCGTATTGTAGGGACCCTAAAACGTGCTTATTCATTAAAAACTCACCACCGAATTTTTTGACCAAAGACAATACCTTCCTTACCTAAAGGTGACGGAAGGTAAAAAGCTTGATTAAAACAATGACGAAACTTGATTACAACAATGATAAAAGTTGATTACAACAATGTTAGCTACGCTAGAAGTGAGAATAAGTAACCCGAGGGTTTGAAATCTGTTTTCGTTTAGTTGAAATTAGTTTTCATTGGTGTGAATTCAGTTTTTTACCTTCCGTCACCTTTAGGTAAGGAAGGTATTAATGTAAATTTAAAGCATTATAAAGAAATTAATTTTCAAAAATTAGTCAGCTTTGCCATTTATCATGGAAACAGCTGACATAATTATTCAAGAAAATTTAATTGACAGATGTCAGTTGCACGTGCAAAACCAAATATGGAAAAAAGTATAGGATCTAAAATTGGTATGTCATATTGTTGCTCGCAAGTGCCACGCAGAGAAAGGCCAAAGAGAAGATGGAAGGACATTAATTAGTGTAGTTTATGTTATAATTTTATTGGATTTATAGAACCTTTTCAAATGAACTTTTGGTATGAAATTTGTAAGTAATAGTATGTGTTTTTACATGATATTATATAGAATCTGTTCCAAGGACCTTTTGGTATGGGATTTGTACAAAATACATGGAATTGACGGAAGGTCTTGTGCTGGCCACAACAGATTTTTTTTTCATGAAATCAGTTTTCGTTAATGTGAAATCGTATTTCGTTACTGAGAATTCACTTCTAATTTGTGTGAAATTAGTTTTCGTTAATGTGAATTCATATTTTGTTAATATAAAATCATGTTTCAAAAGTTTGAAAACATGTTGCAAAAGGTAGCATTAAGGGGTATCTTTTAAGAGCGGGAAAATAGGGGCATCCAAGTGGTTGATTATAATAAACTCTGTCTCTTGTTCAACTGTCTCTTGTTCATTTCTAAATAGGTTATAATGCTGTATTTTAGATACGGGATATATAATTCTATAAATTTTTAAACTTCAGGTTAAAAAAATTATTATATTATAATACAAAATATATATCTTTATTAATTTTACTCAATATGATTATATTACTTACCATATTTGAATTAATGAATTAACTATTATATCTATTAATTTTTGAGGGCAAAAATTCCTTATTATGGTTTCACTATAAGTTGACATGTTGACATATTTGTCATTTAAGGTTAACTTTTGACTTTTGTATGATAAAAGCTTTGCACGTTATTTACCTGTTACATTATTTAACCTTGCATTGATAAACCAGCCATAAATAACACAAAATATTATTCTTGTAGCAATTTTCACAAATTGTATGTATTTTTCATCTTTCTCATCTTTTTTGTTCAGTGCTGCCATCTATCGCTTGACAGCGGTACTTAATAAAAAATCTTTAAGGCCTTATAAAAATAGACGGAATCGAAAATCTTAACATTTTAGATTTTTGTGCACATCTGCATGCTAATAGCTTTCATTTAAAAAAAGAATCATCAAAATCGGTCCGGTAGAAGTCCATAACTAAGGCCCCAAAGAAATACCTTATTTTTTATATATATATAGATAACACGAACATACACTATATTTTTCAAATTCCACACGTACCGGAAGTGCCTTAAAATGAGTCAATATTGATTTAAAATATAACACGAACATACACTATATTGTTCAAATTCCATAGGTAACGGAAGTGCCTCAGAAAAGATTCATTATAGCCATTTATATTATAGCACGAACATACACTATATTGTTCAAGTTCCATACAGGAAGTGCCTCAGAAAAGATTCAATATATCGATTTAAATTTCACATGAGCAAACAATATATTGGTCAAATTTTATACCGGAAGTGCCATAGAGAAATTCAAAATAACGATTTAAATTATACCACGAACATACACTATATTCTTTATAATCCATAGGTACCGGAAGTGTCTTAGATAATATTCAATAAAACGAATTAAATTATAACACGAACATATACTATATAGTTTAAATTCCATAGATACCAAACGTGCCTTAAAAATGATTCGATATGACAATTTTAATTATAACTCGGACATACACTATAACTATATTGTTCAAAATCCATAGGTACCGGAAGTGCCTTAGAAAAGATTCAATATACCGATTTAAATTATAACACGAACATACACTATATTTTTCAAATTCCATACCGGAAGTGCCTCACATAAGATTCAAATATCGATTTAAATTTTCACATGAGCAAACACTATATTGGTCAAATTCTATACCGGAAGTGCCATAGAGAAATTCAAAATAACGATTTAAATTATACCACGAACATACACTATATTCATTATAATCCATAGGTACCGGAAGTGTCTTAGATAATATTCAATATACCTATTTAAATTATAACACGAACATACACTATATTTTTCAAATTCCAAACGTACACTATATTGGTCAAATTTTATGAAAGAAGTGCCTTAGAAAAGATTCAATATAACGATTTAATTTATAACACGAACATACACTATATTGTTCAAATTCCATACCGGAAGTTTTTTTAAAAAAGATTCAATATACCGATTTAAATTATATCACAAACATACACTATATTGTTCAAATTCCATACCGGAAGTGCCTCACATAAGATTCAAATATCGATTCAAATTTTAACACAAACGTACATTATATTGGTCAAATTTTATGTCGGAAGTGCCTTAGAAAAGATTTCATATAACGATTTAATTTATAACACGAACATACACTATATCGTTCAAAATCCATAGGTAGCGGAAGTGCCTTAGAAAAGATTCAATATACCGATTTAAATTATAACACGAACATATACTATACTGTTCAAATTCCATACCGGAAGTTTTTTTAAAAAGATTCAATATACCGATTTAAATTATTACACAAACATACACTATATTTTTCAAATTCCAAACGTACACTAAATTGGTCAAATTTTATGCCGGAAGTGCCTTAGAAAAGATTCAATATAACGATTTAATTTATAACACGAACATACACTATATTGTTCAAAATCCATAGGTACCGGAAGTGCCTTAGAAAAGATTCAATATACCGATTTAAATTATAACACGAACATATACTATATTGTTCAAATTCCATACCGGAAGTTTTTTTAAAAAGATTCAATATAACGATTTAAATTATAACACGAACATACACTATATTGTTCAAATTCCATACCGGAAGTGCCTCACATAAGATTCAAATATCGATTTAAATTTTAACACAAACGTACACTATATTAGTTAAATTTTATGCCGGAAGTGCCTTAGAAAAGATTCAATATAACGATTTAATTTATAACACGAACATACACTATATTGTTCAAAATCCATAGGTACCGGAAGTGCCTTAGAAAAGATTCTATATACCGATTTAAATTATAACACGAACATACACTATAGTGTTCAAAATCCATACCGGAAGTGCCTCACAAGATTCAAATATCGATTCAAATTTTAACACAAACGTACACTATATTGGTCAAATTTTATGCCGGAAGTGCCTTAGAAAAGATTCAATATAACGATTTAATTTATAACACGAACATACACTATATAGTTCAAAATCCATAGGTACCGGAAGTGCCTTAGAAAAGATTCTATATACCGATTTAAATTATAACACGAACATATACTATATTGTTCAAATACCATACCGGAAGTTTTTTTAAAAGATTCAATATACCGATTTAAATTATAACACGAACATACACTATATTGTTCAAATTCCATACCGGAAGTGCCTCACAAGATTCAAATATCGATTCAAATTTTAACACAAACGTACACTATATTGGTCAAATTTTATGCCGGAAGTGCCTTAGAAAAGATTCAATATAACGATTTAAATTATAACACGAACATACAATATTTTCCTCAAAATCCATAGGAATCGGAAGTGCCTTTGAAAAGATTCAATATGAAGTTTTAAAGTATAACACGAACATACACTATATTGTTCAATTTTTAATTTTGATATGCCTGTGTACATAATATTCTCTGATTTATGACAATATAAGAATGCATTGTATTTTCTTTTGCCTGAGTGTCTGCGGTCGCAAACCTGGGGAATGGTACTGATCATCTGATGTTGAATATTGTCTATCAGTAAATAGTCGCTATAAAGAAAAAAAAAAAATCTGTTGTGGCCAGCACAAAACCTTCCGTCAATTCGATGTATTTTGTATATATCCCATACCAAAAGTTCCTTGAAAAAGATGCTGTATATCCTGTAAAATTTTAACACCAACACACTATTTTTTACAAAATCCATACCGAAAGTTCCTTTCCCTATTTTATTAGGGGTCGCTGTTTCTTACTCTTCTCTTTTACTCATTCCTGTCCAACGCATCTTCTTCACATAATTCTTCCTCTCTCATATCTACACAGTCCTTCCATTTCTTTTTGGCCTTTCTTGTACTTCTGGCATTGAAAATTCCAATCTTGAGGTGAGTCTGCAACTGCAAGTCACTTGCGAGGGACACTATCACATTCACATATAACTTTCTGACCCTATACTTTCAACTTTCGTTTTGCATTTGACACTGACATCTGTCAATTAAAATTTTTTGAATTATCTGCTGTTTCCATAATTTTAGCAAAGCTGACTAATTTTTGAAAGTTAATCTCTCTTAATGTCTCTATAAAAAAAAATGTATAATCAAACCGTATAGAGAATAAGATATTCTTTCATATTGATAATCACAAAATGTCGAAAAATGATATTTAACTGCGTTTTTTCAAGAAAATCTGTTAAAAACTTCAAATAAGGGTACTTCCGGTAGATCATTTATAATCAAAATCTAATCAGCTCTTCACATGGATGCAAAGAATAGGAATACGAAAGAATTATAATTTTTAGAATTGTAGTATTGGAGTTATCGTCGGAGAAAAATTTGTCACACACGGACACACACACGGACACACACACACACACACACACACACATACAGACATCATCTTAAAAATAGCAAATTCGTTTTCTAGGGGCCCTAAAACGTGCTTATTCACTAAAAACTCACCAACGTATTTTTTGACCAAAGACATACCTTCCTTACCTAAAGGTGACGGAAGGTAAAAACAATAAGATAAGAAATATTTTTCTCAATATCTAATGGTTATAAATGAATTTGAAAATGAATTATTTTATGAAGTTACAGAATTTAAGCAACTAGATAATGACAAGACAAAAATTGATAAAAATCTTTATTAAAATAATATGTCGGTCGGACGTTAAACGTTAAACGCACCACGGGTGTTAAACGGACAATAACCCCTTCGTTCAACGTGCACACCTCGGGGCTGAGGCCCTCGGAAAGTACACTGTTGACCTCAGGCGTTATTGTCCTTATAACACCCTTGCGGGCCTATTCTGTAAGTCAGTAGTTAATTTTTCACAACTGGTTAAAAAATTTAACCAATCAAGTATGTTAATATATAAGAAAGAAATTGGATTTTTAGTTGTCAAAGCAATAGCTATTGGACAATTTTTTTAACCAGTTGTTAAAAATTAACCACCGAGTTACAGAATAGGCCTCTTGATACGTTAATTACTTAAACAATTTTTATGAAATGTTGCAAAGACTTACGCTAGCTGGTACATCAGAAACGTTTACTTGAAAACCTTGCAAGTGCAACTTTGTACAACTGCGCAGTCACAGCAACATCTAAGACTGGAAGGCTGTGTTCATTGTTCATGTGTTCCGCCATTTCTTGTTGTATTCAATCGTTTTCTCGGCATTTGTGTTCAATAAGTGATGTGCGCTTTTTTGTTAAACAAATGTAAACGAATTAGTATCTACAGTTAGCAGACATCTGACTCGGACGACCTTAGAGTGTTAGAAAACGAGAGATTTGTGACCAGGATTATGTTATGTCTCATTTTGATTTTCAACTGCAAAACGCAAAACGTTATTTTTAATTTCATTTGTTTTGCTGCCTGATTCCAAGCATTTCCATTTAAAATACTCCATCCTCTATCTTCAACTTTTTGTAACAATGTTAGGCCTTCTTTATTTATGATTTTATCTTTTGATTTTCTTCTCAGATCGTTTATTTCATGTCTATATCTATAGTTCCTTCTTCTCCTGTTCTAGCATTCATGTCGCCTCCGATTATTATGTATTGTTGTTCTGTTTCATTTAGTTTTCCATCTAATTCATCCAGTTGTACCTTTAATCTACCTTCATTTTATATAGTGTTACCACACGCCACAATTTTCCGTTTATTTTTAGTTTTCTTTCCTCTGTCTGTTCGTTATATTTATATATTTATTCAATATACCGATTTAAATTATAACACGAACATACACTATATTGTTCAAATTCCATGCCGGAAGTGCCTCACATAAGATTCAAATATCGATTTAAATTTTAACACAAATGTACACTATATTGGTCAAATTTTATGCCGGAAGTGCCTTAGAAAAGATTCAATATAGCGATTTAATTTGTAACACGAACATACACTATATTGTTCAAAATTCACAGGTACCGGAAGCGCCTTAGAAAAGATTCTATATACCGATTTAAATTATAACACGAACATATACTATATTGTTCAAATTCCATACCGGAAGTTTTTTTAAAAAGATTCAATATACCGATTTAAATTTTCACATGAGCAAACACTATATTGGTCAAATTTTATACCGGAAGTGCCATAGAGAAATTCAAAATAACGATTTAAATTATACCACGAACATACACTATATTGAGGTAGATACAGGAAAGTAAGAATTCTTCGGACTTTAAGTCAATTAGTAAAATTTATTCACGCAGACGTTTCGACTATACAATAGGCTTCTTCAGGGCTCTAAAATATGATATACAGGCGAAATAATAACATATGAACACAAAATAAATATAAATTACAAAAAATATAAAATATAGACTTACAGAATGGTCAGTTGAAAAAAGGAAACCACATGTGGATAATAGAACATACAGCACGGACAATTAAAAAAATAAATAAATAAATATGAATAAATAAATAAATAGTTAAAACCAACATATCACAGAGAGAAAATCGTCTAAAAATGAAAAACTTGTCTTTGATGAGTGCAATACTTATGGAACTACAAATAACTATAGTAACGTGTAAAAATTTTTTATAAGAATAATCAAAGTTAAGGACTAATGTGGATAATTTTCGATTAATTACTGCAGGACCAATAGATGAGTGGGTGTGAGAACTCTGATGTGGGACCGTGAACTTCTTGATGGCAGATGATGTGGTGTGCATCCGTGTAAATTTTAATATTGTGTTGTTTTTAATTATATATTTTTAGTTTGTTTTTAATATTAATTAAATTATTGTATATTAGGCTAAGATGTTCAATATCTGTTTGTGAATTAATGTTGTTTTTATCTTGTTTTATGAATAACATCTCTAACTTTAACCGTTTTTGTAGATTTGATTCCGATGCTAAAATTTTAGTGTTATCAAAATCAAATTCATGTTTATTGCTTCTAGCGTGTTCCACTAGCGCACATTTTATATTTCTATTATTATTGTTGGAGTTTCTTTTATGTTCATCAAGGCGTATTTTTAAATATCTTTTAGATATTATTATTATTATTATTAATATTATTATTATTATTCTTATTGTTATTATTCTTATTATTCTTATTATTATTATTCTTATTATTATTATTATTATAATTCTTATTATTCTTATTATTATAATTCTTCTTATTATTATTATTAATATTATTATTATTGTTATTATTATTATTATCATTATTATTATTATTATTATTATTATTATTATTATTCTTTTTTATTTCACCGTAATTACAGGTATTTTGTATATAACGGCCAGCAAAGGCAAGTATATATACAGTGGTTTTTAGTAGAGGTAAGTATCTAACTTTTATTTTATGTTATTTTATATTTTATGTGTATTATGTATGTTTCAGCTGATGGCGGTCATATTATTCATCATTCTTGCTGATCTCGTGTTCCTCTACTATTGGAGTGGAATCTACTATTGTCGTTCTATTCATCACTTTCCTGACGATGTTGCAGGTGTCTAGGGCTACGCTTTTTTGTAAAGGTATGTATAGTTTTTCCGGGATGGTTAGTGTTTTCAATCCTTCATATAGCTTGAAGGGGATTTCACATGTTGCTCCTATTACAATGGGGATTATTTGGACTTTTTCTTGACTCCATATTGTTTTCAGTTCTTCGGCCAGATTCAGGTATTTTTGAATCTTTTTTGATTGTGTCTTTTCAATATTATGGGCCGCTGGTACTGCTATATCAATTAGGTAGGTTATTTTGTCTTCCTTTATGTTATATACTATATCTGGTCTGTTACTCTGTATATAATGATCAGTTATAAGTGAACGATTCCAGTATATTTTAATTTTATTGTTTTCCATTACAGGATTAGGTTTATAGTTGTAATAAGGCATTTCTTTCTCTAGGAGGTTGTGTTGCAAGCATAGGTTCTGGTGTATCATCTTCGCAACATTATCATGTCGCTTAGTGTATTCTTTAGAGGCTAATATTTCGCATGCACTTATAATGTGATCTACGAGGTGTGTTCAAAAACTATCGCGAATTTTGAATTTTTGCGGGTTACGTATATTCGAATTTCGATTTTTTTGTGGCTTTATGTTGGTACTCATGTCTCTCACTTATGTCGACAAGCTCGGCCATTTTGAATGTTCACTTAATTGTTGACAGCTGCTTTGCTTGCACGTGTTTTGGATCGTCTTCGATTTTTACCTATTCAAAAAAATGGAACAAAGAACCTGTATCAAATTTTGTGTGAAAAACGAAATTAAGTGCGCGGATGCATTCCGAATGTTGACTGTGGCATACGGAGAAGCTACCTTGGACCAAAGCAACGTTTATCGGTAGTACAAAATGTTCTCAGAAGGCCGAGAAGATGTGAACGACGAAAAGCGTGCCGGACGCCCGAGCACTTCAACAACAGACGAAAAAATTAATGAAGTGGAGAAAATGATATTGGCCAATCGTCGAATCACCGTTAGAGGAGTTGCTGAGGACCTAAACATATCGATTGGCTCGTGCCATTCGATTTTTATCAATGATTTGGGCATGAGACGGGTCGGCGCGAAATTTGTACCAAAATTGCTCAATTGCGACCAAAAACAGCATCGCATGAACATTGCTAATGAGATGTTGGACTCTGTCCGCGACGACCCAAATTTGCTCCAGAGGGTCATAACTGGTGACGAATCGTGGGTTTATGGTTATGACGTGGAAACCAAAGTTCAATCATCTCAATGGAAGCTGCCGCACGAACCAAGACCGAAAAAAGCGCGCCAAGTTCGGTCGAATGTGAAAGTTTTGCTGACAGTTTTCTTCGATTGCAGGGGCGTGGTGCATCATGAGTTCTTGCCACAGGGTAGAACGGTCAATAAGGAATATTACCTGCAAGTTATGCGCAATTTGCGCGAAGCAATCCGCCAGAAACGCCCGGATTTGTGGAAGAACAAAAATTGGCTTTTGCACCACGATAACGCTCCTGCTCACACATCGTTGCTTGTGCGCGACTTTTTAGCCAAAAACAACACACTAATGATGCCGCAGCCACCGTATTCCCCAGATCTGGCCCCCTGTGACTTTTTCTTGTTCCCTAAACTGAAGAGGCCCATGAAAGGACGACGTTACGCTACGCTTGACGAGATAAAGACGGCATCGAAGGAGGAGCTGAACAAGATAAAAAGATTTTTTGAAGTGCTTTGAAGATTGGAAAAACCGTTGGCACAAGTGTATAATATCTCATGGGGATTACTTTGAAGGGGACAAAATAGATATTCATGAATAAATAAATAATTTTTGAAAAAACACAAAATTCGCGATATTTTTTGAACACACCTCGTATGTCTTCTTTTTTCTTATGACATATTCTACATTTGTCGTCTTTAACACTGTTGTCCTTAATTACGTATTTTCTGTAGTTTAAGGTTGGTACTACCTCATCTCGTATAGATATCAGAAAACCCTCAGTTTCTTTAAATAAGCCACTGTGCTTCAGCCAAGCGTGGGAGCCTTTCTCGTCTATGTTTCTATTTTTCAATTTTTGGGGGTATCTTCCATGTATTTCTTTTCTTTGCCAATTATCAATTTTTTCTTCTTTCGTGGATCCTTTCGCTGCCTCCATCTCCTCTTTGTTGTTCAGATTTAATGGTGTGTATTCTCGATCAGTTCTGACTGCTTCTTCATGTATTTTAGACTGGTCTTTCTTTTCGTAAAAGAATTTTTTTAGGTTTCTAATTTGGTTGGTGTATTGTTCGCGTAAGTCTAAAATACCTCTTCCTCCGACTGACCTTGGTAAGTGGAAGCGTTCGATGGATGATTTTGGGTGGTGAGCTCTATATTTTGTGAACAGTACTCTGATTTTCCTGTTTAATGCTTCTAATTCAGTTGATGTCCATTTAATTACTCCAAAGGTGTATACGACTAATTGTATCGCATATGAATTTACTGCAGTTGTTAGATTTACTCCTGAAAGTTTGGATTTTAATAAGGTTTTTATGCGATTAGCCATCTCTTTCGTGGCTTTTTCTTTTGCTTCTTTGTGTTTTACCCCTCTTGCTTGATCAAAGCCCAGATACTTATATATTTCTTCTCGTTGCATCATAGCTATTTCGCCTCTTTCTTCTTCACCTGTTATATTGTATCCTTCCGTTTCTTTCCATTTTCCTTTCTCCATGGCGTGTATCTTGCATTTATCTAGTCCAAATTTCATGTGTACGTTGTTGCTAAATATTTCTGTTTTTCTTATAAGTGTATTCAGATCTTGTTTGTTAGTGGCTAATAATTTAATGTCGTCCATATATATGAGATGGTTTAATCTTGTTGTGGACTGTGGGAAAGTGTAGCCTTTCTTTGTTCTCTTAAGCATATTTGATAAGGGGTTAATACATATGCAGAACCATAAGGCGCTTAAGGAATCCCCTTGGAATATGCCTCTTTTTATTTTTATATTACTTACACTTTTAGAGCCTTTTATTTGTAGTGTTGTTGTCCATTGTTCCATTATTGTATTAAGGAAGTTCTGTATTTCAATATCTATTTTATATATTTTCAGGATTTCACTTAACCAGGTGTGCGGTACTGAGTCGAAGGCTTTCTGGTAATCTATATAACAGATAAGTAAGTTTTTTTCTGTTTTTCTTCGTGTCTTCTGTTATTATACTATCTATGATTAATTGCTCCTTATATCCTCTGCTTTCCCTTTTGCATCCTTTTTGTTCTTCTGTTAATATGTTTTGTGTCGTGAGATGTTTATATATTTTGTCTGTTATGATGCTTGTTAGTAGTTTATAGATAGTAGGAAGACAGGTTATAGGTCGATATTTAGATGGATTGTTGCTTGTGGGTGTGGTTTTTGGTGTTAGATATGTGATTCCTTGGGTGAAGAAGGCTGGTGTTGTTTCTGGGTTTACAATGATGTTTGTAAATAGGTCAGCTAATTTTAGGTGGGTTGCGGTGAATTTCTTTAGCCGAAACTCAACATTTTATCAAAATATTGTGATCAAAACAACCTAACAGTTAGTACTGAAAAAACAAAAATTTTGAAATTTTTCAAAGGCCGTAACAAATTACACAAGCAATTTTATTATAAAAATGATATTATTGACGTGGTTAGTCAGTATACCTATTTGGGGATACCATTTTCCTGTTCTGGCAAATTCTTGATTGCTACACAACATGCCATTAAAAAATCCCAGGCTGCGTTAAGTAATACTACCAATATTTTAGCAAAAGGCAAATCTACTTCATGGCCAGAAAAGTGCAAACTTTACACGGCAATCATAAAAGCTACGGCCCTGTACTGTTCAGAGATATGGGCACTGCGTTATTTTGAGTACATTAAAAAATTGGACACTACGTTCATTAAAAGAATGCTCCAGTGTACACGCAGTACACCGGACTATATGTTAAAAGTGGAGACGGGTTTGCCTCATATTCAAGTTTCGGTCCTTAACCGTGCTCTTAACTGGTGGTGCAAGTTAATAAATATGGAAGACACTAGACTTCCTAAAATTACCTTCCAGCGTTTATTGCAGCTGGATTCGTACGAGTCCAATAAACCAGATTTTAATTGGGCGTCACAGTTAAAAAATATACTTTATGATCTCGATTTTAAGGAAATATGGGAAAATCAAAATGTAACAAAAAATATGATTACGAAAATTTTGGACTCTTATGAACACAGGCTGCAACAAAACGACTTGACTTGTATAGAAAACAGCACATATAATTTTCATTACAAAACATTAAAAACGGGATACGAAACTGAAAACTATTTGAATACTATATTTACACCAAAAGCTAGAATTTTGGCCCAAATAAGAATGTCTAGTAAAAAAGGCTTAATTATTTTTCATAACCGTATAAAATACTCATTAGATGCAGAATCCTATTGCACTATCTGTAATTTACAAAAAAAAGAGAATCTCTTTCACTTTTATTGTGAATGCCCCATCTATGCTCCATATAGATCCGCTTATATTTTGCCCGCTTTTAACTTATTAAATATTGATAATATTAACTCAGAGAACTACCTTTCACTTTTTTCTTCGTCAGCAAAAGATATTGTCAACAAAATTTACTTTTTCACGATAAGTGCTCTAAGACTAAGAAGTTTTATTATAAATGAATAAATAAATAATTTATGTCGTAATAAAATAATATAGAACATTTCTTGTTTTAGTCTGCATTGTTACCGTAATATTAATATTTTATATCTACGCAAATATTAATTTACCTACATGATTATTTTATTCTCTTCTACTAATTTAATAAAATGAAATAAACAAATACATGGTTCATGTTTACATTAGTATTTTGAAAATTCGTTTTGTATAAGAATTGATAAATAAGATACAAGAAGTTTTCATTTTATATTGATGTTCACAGGGTTTTTGGTAGAAATGTACTACATAATTTTGTTGTTTAATGCCTGTCGCTCATAGCTTCCACGACATTTTGAGAAAGCTAGTTCAGTTCTATTTTTATTTTAGTGTTTTTCGTCGTGAAGCAGTGTTAGGTATATCTTTATATTTGGTATTCATACTTTCTGTAACATTTATTATTATTGGTAAAATTTTTGGTACTTTTAAAATTGTTTCATTATTAGGTCAATTACATTGTAATAAGATGTAAATCTTTATATACAATAAATGCTTATTCTATTCTATTCTATTCTATTCTATTCTTTAGCCAAAAATTTTACGTTATCAATGCCAGGTGTCTTCCAGTTTTGTGTTTTCTTGATGGTATTCTTCAGA
This sequence comes from Ophonus ardosiacus, assembly GCA_943142095.1. Classification (NCBI taxonomy): domain Eukaryota; kingdom Metazoa; phylum Arthropoda; class Insecta; order Coleoptera; family Carabidae; genus Ophonus; species Ophonus ardosiacus. The sequence continues at coordinate 28,768 of OW964829.1, read as the reverse complement.
TCTTCTATACTTACTACGTGTGAATGCATTGTTTCTATTTTTTTGGCCGCTCTTCTCTCTTCATCAATCCATGTTGCTTTTTTGTTATGTCCCACTTCTTCTGACCATATTTTGCTCCAAAATTCTTTAACGGCTTGTACGTTATTATTATTATTATTATTATTATTGTTATTATTGTTAGATCTTTATTTATTAAGTGGAATTGCCCCCACCAGAAATTCGTAGAAGAGTTTCAAGTATGAATGAACGAAAGAAGCAGTTATTAGATTCTAGACACCCCCTTTTTTTAAAACAACCAACTAGATCTAGATTAAGATCTAGGAAAAGCTTTCTAACGCATATAAAACCACTTACTAACAAAACATCAGATGAAAGAGTTCGCATGTGGAAAGAGACATTAATTGATTTTGGAGAGTTAGCAGCCGAACCTAAAGAGATACTTCCACCGGGGTGTACTCAACCATGGAATATTTGGAGGTCTTTAAACCACCTTCGTTCAGGAGTCGGAAGATGTGGGTACAATATGGTAAAATGGGGACATCGCCTCGGTTCAGATTCTTGTTCTTGTGGTAGCCAAAAAACAATGGATCATTTGTTAGTATGTCCAGCAATGATGCATCCATGTCAAAAAAGGATCTGTTTGAAGTTACGCCGAACGCTGTCGCATGTGCGCAATATTGGAGCAACTATTTATAATTATCTTTAAATATTTATTTACATATTTATTTTAATGTTGCTTTTTATTATTGTAATATTTCTAATTTATTTTATGGATTAGACTCGAATAAATAAATAAATAAATAATAATTGTTATTATTATTATTATTATTGTAATTATTATTTTTATTATTATTATTGTAATTATTATTATTATTATTTTTATTATTATTATTATTATTTTATTATTATTATTACTATTATTATTATTATTATTATTGTCATTATTATTATTATTATTGTAATTATTATTGTTATTATTATTATTATTATTGTAATTATTATTTTTATTATTATTATTATTATTTTTATTATTATGTTATTATTATTATTATTATTAGTAGCAGTGTGCATATACTTGCGTTGGTGAACACGATTAAATAGATAATAATTCACTAAACTTATTTATTGAAAATTAGATATAATTATATTGTGTGAAAAACATATGAATGAATTTGACAGCTCCTTCAATATCAATGTAGTGATGAAATAACTCATTTCTCTGTCAATAAATGGCGACACTTCTAAAGTCTGAAATATTGTCTAAGATCATGTAAAACGGGTTATTTAACACTTCCCCTCAATATGAAGACTGTTAACTGAAATATAATAAATCAAGTTAAGTTATTTGCCTAAGTTCTAGAAGTTCAACACATTTCTTATGTTTAGAACTAGGTAATGATTTCGTAAGCAAATCTGCAGGCATGTCTTCAGAGTAAATGTGAGCAATCTTGATCTTCTTCCGTTGAAGAGATTCGCGTATAAAATGATGCCTAACGTCAATATGCTTACTGCGTGCGTGATACGTTGGATTTTCTGCTAGCTTCAACGTTCCGAGGTTATCGTTGAAGATTGTAGCATCTCCAAACTTGCTGAAACCTAATTCTTGTAGGAAATTATTTAGGTAAATGACTTCCTTTGTAGCTTCCGAAAGCCCCATGTATTCGGCCTCCGTGGAGGATAAAGACACAGTTTGCTGCTTCTTGGACTCCCAAGATATAATACAACCACCCAGTATGGTGACATATCCGGTATAAGACTTCCGGTCTTCAGGACAATTAGCCCAGTCGGAATCAACAAAACATTTCAAAGGTGTTGAATTAGGTTTGAAGATGAGTCCTAGATTGATAGTACCTTTCAAGTAACGTAATACTCGTTTAGCCGCATTCCAGTGGGTAATGTCGTGATTGTCGTTGAATTGGCTGAGATAACTTACTGTGAATGCAATATCCGGTCTCGTAGATATCGCAAGGTACATTAGTGAACCAATTAATTCCCGGTACGGCACAATTGGCCTTTCCTCGTTAGGGTTCTTCTCTGGTCTAGCAAGTTTCGTGTTCGGACACAATGGAGTGGTGACTGGTTTGGCGTCAAACATTCCAAATCGATGTAAAATGTCAGTTATATAACCATGCTGGTGCATAATAATGCTTCCCTGGTCTTGTACAAATTCAATTCCGAGACAATAATTAATCTCGCCCAAATCTTTCAGTTTAAATTGGTTAGAAAGTTTTTTCTTAAAGGCATTCAGTTCTTTTGAACTTTTTGAAAATAGTAAAATGTCGTCTACATACGTTCCAATTAATATAGCATCATCGCCAGTCCCGATCCGATAAATACAAGGATCAGCTTTACATGGAATAGCTCCAAGCTGAGACAAAGAATTATTCAGTGTATGGTACCAGTTTCTTCCGGATTGGCGAAGTCCGTAAAGCGATTTCTTTAGACAGCATACGCGATCACTTGAAGTCAGTTTTTCTTTCATTTCAATAGCTTTACGTTGAATTTCGCTGTCTCGTCTTTCATTGGCGATTAAGACTTCCAAGGCCTCGATGATATGTTTCGGTGGTTCCAGGTAGAGTGTCTCTTCAATTTTGCTGTTCAGGTAAGCTGTCGTAATATCCAACTGATGGATTTTCATACCAATTTGCGCCGCAATTGCAATGAGCAAGCAAATCGAGCTCATTCTAGCAACAGGTGCAAAAGTTTCATTAAAGTGGATACCAGGTCTTTGTGCGAAACCTTGAGCGATAATGCGAGCTTTCTTTCTTTCAACTGTTCCGTCGGAGTTAAACTTACTTCGCAGGATAAATCTGCTTCCAATTGTATCCATATTTTCTAAACGACTTACAATTTCCCAGGTATCATTGATAATAATTGATTTTAATTCTGAAGCCATTGCTTCATACCACCCTTCGGATTCAGGCCCAATTATAGCCTTTTTGAGAGGTACTTCTGTCAGGAATGAAAATTCTGATCCTGTATTCCCGGCCTCTTCCGTGATGGTGTTATAAATTTTTCGAGGTCTTCCCCTTGCTCCAGTACGTTCAATTCGGGGACTTCCTGGTCCTCGTCTTGAAATTATTTGATCATCTTCATTATTATCTTGATTATTCTGGTCATTCCACGGCAGATTTTCTATGTCTTCTAGATGTGTAGACTCGATTATAACTTCTTGATGTCCTGCTTGATTCTTTTCAAATGTATTGTTTCGAGTATCGAAGTAATCTTCAGAGATAATGTCGAATTTCTGGAGAGGTTCAGTCGACTTAATGACAAGATCAATAAACTTGACATCGCAGGTAACTTCAACTCGTTTTTCTGTCGGAATCCAAACCCTGTACCCTTTTGATTGTTCTGAGTACCCTAGAAAAATTCCTTCACGGCTTTTTGGATCCAATTTTCCTAATCCAGGTTTTCTGTTTAGACAGAATACTTTACACCCGAATTCTTTGAACTTGCTGATATCAGGTACGCTGCCGATCCATAACTCGTATGGCGTTTTTCCTCCCAAACTTTTCGAAGGGCACCGATTGCGAATATAGTTGGCTGTCGATACCGCTTCTGCCCAAAAAGAAGCTGGAAGTCCGGCTTGAATTAGCAAACATCTTGCCATGTCGAAAAGGGTTCGATTTTTTCTCTCCGCTATCCCGTTTTGTTCAGTATTGTAAGGGATAGTGCATCTTCTAGTGATTCCCTGTTCGTTCAGAAAATTGTCGAAGTCGTTGTTTATGTATTCACGTCCGTTGTCCGTTTGTAGTTGTTTAATTT